>CP137685.1:18257107-18285706 GCA_037976565.1 Mesocentrotus franciscanus
AAATCAATATATAAATCATAGGTGTGTCGTGAATTTTAATGGCTCAATTCCATTAATTAATTAATTGAAGCCTTATAAATGAATGACGCGTATCATGACAGTGTCGCGGGGGGGGGGGGGTACAAAGTAGGATCCGTGAAATAAAGTTGATGGGGCGTTTAGGAAATTGAATATCCATTTGGTTTTTTAATTTTTTGGGTGGAAATATCAATTAATTGTGGACACCGATGTACATTTAACATAAAGTAATTATACACATTGTCCATAATGTTTCAGACAACCTCCAGACGCATATGCCAATTGAGAACACGTACCGTTTTATCTTTGTTTGCTTGTTTACTTTTCGGAACAGACAGGGAAACAATTAAGCATACTATTGCATCCGTAATAAGGGTTATTACGTAACTCTTGAAGTACTCAGGAATTAGGCCAAATAAAAAAAAAACATGTTTAGCGTCCTGCCTTTTTGAAAAATAGGAAGGAGGAGGCCCTTTTTTTTTTTTTTTTTCTTTCAAAATGGCCGCTCTGTACATTTTCCCCGACTGGCTGGGCAGCCTTTCGGGCTATTTTTCAAGATGGCCGCCAGCATTTATGTGTTTTTTTTTTTGAAAAAAAAAGGGGCAGGCGGCCCCCAAAAAGGAAGCGGGCGGGGACGCTAAATATGAATATTTTTTTATATGGCCTTAGGGTCAGCACGGTTAGAGACGAGGACAGTGACTATAGAACTATTGAAGAAATGGCAGTGGCGAGCTGCTCAAAGTAGACCCTTGTAATCGACAGCGTGGGGCGCATTAAAATATTGAGTGTGTTTGTGATTCTTTTTTGGGGGGAGGGGGTGGTCGCGGCGGTAAACAGCAGTGTTTTTTTAAGCATATCAGTAATAAGCTTCACATATTTGTACCTTACAACGCACAGAATAAGTGAGTTCGCGTAGGACCTTTTTTTGCACACCGATATCAATCTCTATTTGCTATTCATTTAGCACATACACACACACACTCAAGCACGCCAAAACAAAAACAACAAAAAAGAAAGGGGAAAAAACCGCTGCATATGTGAACAAGCCTTCTTTGAGCAGTCTTATAAAACGGATAATCCTGCCAAGCTGTGGATCAAACCTTACATCTGAAAGTCAAAAGATCATGGGCCCCTTGTTTGCTTTTTAAAATGATATCATATTGGTTCAGGCCATATGCATTATTGTTCCAATTAGTCCAATATATTGTCCACTAACCAACAGCGCTTGAAAATCTGTATTTTTATGGGTTTTTCAGAAGGGACTGCTCCCAAATTTTATTTATTTTATTATAACATTGAAATTTGTGATCTTTTCAAATAATAACAACACCAACGCAAAACAAAACACGATACAATTTTGTTTTAAAGACAAAGGGATGGGAGTGTCGGGACAAATGATCTGTGGGGAGAGGCTGGAACAAATATCCCCTTGCCCCCTCTTCCAGCGGCCACATAAAGTAATGAGATAGATTAAGATTGAAATGGTGGAACCAAAGGGTACAGCTTTAGCTCTATGTTAAAATTCAAATCTTATATATCTTATATCATGCCTCAATTCCACAATTTCCTTTCGAAATGGAAACTGAACTACTTGCAAAATATTCATGGAAATCTAGGGATTTTCTTTTTCAAGGCTTGAAAAGAATCATGAAAACACTTTTATCTATTTTTTCTATCATTCTCTTCTTTCATATTTTCAGGGAAATGTTAAGCTCCCTGATAAATGTTTTGAAATAATATTAATAGACTAGACATTGCCAAATGAGAGAATTCAAACGGTTTATCTTTTATCAACAATAACGTACATGTTTTAGAAAACAGAATTTCTATCAAAAGGAAGAAATGAAGAAGAAGAAAAAAACTTACCAGATATGGTATATTGCTAAATTATCAACTGACTAATGCGTAAGAAATTCAGAAGAACACCCACTAAAATAAAATTCAAACAATATCAACAATTTTTTCCCTCAGAGAGAGCATTAAGTGGGGGGGGGGCATATAATGTATCCCAACTAACAATTGGACGTTTTCTGAACGTTCTAAAAAGGTTCCAATTTGGTTTTTTAAACGTTTTATGAAAACGTTTTAATAACGTTAATTTGTGGAAGGTTGAAAACGTTTTAAGAACGTTCCAAATGGACGTTTTTGAACGTTTTCTAAACGTTTTAGAACCAAAAAAAACCTTTTATAGATTTGCTTTTAAGAGCAAGGACCTGCAGAAAACCTGTCGGACGTTTGGGACGTTTTAAGAACGTTTTAAGAACATTTTAAGAACCTTAAAAACATCCAGAAAACCTTTTAAGAACGTCTAGAACGTCTTGGAAACGTTCTGAGAACGTTCAGAAAACCTTTTAAGAACGCCTAGAATGTCCTGGAAACGTTCTAAGAACGTTCAGAAAACCTTTAAGAACGTCTAGAACGTTTTGGAAACGTTCTGAGAACGTTCAGAAAACCTTTAAGAACGTTCAGAAAACATTTTAAGAACGTCCAACATATAGTGAATTTTTAATAAACGCTAGGTCACACATGTATTTGGTTTATTTTTATGAATTTATTATCAAACATATTTACAAAATATGTACAAAGGCTTAGCAATACAGTACATCATGTATATTTGAAAAAGCTTTTAGGAAACTAGGGTTTATGCTATTATTGACAACATTTTTTTAATAGAATACCCGCTATACTTAAGGTAGCGTTGAGTATGAGTATTGGTATTTCCTGAAGTGCCCCTGAAAGAACATACAATTCTAATATTCAGAATAAATTGTTATTTGATCAAAATCGGTTCACAAACGGCTGAAATATCCATAAATATTTTTTATTCAAAAGATTAAAAATGCTTGAAGACTACTTTGGAGAAGAAACAAATCTGAATAGGTTTTTAAAAAGTAATTAATATCTATATTTAATTATCATTTTAACAAACATTAAATGCACAAAGTAACAGGTCATTTTGAATAATAACAGGGTTTTACTTAGTCGTTTGTAATTATTACTTTGCACCGTGATAGTGCAGGTTTTGGTTTTAAAGTTAAGTTTGACCAATACTAAACTATCCCTTTAAAACTATAGATACCTAACACATGAACAATCTACAAATAATACACAATAATCTGATAGATGAGTTGAAGATGTCATTAACTGGCAAATATGAATACTCATATATTTACAGGTCTATGTCTCTATGAATATACAAGGCAAGATAAAATGAATAGTGTCAAGAATTTGGCAGCACACATAGCAACTTTGGTAACACACTTACTAAAAGCAATTTGAGTTATTTACAGAACCTATAACTTGTCTTGCATTCTCCAAAAAATGTTGGCAATTCATGCCAAAAAATAAGTCTTGATCTTTGGTAAAACCAAATAGTGCATAGAATTATTTTGTGTACTAATTCAACAGAACCTTTTAAAAAAATGTAACAAATTATCATTAAATACATGTGAATACCGATTTAGCTATGTGCCTCCACCCAGGATTAGCTTCATCACCGGTGCAAATTATAACTACTCCGGTATTCAAACGAGTACATGTATTGTATTTACTTTCTCACCAACATAGATCAACTTCTACAAGTGATAAAAATGTGCCTCATTTTAAGAAGTCACATTTCAACTGAAAGTACGGCCAAAAAAACAAAAACAAGAAAACTACACTCGTTTCAGCTCTACAAATTGGCAACACTGATGACATCAACTGTGAGTAGCTATCCATCAACTTTGTACACAAAATTTCATATTTTCTAAATTTTCCTTAAAGTTACACATTTCCACAATTATTAATCAGAGTATGTTCAGATGACGAATAGCTTTCTACACAACATACTTTGACTATGGGGTTAGAAAATGTGAAATTGTGTGTACAAAGTGAATTGAGAGCTACTCAACTAACTCAAGATGTCATCAGCATTGCCAATTTGAATAGCCGAGAGTAATTTACTAGAAAATGTAAAAGAGTAGTTTCCTTATTTTTTTCCTTACCAATTTTGCCCATTTCTTTTTTAATTTTGTTAAAATTTATCTCCTTTGATTGAATAAGTGAAATTTTAGGGTAGATTTCCCCTTAAATCTGAGTAAAATTGTCCTTTGATCGACCAAAGATTTAGTGGGCAGGTCGAGATTTGTGCTCTAAGTTTTCCCAGAAGCCTTGCATTGGACCTTGCATCTCCTTACTTCAACTATAAAATCAACACAAAACACATGAACAATCTACAAAAAGCTATTTACAATAAACTGATAGAAACGAGTTGAAGATATGAATTATTAACAGGCAAATATGAATACTCAAATTTAAGGGTCTATGAATACAGAAGACAAGGTTATATAAACAGTGTCGAGGGTTTGGCAGCACACATATTGGTTTCAGCATCCTTACAAAAAGTAATATATTTACAGACCTATACAACTTTGTCTTGAATTCTCAACAAGATATTGGCAATTCAATCCAAAAAGATGCACCAACAAAACTGTTATGTAATGTAATGAAATTTTGATCAGAAATCATGCTTACGTATGTTTTTCATCAAATACTAATTATCAGATTACAGCACGTGAATGGACGCTGATATTCGAAGTGGCCGTTTCTCCCTTCTTTTAAAAGTGCTAAAGTCATTTTCAAAATATTTGCCTTACATAAATATGTCATGCGATTTAAAAATCAGCATAGTCATTTCCCCAGACTTAATGGTCGTTTTGTAAGGTCACAAATGATGAAGAAAACACCACTCAATTCTCCATGGCAGAATCCTCTCCATCATCCAAAGCTTGCTCGGCGACAGCTTCCTCAATGACAGCGTCTTGTTTCTGCAATTTAGAGCAAGCACTGGTTCGTAAACGGCTCCCTAAGGTCTTCCACATCAACGGCCACTCCCGATTTGGACAAAAGCAGTTTTGTACCAACTGCATCAGCTGCTGCTGCCCTTCCTCCAGCCTCTGCAGCGTACACAGGAAATTGCCTGAGAAAAAACAGACACAAAAAATGCATTATAATAACAGTTGAAGTCATTAAAAACTCTGACAGCAAATGAATAGGATATTTTGGCGAGATATGTTTGATAGCTGTCCAATTTTGTCACTTCAGGAATATATCACCCAGCTTCAAAGACAGCACCTGCGCAGCTTCCAACAAAGCATCACATACTGTAAGGATTTAAAAGCATCTCTTCTGTAAGAAAACTATACCCATGCCTTGTTGATAAAATAAATTACATGTATGCCGAAATAATCCGTCTCTCTTATCCAATCCAACAGTATTTTAGTGTAGCAACTTAGTAAAAATGGCAAATGTTGTTTGTAGTTTATACGCTCTACAGTAACTTCTGATGATAAAAACCCTCAGAAACATTCGTTTGTGAAATGCTATCTGAAAAAACTTACTTTCGAAGCCCGAGCCCTTGCTGGAGTTGTGGGTTGGGACGGGGACGAGGATGACAAGGGCAAGGTGAATCTGATGGATGGCCTGCTGCCCTGATTACCGGAGCTGGTGGATGGAACTGAAAAATGCGATGTGGACTTGGATTTCGCATTCAGTTTCGGCATTGGTATCTCTGCTGCCACAGCCTTAGTCGTTCCTCCGCGTACATGTAGTTCTCCTGGGTCCGATTCAAGATCTGTAAAACAGAGACACATTGCAGATGTTAAAGGGATATCAAGACACGACAAGAATTCTCAAAAACTGAACAAGCTTTTGGATAATGTAAACTTCTTGTCCGAAATTTATGCCTAGATATTAAACATATTAATTTTCAGTTTTGCCGAATGGTGCCACATCTATCAATCATCATTTTGCATGGCTGGGACACAAAGCAGGTCTAGCAATCCCAAATAAATTATCTTAGGTTTTCATCACCTGTTGGATTTTGAAGAGGAAGAATGCACTATTATTTATTGTGCTGCATTAATCTGTGATAGTAGGTGTAAATTATAAGGGAATTGCAATAAATTATGATTTGAAGCTGAAAAATGTATGGATGTTTCTCTCCAGAACCCTTGGAAAGTAGCTATTCAGTTCACCCATTGTGCATAATGGCATTTCAATAGATGGAATTCATTTTGCATACATCAGTTGTTGCTTTGTCAGGCAATCCTTGGGCAAGCTTCTTAGTGTCAAGAGAAACTTATGTTCAACAAATATGCATATAATTTGAAAACAGTCTACAGGGCCCATATTCAGCACGCTTCAAAAATCAGGGGTTTTCCTACGGGTGCATGGCAATAAGCATCAACTCAAAATTAATGCTTTTAAAAATTATCAAAGAGACAAAGTAATCAATGAAATAAACAATTGATAAATTATGAAAACAAACTATAACCACTGTGCGTAGAACATAAATCATGCATAACTTTAGGAAAAAACATAAATGTTTACGCTACTGGATGCCCATAGGAAAACCCACTGAAGTGTGCTAAGATAGCAGAGTTTCATGAATATGGGCCCAGGTCTATTCGTGGGATAAACAGAAAAGCTTGAGACTATTTAGTGAGAACGAGATATAAGATGTAAATTATACGTCTCTGGCCGAACCAAGCACTACTAACCATCAAGAGACAAATACTTACCAGCGTCACTTCCTGAATCACTTGATGAAGATTTGCTAAATCTCTGGGGAAGACGTCTCTTTCGCTTTTGCACAGCATCATCTTCCGGTTCCAGGTTTGACGTGTCCTCTGCCTTCCTGGCGATGTTTTGCGCTTCCACATAGTTGCCTGTATGTAAAAATAAAACAAATAAATCCTTAAATTAATCTACGTTATTATTCCAATGTGTCATCTGAACTTTAAAAAAAAAAATTAAAGGGACGAAATTGAGAACAAGATATATAAAAACAATATCCATACAAAAAGGTGGTTAGGAGCTATGCCAATTGCCTAAAAACAAAGTTTTGTAACAAATGTCATGAAAACCTTACCTGTTGTCACACATAGCTGCATCGCTATCCTGGCTGTGTATTAAAACCCGTTTTATTGATCTCAACATTTCAAACACCACTGTACAAAATTAAACTGATTTCACTCAAAATCGGTACTTTAGTGACAATTGATGACACCTAAATAGCAGTAAAATACAATTTTTTCAACTCACCAATGTTAGAAAGAATAATTTAAAAATTAAAATCGTGAGTCCACTGTCAAACTTGCTTAGTTTTATTGGCATGATTGTGTGCATTTGTGTATTATAAGTCTATTGACTATTCACGTGTGAAATTGCTGCCTATTAGCACATGGTAATGGTACAGCGCTAGAGGTCCATACGCAGTATTGACTCTCTATGCTTTGCTGGAGTGACCTGTTGTAATAAGGGGTGGGATAATAATTAATATGCAGTAATTGCTAACAGTGATACCGTTCTGACTGAGCAATGCGCACATACCCACTCCAGTAAAGCATAGAGAGTCAATGCTAATGCGTATTGACCTCTAGCACTAGCACTGCACTACTTGTTAATAGGCAGCCTTCGCTCACATGCCGTCAATACACTCACAATACACAAATGCACACAATCATGCCGATGCGGCTGTAACTGTAAGCAAAGTTTGACAGTAGACTTACAATTTGAATCTTTAAAATTTAAATTATTCTTTCTAACATCGGTAAGTTGAAAAAATTGTATTTTTACTGCTATTTAGGTGTCATCAATTGTCACTAAAGTACCGATTTTTAGTGAAATCGGTTGAGTTTTGTACAGTGGTGTTTGAAATGTTGAGTATCAATAGCACAGCTTTTTACACAGCCAGGAAAGTAATGCAGCTAGCTATGTGTGCACATACCCAATTACCAGTCAATGACAATGTCAACGGCCACGCGCCTGCAAATAATCAATATTTTACTTCATTTTACATGCCTCAAAATCACTCTCACAAAGCTTAAATTCCTAACAGATATCAAAATGATAAAATAACGCTTACCTCGGTGTCGCAGTCTAACATATCAAGCAGATTATTTGAAATCTCGAACGAAGTCAGCATGCAGTCAATTCGTCAGTTCAAAACACGCGGCAATCGTAATATAATAACAGAAACGCTCTGGAGCGAGCGCGCCGCGCCGTGGGCCGGGTA
Organism: Mesocentrotus franciscanus; assembly: GCA_037976565.1. NCBI lineage: Eukaryota > Metazoa > Echinodermata > Echinoidea > Camarodonta > Strongylocentrotidae > Mesocentrotus > Mesocentrotus franciscanus. Next base: position 18,265,185 of record CP137685.1, read on the forward strand.
CAATTATATACGGTGCGTGCGCAGTTGAGCCATAGAGATCTAGTTGAGCCCCATCCCCACCATGTACGTACGCACTTTTTATACACGTGGTTGAATGGAGCATATCAGTGCATGGCGTAGCGCGGTCGGACTGATTGGGCGGGGGGGGGGGTGGGAGGGGCACAAACATTATTTGAGGGGGACTCTTATGTATTCTTTTTTCTTCAAATAATGTCACCTTATGTTTTCTTTTATTTTTTAAAAATTATTGGGGCACGTGCCCCCATCGCTACACCACAGGAGCATGTGCATCAGTTTGACGTACCTCCTCTCTGCGTATGCATGTGGCCCAATTAATTTCGCCAACTGCTATTTTTAAAGAAATATTATCTTGGACATAATAAAAATACGTCTGAATAAAACGTTTACAGGACCTATATAGGACGTTTAATTTGTAACGTCCAAAAAACGTTTTCTGAACGTCTTCAAAAGACTTAGCTCTGCAGCAAATGTAAGGTCCCAACGTAGACGTTATATAAACGTTTTTTAAACGTTTAATAAGGACGAAGACGTACGGTACCTGATAAAAACGTACTGTAAACGTTCTGAAAAGGACGAAGACGTACGGAACCTGATAAGAACGTTCTGTAAACGTTCTGAAAACGTTTTGTGTTTGCTGGGATGCTGCATGTTTGTGTGATCGACTTAATAGAAATGATAAGATGTGCGACGTATAGGCAAAGCATCTAGCGTGGACAACCCGTTCAGACATCGTTCAGACTTGAAGTGGCAAAACCGCGGCGGTTTTTTTTTTTCTTCTTATAAGGACGTAAAGTGTAATACGCTTCTTTTTTCTGTGTCTCCTAACACAAAACTCGAGTGATCCCAACAACTATAGAGGAATACGTTGCTTGTCTTGCAAGCTGTTTGTTACAGCAGTCTTGAGTGAGCGACTTACGTCTTATCTCAAAGATAATTAATTGCTTGGTGAAGAACAGGCTGGCTTTCGAAATGGTCATTCAACGCTTGATCATATTTTTGTTCTCCATTCAGTGATCGATTTATATCTCTCTCCAAAAGAGAGGGTTTATTGTGCATTTATTGACTACAAGAAGGCATTTGATTTGGTTGACAGGAGCTCTCTTTGGAATAAATTACTTAAGAATAATGTTGATGGTAACTTGTTCAATGTAATTAAGCATATGTATGCTCAGGCTAAGTCATGTGTAATTTCTGGTTCAGAAAAGTCTTCTTTATTTGATTGTAACATTGGTGTGCGACAAGGAGAAAATTTATCTCCGATGTTGTTTGCCTTTTTTTAATGACTTCAAACAATTCATTTGCGAAAAGATTGGAGGAATAGATATGGCTCGGTGTAAAAATGTCAGAGGTAAAAATGTCAGAGGTAAAAATGTCAGAGGAAAAATTGTCAAGAGGTAAAAATGTCAGAGGTTAGTATAGTTTAGTATGATAGGACGTTTGGCATACCAATGGCGGCTCGGTGTAAAAATGTCAGAGGTAAAAATGTCGGAGGTAAAAATGTCAGAGGAAAAATTGTCAGAGGTAAAAATGTCAGAGGTAAAAATATATAAAAAAGCATGTTACAGGTTGAATAATGGTAATGGTTGTGTATTAGACTTATCGAAAAGATATAACGAAGGATTCTCTGCAGTCATTAATTTCAGCGCTGCTTTATTTTCTTGTTTCTTTAACTTTTATTTACCTTTCTGCCCGAAATTGTGACTTTTTGCTCGATTATTGCCGAGGGGAGACGGGGGGGGTGTATCCTCCTTTTGGGGCATAGTGACCCGGCTTCCTCCTCCTCATATGCTATTGTCTAGGCAAGTGATACTGGTACACTGAGCAAACTTCTGGAAAAAAGAATGTCTAAAATCGAGTAGTTTGGCAATGAATTATAGGCCGAGTTGTGGCTCGATGGTGTAATCATTAAATAATAACAAAAGTCATCACAGCCCCCCCCCCCAAAAAAAGAGGATAAGATATCACACTGTGAGTCCTCCGCCCCCCACTTCACCGTCCCTTCTGAAGATTGATGGACATTTTAACAGCGTGGCAATGACTACTATAAAATGTAATTTCCTACAAATGCATATTTCCAACAATTTCACTTCTTGTGGGCTTGATACTTTGATACAAAGCAGAAATCGCCCATGTTACATCTAATGCTAACCGACCATCACATTCCAGAGAAGCGCGCGCTTTGCAAAGAGTTGATCGTCGATCACTATTGCGGCATAAATATTCTGGGAGAACATCAATAATCAGCTTTGATACTCTGATACAAAGCAGAAAGCCGCCAATGATACTTAATGAGCAACGACTCATTTGATATTATAGCAGTCGGGGAGACCCATTGTGATTCATCCATAACTGACTCTGAACTTGTTATTGACAATTTTAGTTTTATCCGTAGAGATCGATCAAGACATGGAGGAGGCGTGGCATTGTATGTGAGAAATTCTATAACATTTACTCACATAGACAATATGAACAATGAATTAGAAACAATCTGGATAAAAATCAAACCCCCAAAAGCCAACTTAATGTTGCTGGGAGTAACTTATAGAGCTCCAAATTCGACTGCTGACTTTTTCGACAAGCTCACTGGCATGCTCAACACCTTAAGTGAAAATGGTGAAGACATTATAATTATCGGAGATTTCAATTGTGATTTATTACCTGAAAATTACAGTTCACTCTCTCGGAATTTACAGCATATTATGGATAGTTGTTTATTGCATCAACTTATTTGTGTCCCAACTCGCGTTACGCCCCATTCCAGTACACTGATCGATCATCTTTACTCATCGATACCTGATGAGCATTCACTGTCAGGAGTTGTTAAAACACACATTAGTGACCATTATCTAATCTTCACTGTTCTATATCAAGTTCATGTACAAGCAAGTTGCTATAACAATACCATTGAATATCGAAGTTACAGGCATTTTTGTTATAAAAACTGTATTTCCACACTGCAAAAATTACCTTTCGAACTGATATTCAACGAATTTGATGTAGAGAACGCTTGGCAAATATGGTACGACTTATACATGCTAGCAGTAAATGAACATACTCCAGTGAGGACAAAGCGAATAAGTACAAAAGTCTCTCCTTGGGTTAATGGGGAGCTAATTAACGAAATGAATAGACGTAATTGGTACCACAAAATGGCAACAAAATACGATAGCATAGAATACTGGTCTAAATATAAAACGTTAAAAAACGAAATAACTCACCTTATCAGAAAGGCAAAGAATGATTACATAAAAAGGGTACTAGACGAGTATGGTGGAACCCCCGATGCTATGTGGAAAACATTAAAACTAATAACATCAGCAAATCGTAACGATCATAACACTAGAAGTAGACGACGAGGAAATCACAGACCCTGAAGATATTGCCCAGCATCTAAACGACTATTTTGTAAATTCTGTTTCTGCCCTATTAAATCCTTTGAACACTGGTGAAAGTTTGAGGGATAGCGGTAAAGTATTTGACGATCGTGTTAGTCATACTTCTGAAGATGATTTTATAAATAGTTCAAAACCTGTCTCATATGGACTATTTAGTCTTCCAATAATAATTACAAGAGAGTTTGTTTTAAAAGAAATCAATGCACTGCCCTTGAAAAAGGCTACTGGGCCTGATGATATTTCAATTAGACTCTTTAAGAGTGCATCTAGTGCCCCTAGACCACTTGAAAGTCTCTGTTGAAGGGTGTTTTTCCTAATGAATGGAAGATCGCACGAATAAAGCCTATTTTTAAATCTGGAAATAAACAAAATGCCGAAAATTATAGACCTATTTCTTTACTGTCCATTATATCTAAGTTATTAGAGAGAGCTGTACATACTGCAATCCAAGAATATTTATTAAAGCATAATATTCTCACTGATCGCTATTTGGGTTCCGCCCCAGTCACTCATGTGAAACTGTACTACTCTGTATGACAGATAATTGGGCTAAACACGTTGATCTAGGGAATATAAATGGTGTTGCATTTGTTAACATGAGAAAGGCGTTCGATACGGTCAATCATAATATTTTGCTTCAGAAACTTAAAAGCAGTGGTTGTTCAGACGATAGCCTAAACTGGTTTTCATCATACTTGAGAGGCCGAAGGCAATATGTAACTATCAATGGACAAAATTCTTCCGTCAAAAGAATTCACACAGGTGTACCCCAAGGATCAGTCCTTGGGCCGCTGCTATTTACTAGTGGAGAAGATTTTCTTTTCGCCGACGATGCAACCCTATCGGTACATGGTTCCACAGTTCCCGAAATTGAATCAAAGTTGAATCAAGCATTACATGAAGTTTATTCTTGGACTCAGAAGAATAATTTCGTACTAAATACAAACAAAACTAAGGTGATGATCATAGGATCAAGGCAGAAAATTCAAACTCTTAATGAGAATAAACTTCATGCTCATATTAGAACCTCACCGGTTGAATCTGTATCAGAATATAAATGCCTTGGTGTAGTTTTGGACAATTACTTGTCGTTTACTAATCATGTTGACAGAGTAGCGCTAAAGATGAAACAGAAATTAGGTGTAATCAGAAAACTCGAGCACGAAGCGCGAAAGCATTGAAGTTTCATTAAATTATTACTCTTAATCCTTGTTTGAATTCATTTTCGCCCCTCTCGCGCGAAGCGTGAAAGCTTTGACGTTTCATTAAATCATTAGAGAAAGAAGACGATTCGTTGTACCGTTCTCTACTCTTAATCCTTTTCTGAATTCAGTTTCCCCCCTCCCGCGCGAAGCGCGGACTCATTGATGTTTCATTAAATTATTACTCTTAATCCTTGTTTGAATTCATTTTCGCCCCTCCCGCGCAAAGCGCGAAAGCTTTGACGTTTCATCAAATTATTAGAGAAAGAAGACGATTCGTTGTACTGTTCTCGCCTTTTTATCCTTGTCTGAATTTAGTTTCCCCCCTCCCGCGCGAAGCTCGGAAGCTTTGATGGTTATTAATTATTAGAGAAAGGAGACGATTCGTTATACTGTTTTCGACTCTGAACTCCCTGTCAGAATTCAGTTTCACCCCTTCCGCGCGAAGCGCGGAAGCTTTGACGTTTCATTGAATTATTACTCTAAATCCTTGTCTGAATTCAGTTCCCCCCTCCCGCGCGAAGCGCGGAATTTTTGTCGTTTCATTTAATTATTAAAGAAAGAAGACGATTCGTTGTACCGTTCTCGACTCTTAATCATTGTCTAAATTTCAAAAAGTTTTACTTTGTCTGATAAAAAGTCACAGTTCGTAGGGAAAACAAATTTGCCGGCCGACCGACATAATACATCTCACCGACTTCAAACTTCTGCATTGATACGAGCAAGAATACCGACATAGCTGATCCGACACAGCAACATATCTATGCGTATCTTTCTTGCTCTCTCGACGAGGCGACTCCACCCAATAACCCCCTCTCTCTCTTTCTCCAACCCCTCCTCTCTCTTCTCTTTCATCCCCCGTTTCTTTTGTTTCCTTTTTCTTCTTTTTCTTCTTTTTTTCCTTTTCTCCCTTTTTTCCTTTTCTTTCTTTCTCTCTTTTCTCTCTTTTCCTTGCCTTCATTCCTTTCCTCTCCTTCCTCTTTTTCTTTTTTCTTTTTCTTTCCTTTCTCTTTCCTTTCTTTCCTTTCTTTTCCTTTTCTTTTTTTCTTTTCTTTCCCTTTTCCTCTCTTTTTTCCCCTCCCCCTTTTCTCATTTTTTCCAGACGGCAGCGCAATTTTACCGACAAAATCCGGACAGGTGGGGGGGGTGTCGCACCCCCACCCCCCTTTAGAGACGCCCCTGCTTGTAGGCCTACTATCAGACATTCTTCAAGCGAAGCTTTGATATTGTTTGTTAAACTTTTGTAATAAAGTATTGATGAAGGGGACAAAGCATCCGTGTCTTTTTATTAATGTTTTCTTGTCATAACAGTATTTTGCTGAGATGGACATGGAGATGGGTATAATTACTGAATTTGTGGAATTTCTGTGCGATCTTTATAACTGATTCCCTGTTTTTATCTCATTCAATCTTAATATTCTATGTACTTAGGCCTACTTTTTCAAAACCAAATAAACATTAAAACATCAACCAATTTAAAATATCGAAAAATGACAGAAATTAATATATGCAAACCTGATCACAAAATATAAGTTTCAAATTTATTTTCCACATTGTATTATCCTCAGGACATGTACGAAGTACAATACGCAGTCATTTATAAATATAATAGACTAGCCCAGTAGCTTACGTCTCGACATTTTGTGTGATTAAGTGCTGAGATATTATGATGGCACCAATTTTTACCCCTACATTTTTTTTTGTACCTGACATTTTTTTTGTATCTCTGACATTTTCACCTCCGACATTTTTACCTCCGACATTTTTACCTCTGACATTTTTTCCTCTGACATTTTTACCTGGCACCGACTAAATCGCCTTATTGGAAAAGTCCGAGTTATATCTTCTCTATTATGACTGCGCTCATGGAATGACAGAGCTGAAATATTATGTAGAGATAGTGTTTGTGGAATATTTAGACAAGCTCATGTAAGAAATGAAAAGAGCAACCTGCTCGATATATCATGACGTCAGGCACGTCGTTTTCTACAGGTGCATGTAATTGGTTCATGTCTCCCATTCCTTTTTGTTTTGGCGAACATGGCAAATGGCACATGGCAAATATCATGTGTAGAGCCCTTACTGTAAATAGCGCGATAGCTCCTTTTGAAACGTTTTTGTTAGTTTTAACCCCAAAAGGGAAATAGTACTTCCCAGTAAATTATGATAGCGTCTCCCCAATTCTTATCACGCTAATGCATGTAATTGGTTCATGTCTCCCATTCCTAGTTTTTGCGCAAATGGTGTGTAGAACTCTCATTAGCGCGTATAACTAGTTGCCGAATTTTCATGGCAAGGCGATATTCTCTTCGGAAATTATTTGATGCAATGAGGGAAGGAAAGGTCGGGGCAAGCTGATGAAAAAGTGTGCCATAAATCTGGTTTTATTAGGGTACCCCGTTTGCGTCTTTGTTTCTCGGGCACTGGCGCAGCCATTACGAATGGGATCGGAGCTGAAATTGTTGGAAATGTAGACCGAGAAAACGAGAAGACAAGATAGAGCAAGAGAAGACGAGTTGATGAATTCGAACAGTCGACTTGTTCCAAACAAGTTGACTTTCCGAGTTCAAATAACTCGTCGTCTCGTAGCAATGTCTTGGAATAACCACGGTACCTGATGCACTCCATAAGTGTCAAGTGCCTTTCCCAGGGTGGGATGTAAACGAGAGGAGTATCCGGAACGTCGGAGTGGTGTACTTGAACAATTTAAAGTGTAGAGCTAGATTTCAATTAAGAATGCACTAACGTGTCAACCCAGGCCCAAGGTGAGATGGGTTAGTGAATTACATGTAATTCATTTATTTAGCATTTACCTGACACTATAGCTTTACTACAGGAAATTCAAATAGAAAGCTTTCTCTCTCTTTCTCACTGCGTGTCTGCCTCTCTCTCTCTCTCTCTCTCTGCCTCTGTAAATTCTCGTAAAATATTCTTGATATCCCTTTCTGTTCTTATTTTATTCTGTCTTTACCCATCGATCAAGATCACTTAGCTCATCCATTAATGTTGAAGAAATGTATTCTTGACTATGATCTTCCGTAATCTTCAACCTCGTCCTCTAGCCAATATTTGGCAAGCCCCCATTAACACACATCCGCACAAAACCGCACGCATCCCAAAAACACATGCATGTCTATCCCTTTTACTAATGTAAACTTTTCTCTATTTTCTCTCTTTATTAATGCCCCACCCTTCACCATCATCATTTCGTGTAATCAACCCACTTTGTACAACCTCCCTCCGGCCAATCTTCGTCATCTATCTCCTCATATTCTTCCTCTTCCTCTATGCCTCGCAATAATCATTTCATCAAAATGTTATTATATTCTTCTCTACCTATATTCTCTAATCTTAATTCCCTCTTAACCCCTTCTGTATCCCATCTCTTTCTCCCCTCTCTCTCTCTCTCTCTATTTCTCCAGCTCTCTCAACTCTCAAGTGCAAGCTTTCCCTATATGTATATCTCAATCTCTCAAGCTCGCTCGAGCACCCACTCCTCTCTCTCTCTCTCTCTCTCTCTCTCTCTCTCTCGTTTCTCTCTTTCCCCTCTCTCTCTCCCTCTCTGCCTCTCTCTTTCTTTCTCTCTCTTTCTCTATATGTCTCTATATCTATCTCTATCTCTCTCTCTCTCTCTCTCTCTCTCGCACACACAAACACACAAACATACACCTACTCACTATTTATCTCAAGCTCTCTTTTCTTGTTGATACCCGTTCTCTCGTTATAAATATTTTTCCGTTTGCTTTATCACGCCATGCAAACTCAAACCCTCGGCCCATCACTCCCTTAAAAACAAAAAATAAATGGGAGAAAAAGCAAAGGAAAAAAAATCTTACAGGCCCTCCTACTGCTCTAGTACGACAATAATATACATGAAATTTGTCTTGCCTAATTACTTGAAAGTAATTAATTACAAAGGGTACTTGATAAGGAAAGGTCAACCACTTTTACTGATTTCTACTTCATTGGGATGCACTCCGTTTAGCCTCCCAGGTGACCTCGCGATCGGGTGAAGGATTGAACTTGAAGAGGATTCCAGACTCTGGGAATTTTTCAAAATACAGTGAAGGAAAATAAATAGCTGATTATTCTGCATTATAATTCTTTCAAATGGTTGTTGCCACATGAAAAAAATATTGATTGATTGATTACTTAGTTCATCCATTGATCGATAGATAGTTGATTAATTGATGATTGAATGATTGATGATTGATTGATTGATCGATTAATAATAGGTTTTTCCGCCCAATTCATATACATGTCACTCGAATCAATTAATGACGCATTATCGTCTTCCGATCGCTATCGGTCTTTCAAATCGAAAATCCGGCAATGGAATTCATTCGGAGACACGCAAATTAATTTATGAGCATCAAAATTAATTTATGGGCAATTATTTCAATGTAGGTCACTCCAGCAAAGCATAGAAGTCAATGCTAATGCGTATTGACCTTTAGCGCTGTATACGTGCTGAGAGCCATCGATTTTGTACACACGTGTACAAAACAAATGGGAGAAAATAAAAATTATTGTTGAAATACTTACTTTTGAATGCGATGCTCCAAAATCATACTATTACCGTAAATGACCGTAATAATTCAGTTCTGTAATTTCCAGCTGATTCACAGCTCAAAATCATGTAGAAAATGCCGCTGAATTTCTTCCGTCGTGTCTCGTTACGCATTACGACCGAATTTGTGTATACGATTTTACATGGAGATTCAGCGCGCATAAAAAAATGCAGATAATGAATACGAAGTGGCTGATCGGCAAGTTTGACAGTAGACTCAAGATTCGAATTTTCAAAGAATTTTCTCCAACATCGGTAAGTTGAAAAGATTGTATTTTACTGCTATTTAGGTGTCATCAACTGTCACTAAAGTACCGATTTTGAGTGAACTCAGCTGAGTTTTGTACAGTGGTGTTTGAAATGTTGAGAATCAATAGAGTTCGTCTAAACAGTTTTTAATACACAAAAGTATACTAATGCTGCTATGTGTGGTTTAGGTCATTCCAATTTTTGTTATCCACATTCTATTTATTTTTATGCCAAAGAAAAATCGTTAACGCGCATACGAAATCATGAACGTACGCATGATTTCAAATTTCGTGCACTGAGTTTCGAGGTTCGTGCATTCAAATTAACAAAGTAGGCATGAGGAGCCTATTTGGGCAATCAATTTCATTGGGGGAATTGAAGTTATTGACTCGTTTTAGTCATTTAGTTTCATGGATTCCGTATGCCTGTATGCGTTGGGTGTGTGTGTGTGCGTGTGTGTGTATGTGTGTGATACATTCTTGCATTGGCTTGATGTCATGCATATCCTCTTTTTGTGCATAGGATTTATTGTTGCTTCCTATACAAAGCCGTCAGGTTTTGAAACTTTGCACATATTTTGTTATAATGTTTACATTGACAGTATGATTGCTAATTTCCATGTTTTCATCAGTGTTATTTTTTAATACACTCTGAAGGGTCTGTTTTAAATCATTGCATGATATTTTGCATGTTTTCTGAATTATGCTTATAACTCGCAAGTACCGTTGCTGTTATTTTATTCATCTTTACATGCTTTATTTCGTTATCATCATGTTCATATAGGACCTTTGGGAGCTAGTAGGTATGAAGTAATCTTGAACTCAATTTGATGGGGAATTAGCCTGGTAGGCTTACATGTATACTCATAATAGTTGGTCTTGGACGATGCACCCTAAATCGAATGCCCTTATTTAAAATATTATTGCCGTTTCATGAATTTGGATGACTGAAGAAAAGCCGAGGCAATCGGCATCTGATTTTGAATGCCTATTTCTTAATGCTCCTAGTTGAAATATGCATGAATGTCTTTTTACACATGATTTTAATGTAAAACGCAATATGTAAAATCCCACAATGAATTTCCATGTCATTATTGGACGAAATAAAATTGAATTGAATTGAATTGAATCGTTTGAAAAATGTTGCAAGGATAATGAATACGAACGAGTGAAAATTATTTCGAATGCCAATCCCTTAAATTGCATGCTATTCTTTTTTAATCATTTGAATAATTTTTTACACTGCAAACAAATTCGAATGAGAGAAAATTAAATTGAACGACCATTCGTTAAATGTTATGCTCCTTATTTATAATTAATTTACATGACTCATTTGAAGAGCTTGTTGCATGAATAACGCATTTGAACGAACGGAAGTGAATTTGAATCACAATTTGTGTCTTATAAATCTGCCAAGCAAACAGATGGTCAAAAAGCGAACGAGATGACGATTCTCATTTATAAAAAGCCTTACTTTCTTACTACTTCTCAGCATCAGAATCCTTAATACCCTCAAGGAAAGATAAGCCTTCATGAAATAGCAAGAATCAATCATGATATGATCATATTTTGAATTTTAACCTTTGAATAAAAGAAAAACAAAAACTATATGCGAAATTATGAAAAGGTCACCTGCAAAAAAAGAACTTAACCTATTCTGAGTACCCACACAATATTTGGCATTCGTTTTACATGTAATGCTTAGAGGGGATTGACATTTAGAGAATTGTAATTGATATTGCAAGGATGTTTACTTTGGGGCGAATCATCGTGAACCAAAACATAACAATACAAACAAGACAAACAAAAGAACGCTGGGTCATATTTTCAGTTGCATAAAAGCACAAATTGAAATGGTTTTCAAAGAGTGAAATTGAATTGAGAGAGTGGTCGGTTAAGTTCGCGATAAGAATGTAGGCGTTGTGGCGTAGTGGATAAGTCGTCGGACTGTGGATCACAGGGTCCGCGATTCGAGTCCCGCCGCGGCACTAATGTCCTTTGGCAAGACATTAATCTACACTTGCCACTCTCCACCCAGGTGTTAAATGGGTACCGGTAGGAAGGAATTCCTTGAATGCTGTGAGCGCCGAAATCGGCAGCCTAGCATAGCCGGGTAATGCTGGAGCGCCTTGAGGACCTTGCAAGGTCGATACGTGCGCTATATAAGAAACCAATATTATTATTATTATTATTATTATTATTATTATTATTATTATTATTATTATTATTATTATTATTATTATTATATACTAAATTTGTAGACCCACTTGTAGAGGTGTCGTGGTCGAGTGGATACGTCGCCGGGCTGTCGATCACAAGGCCCGCGGTTCGAGTCCCGCCGCGGCACTAATGTCCTTTGGCAAGACATTGATCTACATTTGCCACACTCAACCCAGGTGATGTAAATGGGTACCTGGCAGGAATTAATTCCTTGAAATGCTGGAGCGCTGTAATGGCAGCTAGGCTAAAGCCGGGGTAATAATAAATGCGCCTCGGAATAGAATTTCTAGATAGACGGCGCTATAGAAATGCCTATTATTATTATTATTGAAACATTTGATAGTTTGTATCCTGATAAAATAATATGAAATATCGAATGACCTGTCGTTTTGTAGTCTGGAGAACAATACATTTAGATTCACAAATGTCTACACATCGATCAATTTACAACATGTCAAAAAGACAACCACCAATGCCCTTTATTTGTAGCTAACAACATCTAACACCTCCAAAAGAAATAAGAAGGTAGTGTTATCGAGAACAATATGTAGCTGAATATTGTAACAGGTAGAAGAATTAATATATTTCAGAACGCGCTTTTTTAGAAACTGTGCCACGGAAGGCGAGAGGAAAATGGAATTGTGTATCACAGTTCGGAGGCACGTAGGATTTATTTCAAGTTTCAAGTTTATTTATTTCCACTTTATCGAGAATAACATGATTGAACATAATATACATAATAATAATTTTAACTAATCATACAATATAGGAACATAATGTACATGATAATATATATAACAAAAGATACAATCATTGGTATAATAATTACATTGAAAAAGCTAAATAAAGTGGAGGATCTACTAAAAAGCAAAGCTTGTATTATGTAGGTCCCAATTAATGCAGTTAAGTATATAAATCAGGATATCTAAATAGTCATAAGGTATTTACTAAAGCATGTGATTAAACGTGGGTTATCTTAAACTGACGTATTTTTACCAAACATAGCGTTAACAGTTATAAATAAGGGAAAAGTTTTGTGCTTTCCTCAGCATAACCAAAATGTAGATAAATTAAATTAAAGGATCAGTGCTTACTTTAGCACTCTTTATGAGGAAAGAAAGAGTAATTGCAAGGTCACTGATTGACGTGGGATCCAGGGGGCGGAGCCCCCGGCAGCTCGAGGGTTTTAGGCACTAAATTACCATCAAATGAGCATCTAGGGGCTCACCTTAGGGCCCTAGATGGGGTCCAGGGGGCAGAGCCCCCGGAAGCTCAGGAGTTTTAGGCATTTAAATACCGTCAGATGAGCATCCAGGGGCCCGCCTTAGGGCCCTAGGTGGAATCCAGGGGCAGCGGCCCCGAAAGCTCAGAGGTTTTAGGCATTTAATCACGGTCAGGTGAGCATATTTTTATACCTTATTTTTGATATTGGCAGGTCACTAATTGGCGTGGGGTCCAGGGGGCGGAGCCCCCGGCAGCTCAAGGGTTTTAGGCAACTTAATTACGGTCAGATGAGCATATTTTTATACCTTATTTGTGATACTGGCAGGTCACTAATTGGCGTGGGGTCCAGGGGGCGGAGCCCCCGGAAGCTCAGGGGATTTAGGCAACTTAATTACGGTCAGATGAGCATATTTTTATACCTTATTTGTGATACTGGCAGGTCACTAATTGGCGTGGGGTCCAGGGGGCGGAGCCCCCGGAAGCTCAACAGTTTTTGGCACTAAACTACCATCAAATGAGCATCTAGGGGTCCACCTTAGGGTCCAGGGGCAGAGCCCCCGAAAGCTCAGGGGTTTTAGGCAATTTTATTACGGTCAGATGACATATCTTTATACCTTATTTGTGACACTGGCAGGTCACTAATTGGCGTGGGGTCCAGGGGGCGGAGCCCCGGGAAGCTCAAAGGTTTTAGGCTCTAAATTACCGTCAAATGAGCATCTAGGGCCCACCGTTATGCCGAGGTAAATAGCCGCAAACAAAAAGTCCGCCGCGGTTTTTTTAACGTGTAAATGAATAGCAACTGCGCGTAACAAAGGACTTGTGCGTATTCATTAGGCGGTGTCAGACAGGGTTCTAGGACACCTACCCCCTGGACAACCACCCCCGGATAACCACCCCTAGGATAACCACCCTCTAGGACAACCATCCCCTAGGATTACCTAAAGGATTACCAAAAGTAGTTCCAAGATAGACGTATTCATTGACAACTTCTACAATATCATCATCAAATTTAAATATAGGAATTTTTTCGAACTTTACCACGAGAAAATACAACAACTTTGGTTTTAGCCGTGTTGACTTTAAGAAACCATTTTTTTTTTACAGTAATCAGATACCGCATCAACAGCAAGTTGAAGATCACTTTCAGTTTGTGCAAGAACTATTGAATCGTCTGCATACAGTAACGTAAAAAGCCTGAGATATACATCTATACCGTTTTGATACGCAGCTGCATCAATTTTGTCAGGTACAATATCTATGGTGCCAGGTAAAAATGTCAGAGGAAAAAATGTCGGAGGTAAAAATGTCGGAGGTAAAAATGTCGGAGGTAAAAATGTCGGAGGTAAAAATGTCGGAGGTAAAAATGTCGGAGGTAAAAATGTCAGAGATACAAAAAAAATGTCAGGTACAAAAAAAAATGTAGGGGTAAACATTGGTGCCATCATAATATCTCAGCACTTAATCACACAAACTGTCGAGACGTAAGCTTCTGGGCTAGTCTATTATATTTATAAATGACTGCGTATTGTACTTCGTACATGTCCTGAGGATAATACAATGTGGAAAATAAATTTGAAACTTATATTTTGTGATCAGGTTTGCATATATTAATTTCTATCATTTTTCGATATTTTAAATTGGTTGATGTTTTAATGTTTATTTGGTTTTGAAAAGGTAGGCCTAAGTACATAGAATATTAAGATTGAATGAGATAAAAACAGGGAATCAGTTATAAAGATCGCACAGAAATTCCACAAATTCAGTAACTATACCCATCTTCATGTCCATCTCAGCAAAAGACTGTTATGACAAGAAAACATTAATAAAAAGACACGGATGCTTTGTCCCCTTCATCAATACTTTATTACAAAAGTTTAACAAACAATATCAAAGCTTCGCTTGAAGAATGTCTGATAGTAGGCCTACAAGCAGGGTGTCTCTAAAGGGGTGGGGTGACACCCCCCACCTGTCCGGATTTTGTCGGTAAAATTGCGCTACCGTCGGGAAAAATGAGAAAAGGGGGAGGGGAAAAAAGAGAGGGAAAGGGAAAGAAAAGAAAAAAGGAAAAGAAAGGAAAGAGAAAGGAAAGAAAGAGAAAAAAGAAAAAGAGGAAGGAGATGAAAGGAAGGAAGGCAAGGAAAAGAGAGAAAAGAAAGAAAAGGAGAAAAGGAAAAAAAAAAGAAGAAAAAAGAAACAAAAGAAACGGGGGATGAAAGAGAAGAGAGAGAGGAGGGGTTGGAGTAAGAGAGAGAGGGGGTTGTTGGGTGGAGTCGCCTCGTCGAGAGAGCAAGAAAGATACGCATAGATATGTTGCTGTGTCGGATCAGCTATGTCGGTATTCTTGCTCGATCATCGTGTACTATATCAATGCAGAAGTTTGAAGTCGGTGAGATGTATTATGCCGGTCGGCCGGCAAATTTGTTGTGACTTTTTATCAGACAAAGTAAAACTTTTTGAAATTCAGAAAATGATTAAGAGTCGAGAACGGTACAACGAATCGTCTTCTTTCTCTAATGATTTAATGAAACGACAAAGCTTTCACGCTTCGCGCGGGAGGGGCGAAAATGAATTCAAACAAGGATTAAGAACAATAATTTAATGAAACATCAATGCTTTCGCGCTTCGAGCGGGAGGGGCGGAAATGAATTCAGAAAAGGATTAAGAGTAGAGAATGGTACAACGAATCGTCTTCTTTCTCTAATGATTTAATGAAGCTTTCACGCCTCGCGCGGGAGGGGCAAAAATGAATTCAAACAAGGATTAAGAATAATAATTTAATGAAACATCAATGCTTCCGCGCTTCGCGCGGGAGGAGGGAAACTGAATTCAGAAAAGGATTAAGAGTAGAGAATGGTACAACGAATCGTCTTCTTTCTCTAATAATTTAATGAAACGTCAAAGCTTTCACGCTTCGCGCGGGAGGGGCGAAAATGAATTCAAACGAGGATTAAGAGTAATAATTTAATGAAACTTCAATGCTTTCGTGCTTCGTGCGGGAGGGGCGAAAATAAATTTAAAGAAGGATTACGAGTAATAATTAAATAAAACGCCAAAGCTTTTGCGCTTTGCGCGGGAGGGGCGAAAATGAATTCAAACAAGGATCAAGAGTAATAATTATTTAATGAAACATCAATGCTTTCGCGCGGGAGGGGGGGGGGTAACTGAATTCAGACAAGGATTAAGAGTACCGAACGGTACAACGAATCGTCTTCTTTCTCTAATGATTTAATGAAACGTCATAGCTTCCGCGCTTCGCTAGGGAGGGGCGAAACAACTTAAACAAGAATTAAGAGTCGCGAACGGTACAACGAATCGTCTTCTTTCTCTAATAATTTAATGAAACGTCAAAGCTTTCAAGCTTCGCGCGGGAGGGGCGAAAATGAATTCAAGCAAGGATTAATAGTAATAATTTAATGAAACTTCAATGCTTTCGCGCTTCGTGCGGGAGGGGCGAAAATGAATTCAAACAAGGATTACGTGTAATAATTTAATGAAACATCAAATCTTCCGGGCTTCGCGCGGGAAGGGGGGAAACTGTATTCAGATGAGTACTAAGAGTAGAGAAAGGTACAACGAATCGTCTTCTTTCTCTAATAATTTAATGAAACGTCATAGCTTCCGCGCTTCGCGTGGGAGGGGCGAAACAAGAATTAAAAGTCGGGAACGGTACAACGAATATCGTCTTTTCTCATAATTTAATGAAACGTTAAAGCTTCCGTGCTTCGCGCGGGAGGGGGGAACTGAGTACAGACAAGGATTACTGAGGGTCGAGAACCGTACAACGAATCGTCTTCTTTCCCTAATAAATTAATGAAAAGACAAAGCTTCCGCGCCTCCCGCAGGAGGGGGAAACCATCCCCTCCCTGCACCCACCCCCTAGGGAGCGCGCTATGTAACTGATTTGCACGCTTCGCGTGCTCACTACCACCTAAAATAAAATCCTAGCAACGCGCCTGATAGTTCGTAGGAAAAATAATTTAGCCCCCGTCCCCGGGTTTATACGGTTAAATTTGTAGACATTGGGCTATTGGCATTATTATAGTTGTCGGTAATTGGTGGCTAGTTTTGTCGGTAATCGGTGGCCTCTACCCCCCACTGAAAAAGGTCTAGCGACGCCCCTGCCTACATGTGGTAAACGTTGAGACATATCTACCCAGTATTTTTTCATGTGCAATTTCCAAATTAAGAATGATAGCGCGTCCCGGTTGATATCATGGTGTAAGGCACGTCGTCCTCAACACGTACATGTAATTGGTTCATCTGTCCAATTCGTAGTTTTCGAGTAAATGGCAATTTTATGTTTAGAGGTGAAAAAGGCGCGTATTAGGCCTTTTGAGACGTTTTTTCGTTTTTCACCCAAATGGCTATAATTTCCAAATTAAGAATGATAGCGCGTCCCGGTTGATATCATGGTGTAAGGCACGTCGTCCTCAACACGTACATGTAATTGGTTCATCTGTCCAATTCGTAGTTTTCGAGTAAATGGCAATTTTATGTTTAGAGGTGAAAAGGCGCGTATTAGGCCTTTTGAGACGTTTTTTCGTTTTTCACCCAAATGGCTATAATTTCCAAATTAAGAATGATAGCGCGTCCCGGTTGATATCATGGTGTAAGGCACGTCGTCCTCAACACGTACATGTAATTGGTTCATCTGTCCAATTCGTAGTTTTCGAGTAAATGGCAATTTTATGTTTAGAGGTGAAAAGGCGCGTATTAGGCCTTTTGAGACGTTTTTTTCGTTTTTCACCCAAATGGCTATAATTTCCAAATTAAGAATGATAGCGCGTCCCGGTTGATATCATGGTGTAAGGCACGTCGTCCTCAACACGTACATGTAATTGGTTCATCTGTCCAATTCGTAGTTTTCGAGTAAATGGCAATTTTATGTTTAGAGGTGAAAAGGCGCGTATTAGGCCTTTTGAGACGTTTTTTCGTTTTTCACCCAAATGGCTATAATTTCCAAATTAAGAATGATAGCGCGTCCCGGTTGATATCATGGTGTAAGGCACGTCGTCCTCAACACGTACATGTAATTGGTTCATCTGTCCAATTCGTAGTTTTCGAGTAAATGGCAATTTTATGTTTAGAGGTGAAAAGGCGCGTATTAGGCCTTTTGAGACGTTTTTTCGTTTTTCACCCAAATGGCTATAATTTCCAAATTAAGAATGATAGCGCGTCCCGGTTGATATCATGGTGTAAGGCACGTCGTCCTCAACACGTACATGTAATTGGTTCATCTGTCCAATTCGTAGTTTTCGAGTAAATGGCAATTTTATGTTTAGAGGTGAAAAGGCGCGTATTAGGCCTTTTGAGACGTTTTTTCGTTTTTCACCCAAATGGCTATAATTTCCAAATTAAGAATGATAGCGCGTCCCGGTTGATATCATGGTGTAAGGCACGTCGTCCTCAACACGTACATGTAATTGGTTCATCTGTCCAATTCGTAGTTTTCGAGTAAATGGCAATTTTATGTTTAGAGGTGAAAAGGCGCGTATTAGGCCTTTTGAGACGTTTTTTCGTTTTTCACCCAAATGGCTATAATTTCCAAATTAAGAATGATAGCGCGTCCCGGTTGATATCATGGTGTAAGGCACGTCGTCCTCAACACGTACATGTAATTGGTTCATCTGTCCAATTCGTAGTTTTCGAGTAAATGGCAATTTTATGTTTAGAGGTGAAAAGGCGCGTATTAGGCCTTTTGAGACGTTTTTTCGTTTTTCACCCAAATGGCTATAATTTCCAAATTAAGAATGATAGCGCGTCCCGGTTGATATCATGGTGTAAGGCACGTCGTCCTCAACACGTACATGTAATTGGTTCATCTGTCCAATTCGTAGTTTTCGAGTAAATGGCAATTTTATGTTTAGAGGTGAAAAGGCGCGTATTAGGCCTTTTGAGACGTTTTTTCGTTTTTCACCCAAATGGCTATAATTTCCAAATTAAGAATGATAGCGCGTCCCGGTTGATATCATGGTGTAAGGCACGTCGTCCTCAACACGTACATGTAATTGGTTCATCTGTCCAATTCGTAGTTTTCGAGTAAATGGCAATTTTATGTTTAGAGGTGAAAAGGCGCGTATTAGGCCTTTTGAGACGTTTTTTCGTTTTTCACCCAAATGGCTATAATTTCCAAATTAAGAATGATAGCGCGTCCCGGTTGATATCATGGTGTAAGGCACGTCGTCCTCAACACGTACATGTAATTGGTTCATCTGTCCAATTCGTAGTTTTCGAGTAAATGGCAATTTTATGTTTAGAGGTGAAAAGGCGCGTATTAGGCCTTTTGAAACGTTTTTTCGTTTTTCACCCAAATGGCTATAATTTCCAAATTAAGAATGATAGCGCGTCCCGGTTGATATCATGGTGTAAGGCACGTCGTCCTCAACACGTACATGTAATTGGTTCATCTGTCCAATTCGTAGTTTTCGAGTAAATGGCAATTTTATGTTTAGAGGTGAAAAGGCGCGTATTAGGCCTTTTGAGACGTTTTTTTCGTTTTTCACCCAAATGGCTATAATTTCCAAATTAAGAATGATAGCGCGTCCCGGTTGATATCATGGTGTAAGGCACGTCGTCCTCAACACGTACATGTAATTGGTTCATCTGTCCAATTCGTAGTTTTCGAGTAAATGGCAATTTTATGTTTAGAGGTGAAAAGGCGCGTATTAGGCCTTTTGAGACGTTTTTTCGTTTTTCACCCAAATGGCTATAATTTCCAAATTAAGAATGATAGCGCGTCCCGGTTGATATCATGGTGTAAGGCACGTCGTCCTCAACACGTACAT
Source organism: Mesocentrotus franciscanus (assembly GCA_037976565.1). NCBI lineage: Eukaryota > Metazoa > Echinodermata > Echinoidea > Camarodonta > Strongylocentrotidae > Mesocentrotus > Mesocentrotus franciscanus. The sequence continues at coordinate 18,284,850 of CP137685.1, forward strand.
GTAATTGGTTCATCTGTCCAATTCGTAGTTTTCGAGTAAATGGCAATTTCATGTTTAGAGGTGAAAAGGCGCGTATTAGGCCTTTTGAGACATTTTTTCGTTTTTCACCCAAATGGCTATAATTTCCAAATTAAGAATGATAGCGCGTCCCGGTTGATATCATGGTGTAAGGCACGTCGTCCTCAACACGTACATGTAATTGGTTCATCTGTCCAATTCGTAGTTTTCGAGTAAATGGCAATTTTATGTTTAGAGGTGAAAAGGCGCGTATTAGGCCTTTTGAGACGTTTTTTCGTTTTTCACCCAAATGGCTATAATTTCCAAATTAAGAATGATAGCGCGTCCCGGTTGATATCATGGTGTAAGGCACGTCGTCCTCAACACGTACATGTAATTGGTTCATCTGTCCAATTCGTAGTTTTCGAGTAAATGGCAATTTTATGTTTAGAGGTGAAAAGGCGCGTATTAGGCCTTTTGAGACGTTTTTTCGTTTTTCACCCAAATGGCTATAATTTCCAAATTAAGAATGATAGCGCGTCCCGGTTGATATCATGGTGTAAGGCACGTCGTCCTCAACACGTACATGTAATTGGTTCATCTGTCCAATTCGTAGTTTTCGAGTAAATGGCAATTTCATGTTTAGAGGTGAAAAGGCGCGTATTAGGCCTTTTGAGACATTTTTTCGTTTTTCACCCAAATGGCTATAATTTCCAAATTAAGAATGATAGCGCGTCCCGGTTGATATCATGGTGTAAGGCACGTCGTCCTCAACACGTACATGTAATTGGTTCATCTGTCCATCCGTAGTTTTCGAGTAAATGGCAATTTCATGTTTAGAGGTGAAAAAGGCGCGTATT
>CP137685.1:18286206-18304166 GCA_037976565.1 Mesocentrotus franciscanus
TTCCCATAGGGTTGTATTCAAACGATTGACATTCTTCTCCCATATAGCTATAACACGCAAAATTAGGCATTTTAATTCATTGTTTGTGATTGTATATGATAATATGTTATAATAGTCGAAGAAGATCATAAAATCAAATTTAAAACGACGGCAAAAAAAAAAAAAAAATGACCCACCAGGAATCGAACTTGGGTCGCCGGAATGGGAGGCAAGTGCTATGACCACTATACCAAAATAATCCACATAGACATTACACGTGAACGGAAATAGAATTCTCAAATCCCACTTTGCAAGTGAAATATGAGCATGATCTGGCATCTGATCGAAAATAAAGGGCACACTTGTGATAGCTTATTGTCTCAGCTACAACATACTGAAGCTCAGCGAAAACAAGCTAAAACGACGGAGATATTGTCATGAAAGACGGGAATGTAGAATCCAGTTTTGAGAAAAGTCATGTCCCATAGAGAATACACGCAAAATGTGAAAATTGACATGCCTCCTTTAATCGCAAAATACGCCATGATGCCTTTGTCAAAACAAAATCGTGTTAACTGCATTTGTAGAGAATTGTCTCAGCTAGAACATATCAAAATTTCAGCACCGATCAATCATTTACAGAGATACAATCAATTTTCCAAAAAATGCTGACGTCATAATATGCAAATTGAAATTTTGAGTTCAGAGGCAATTATGATGACGTCATGAGTTAATTGAGGATCAAAATGAGACATGAAATCATATTCGACTCATACTCTATCCAAATATGAAAAAAATTGGGAGTTCCCATCGATTCTGAAGAGTTGCAATGAATTTTGTATAGGCATGTTTTTGCCCATGTATTGTGGATACAGATAGCGCAGTCCGCGCGTGCTGTCATATTGACGCTCATTGCGTTATTACATGGTCAGAAAAAAAGTGAACAAGGTATCAAAATGTTTGGAAAAATATGCCAAATATGATGACAGAGAAAATTGGCGATTCTATGTTGCAAAATGCCAAACGCGCGAAAACGCACGCGCATGCGCGCGTGCGCGTTTTTTGCAAAATGCTAAAATGGCCTGAAACGTACTCTAACGAATAAAAAGTGATTTTGAACATTTGAAATTTGCGCAGCGCTCACGCGCGACGTACGCATGTGCGCGCGTTTTTTGACCTGAAATTGACCGACGGATATTGACCTTGGATCATGATAAATATGAATGAGAAATGACTTTCCGCGAAGATATGATCATGAGTTGAAAGTACCAAAAAACACAAATGGCGCCTGATGACGTCATGAAGACCTGATGACCTTGAAAATGTTCCTGTCACGTCTCATGACAATGACCTATGACTGTGCCAAATTGAAAGAAATTGACTGTACCGATCTTGAGTTATCCTGAACAAAAAAAGGGGGGAGAAATAAATAAAAACTAGAAATGTAATTCGTCATGAGGACGAATTAGGTGGTCTGTTATGTAATCTGAATAACTGATCTTGTAGAAAATTGTCTTAGCTACAACATATCAAAATTTGGAAGAAAACGATCCATATTTACAGAGATACAATCAATTTTCCATAAATATGCTGACGTCATAATATGCAAATTCGTATTTTGAGTTCCAAGGCCAAAGGGCAAAGGGCAGAGCTATAGAAAATTAAGGAACATTACAAGACATAATAGAAGGAGAACGAGAACCAGAGGCGGAGAGGTAGAGGGTGTGAGAGAGAAGAAAAGAGAAGGGCAGAGGCAGAGGGAGACAGAGCAAGAGAATAAGAGGGAGGCAAGGCAAGAGGTCGAGGTAGAGGAGGCAGAGGGAGAGGGTAAAAGAGTAGAGAGAGATATATATGCAGAGACAGAGCAAGAGAAGGAGAGGGGCAAAATAAGAGAGAGAAGGAAACAGAGCAAGAGAGAGGAGAAAGAGAGAGATGCAATGAGAACGATGCATTCAATATATCCAGCATAAATAGAATTTAATATAGAGAAAGAGAGAAGTATAGACAAGTAAACAATTCTATGTCCACGGGAGAGACGTAAACATGCATATACCTGGGCTGAATAACTGAAAAGTAAAACGTCTGGGAAGGAGACTAGCAAGGTGATTTGATATTGTAGCAGAGTTGGGAGATAAACCCTATATTAGGTTTATACACGACAAGGAACCAGATTTCCCATAGGGTTGTACTCAAACGATTGACATTCTTCTCCCATAGATATAACACGCAAAATTAGGCATTTTATTACATTGTTTGTGATTGTATATGATAATATGTTATAATAGTCGAAGAAGATCATAAAATCAAATTTAAAACGACGGCAAAAAAAAAAAAAAAAATGACCCACCAGGAATCGAACTTGGGTCGCCGGAATGGGAGGCAAGTGCTATGACCACTATACCAAAATAATCCACATAGACATTACACGTGAACGGAAAATGGAATTCTCAAATCCCACTTTGCAAGTGAAATATGAGCATGATCCCGGCATCTGATCGAAAAATAAAGGGCACACTTGTGATAGCTTATTGTCTCAGCTACAACATACTCGAAGCTCAGCGAAAACAAAACTAAAACGACGGAGATATTGCTCGCGAAAGACGGGAATGTAGAATCCAGTTTTGAGAAAAGTCATGTCCCATAGAGAATACACGCAAAATGTGAAAAATTGACATGCCTCCTTTAATCGCAAAAATACGCCATGATGCCTTTGTCAAAATGAAAATCGTGGTGACTGCATTTGTAGAAAATTGTCTCAGCTAGAACATATCAAAATTTGGAAGAAAATCGATCAATATTTACAGAGATACAATCAATTTTCCAAAAATGCTGACGTCATAATATGCAAATTGAAATTTTGAGTTCGAGGCCATTATGATGACGTCATGAGTTAATTGAGGATCAAATGAGACATGAAATCATATCTCCGACTCATAATCTATCCAAATATGAAAAAAATTGGGAGTTCCATCCATTCTGAAGAGTTACAATGAATTTGTATAGGCATGTTTTTGCCCATGTATTGTGGATACAGATAGCGCAGCCGTGCTGTTAAATTTGACGGACGCTCATTGCGTTATTACTGGTCAGAAAAAGTGAACAAGGTATCAAAATGCTTGGAAAAATATGCCAAATATGATGACAGAGAAAATTGGCGATTCTATGTTGCAAATGCCAGAACGCGCGAAAACGCGCGCATGCGCGCGTGCGCGTTTTTTTGCAAAATGCTTAAAATGGCCTGAAACGTACTCATTTGAATAAAAGTGATTTTGAGCAGTTTGAAATTTTGCGCGCGCTCACGCGCGGACGTACGCATGTGCGCGCGTTTTTTGACCTGAAATTGACCGGACGGATATTGACCTTGATCATGATAAATATGAATGAGAAATGACTTTCCGTTATGAAGATATGATCATGAGTTGAAAGTACAAAAAAACACAAAATGGCGCCTGGATGACGTCATGAAGACCTGATGACCTTGAAAATGTTCCTGTCACGTCTCATGACAATGACCTATGACTGTGCCAAAATTGAAAGAAATTGACTGTACCGATCTTAAGTTATCCTCTGAACAAAAAAGGGGGGAGAAATAAATAAAAATAAATAATAATAATAATAAATAAAGAAAGAAAATTCTGACAAAAACAATAGGTGATCTGTCGATTCCGACAGACCACCTAATAAATAATAATAATAAATAAAGAAAATTCTGACAAAAACAATAGGTGATCTGTCGATTGACAGACCACCTATTAGAAATGTAATTCGTCATGAGGACGAATTAGGTGGTCTGTTATGTAATCTGAATAACTGATCTTGTAGAAAATTGTCTTAGCTACAACATATCAAAATTTGGAAGAAAATCGATCCATATTTACAGATACAATCAATTTTCCATAAATATGCTGACGTCATAATATGCAAATTCGTATTTTGAGTTCCAAGGCCAAAGGGCAAAGGGCAGAGCTATAGAAAATTAAGGAACATTACAAGACATAATAGAAGGAGAACGAGAACCAGAGCAGGCGGGAGAGGTAGAGGGTGAGAGAGAAGAAAAGAGAAGGGCAGAGGCAGAGGGAGACAGAGCAAGAGAATAAGAGGGAGGCAAGGCAAGAGGTCGAGGTAGAGGGAGGCAGAGAGAGAGGGAGAGGGTAAAAGAGTAGAGAGAGATATATATGCAGAGACAGAGCAAGAGAAGGAGAGGGGCAAAATAAGAGAGGAGAAGGGAAACAGAGCAAGAGAGAGGAGAAAGAGAGAGATGCAATGGAGAACGATGCATTCAATATATCCAGCATAAATAGAATTTAATATAGAGAAAGAGAGAAGTATAGACAAGTAAACAATTCTATGTCCACGGGAGAGACGTAAACATGCATATACCTGGGCTGAATAACTGGAAAAAGTAAAAACGTCTGGGAAGGAGACTAGCAAGGTGATTTGATATTGTAGCAGAGTTGGGAGATAAACCCTATATTAGGTTTAATACCCGACAAGGAACCAGATTTCCCATAGTCCTTCCCATAGATATAACACGCAAAATTAGGCATTTTATTACATTGTTTGTGATTGTATATGATATGTTATAATAGTCGAAGAAGATCATAAAATCAAATTTAAAACGACGGCAAAAAAAAAAAAAATGACCCACCAGGAATCGAACTTGGGTCGCCGGAATGGGAGGCAAGTGCTATGACCACTATACCAAAATAATCCACATAGACATTACACGTGAACGGAAAATGGAATTCTCAAATCCCACTTTGCAAGTGAAATATGAGCATGATCCCGGCATCTGATCGAAAAATAAAGGGCACACTTGTGATAGCTTATTGTCTCAGCTACAACATACTCAAAGCTCAGCAAAAACAAAAATAAAACGACGGAGATATTGCTCGCGAAAGACGGGAATGTAGAATCCAGTTTTGAGAAAAGTCATGTCCCATAGAGAATACACGCAAAATGTGAAAATTGACATGCCTCCTTTAATCGCAAAAATACGCCATGATGCCTTTGTCAAAATGAAAATCGTGGTGACTGCATTTGTAGAGAATTGTCTCAGCTAGAACATATCAAAATTTGGAAGAAAATCGATCAATATTTACAGAGATACAATCAATTTTCCAAAAATATGCTGACGTCATAATATGCAAATTGAAATTTTGAGTTCGGAGGCCATTATGATGACGTCATGAGTTAATTGAGGGTCAAATGAGACATGAAATCATATCTCCGACTCATAATCTATCCAAATATGAAAAAAATTGGGAGTTCCCATCCATTCTGAAGAGTTACAATGAATTTTGTATAGGCATGTTTTTGCCCATATATGCTATGTATTACAAGAGCTCGCGCACGGACATGTTTCTTGAACGGACGCTCATTGCGTTATTAATGGTCAGAAAAAGATAAACAAGGTATCAAAATGTTGGAAAATGTGCCAAATATGATGACAGAAAAAATTGGCGATTCTATGTTGCAAATGCCAGTACGCGCGAAAACGCGCGCATGCGCGTGTGCGCGTTTTTTGCGAAATGCTTAAAATGGCCTGAAACGTATGCAAAATTAATTTGAGACGATTTGGAGCATTTTGAATTTTGCGCGCGCTGACGCGCGGACGTACGCATGCGCGCGTTTTTTGACCTGAAATTGACCGGACGGATATTGACCTTGATCATGATAAATATGAATGAGAAATGACTTTCCGTTATGAAGATATGATCATGAGTTGAAAGTACCAAAAAAACACAAAATGGCGCCTGGATGACGTCATGAAGACTTGATGACCTTGAAAATGTTCCTGTCACGTCTCATGACAATGACCTATGACTAGGCCAAAATTGAAAGAAATTGACTGAACCGATCTTGAGTTATCGTCTGAACAAAAAAGTGCGGAGAAATAAAAATAAAGAAATAATAAATAAAGAAAATTCTGACGAAATTAATAGGTGATCTGTCGATACCGACAGACCACCTAATAAATAATAACTAGAAATGTAATTCGTCATGAGGACGAATTAGGTGGTCTGTTATGTAATCTGAATAACTGATCTTGTAGAAAATTGTCTTAGCTACAACATATCAAAATTTGGAAGAAAATCGATCCATATTTACAGATACAATCAATTTTCCATAAATATGCTGACGTCATAATATGCAAATTCGTATTTTGAGTTCCAAGGCCAAAGGGCAAAGGGCAGAGCTGTAGAAAATTAAGGAACATTACAAGACATAATAGAAGGAGAACGAGAACCAGAGCAGGCGGGAGAGGTAGAGGGTGAGAGAGAAGAAAAAGAGAAGGGCAGAGGCAGAGGGAGACAGAGCAAGAGAATAAGAGGGAGGCAAGGCAAGAGGTCGAGGTAGAGGGAGGCAGAGAGAGGGAGAGGGTAAAAGAGTAGAGAGAGATATATATGCAGAGACAGAGCAAGAGAAGGAGAGGGGCAAAATAAGAGAGGAGAAGGAAACAGAGCAAGAGAGAGGAGAAAGAGAGAGATGCAATGGAGAACGATGCATTCAATATATCCAGCATAAATAGAATTTAATATAGAGAAAGAGAGAAGTATAGACAAGTAAACAATTCTATGTCCACGGGAGAGACGTAAACATGCATATACCTTGGGCTGAATAACTGGAAAAAGTAAAAACGTCTGGGAAGGAGACTAGCAAGGTGATTTGATATTGTAGCAGAGTTGGGAGATACACCCTATATTAGGTTTAATACCAGATTTCCCATAGGGTTGTACTCAAACGATTGACATTCTTCTCCCATAGATATAACACGCAAAATTAGGCATTTTATTACATTGTTTGTGATTGTATATGATAATATGTTATAATAGTCGAAGAAGATCATAAAATCAAATTTAAAACGACGGCAAAAAAAAAAAAAAAAATGACCCACCAGGAATCGAACTTGGGTCGCCGGAATGGGAGGCAAGTGCTATGACCACTATACCAAAATAATCCACATAGACATTACACGTGAACGGAAAATGGAATTCTCAAATCCCACTTTGCAAGTGAAATATGAGCATGATCCCGGCATCTGATCGAAAAATAAAGGGCACACTTGTGATAGCTTATTGTCTCAGCTACAACATACTCAAAGCTCAGCAAAACAAAACTAAAACGACGGAGATATTGCTCGCGAAAGACGGAATGTAGAATCCAGTTTTGAGAAAAGTCATGTCCCATAGAGAATACACGCAAAATGTGAAAAATTGACATGCCTCCTTTAATCGCAAAAATACGCCATGATGCCTTTGTCAAAATGAAAAATCGTGGTGACTGCATTTGTAGAGAATTGTCTCAGCTAGAACATATCAAAATTTGGAAGAAAATCGATCAATATTTACAGAGATACAATCAATTTTCCAAAATATGCTGACGTCATAATATGCAAATTGAAATTTTGAGTTCGGAGGCCATTATGATGACGTCATGAGTTAATTGAGGGTCAAATGAGACATGAAATCATATCTCCGACTCATAATCTATCCAAATATGAAAAAAATTGGGAGTTCCCATCCATTCTGAAGAGTTACAATGAATTTTGTATAGGCATGTTTTTGCCCATATATGCTATGTATTACAAGAGCTCGCGCGCACGGACATTTATCTTGAATGGACGCTCATCTTGTTATTAATGGTCAATAAGAGATAAACATGGTATCAAATTGTTTGAAAAATATGGGAAATATCATGAAAGAAAAAAATGGCGATTTTATGTTGTGTAATGGTGTTACGCGCGAAAACGCGCGCATGTGCGTGCGCGTTTTTTTGCGAAATGCTTAAAATGGCCTGAAACGTATCCAAAATGAATTTGAGACGATTTGGAGCATTTTGAAATTTTGCGCGCGCTGACGCGCGGACGTACGCATGCGCGCGCGTTTTTTGACCTGAAATTGACCGGACGGATATTGACCTTGATCATGATAAATATGAATGAGAAATGACTTTCCGTTATGAAGATATGATCATGAGTTGAAAGTACCAAAAAACACAAAATGGCGCCTGGATGACGTCATGAAGACTTGATGACCTTGAAAATGTTCCTGTCACGTCTCATGACTATGACCCATGACTGTGCCAAAATTGAAAGAAATTGACAAAACCGATCTTGAGTTATCCTCGGAACAAAAAAGGGGGTAGAAATAAATAAAAACTAGAAATGTAATTCGTCATGAGGACGAATTAGGTGGTCTGTTATGTAATCTGAATAACTGATCTTGTAGAAAATTGTCTTAGCTACAACATATCAAAATTTGGAAGAAAATCGATCCATATTTACAGATACAATCAATTTTCCATAAATATGCTGACGTCATAATATGCAAATTCGTATTTTGAGTTCCAAGGCCAAAGGGCAAAGGGCAGAGCTATAGAAAATTAAGGAACATTACAAGACATAATAGAAGGAGAACGAGAACCAGAGGCGGGAGAGGTAGAGGGTGAGAGAGAAGAAAAGAGAAGGGCAGAGGCAGAGGGAGACAGAGCAAGAGAATAAGAGGGAGGCAAGGCAAGAGGTCGAGGTAGAGGGAGGCAGAGAGAGGGAGAGAGTAAAAGAGTAGAGAGAGAGATGCAAAGACAGAGCAAGAGAAGGATAGGGGCAGAACAAGAGAGGGGAAGGGAAACAGAGCAAGAGAGAGGAGAGAGAGAGCAAGAGAGAGATGCAATGGAGAACGATGCATTAAATATTTCCAGCATAAATAGAATTAAATATTTACTATATTATAGAGAAAGAGAGAAGTTATAGACATGTAAACAATTCTATGTCCGTGCAATGGGAGAGACGTAAACATTGCCTATACCTTGGCTGAATAAGTGGAAAGTATAAACGTCTGGGAAGGAGACTAACATCATAAAATGGGATGATTTGATATATTCCAACAGAGTTGGGAGATTAACCCTATAGGTTTAATACACGACAAGGAATCAGATTTCCCATAGGGTTGTACTCAAACGATTGACATTCTTCTCCCATAGATATAACACGCAAAATTAGGCATTTTATTACATTGTTTGTGATTGTATATGATAATATGTTATAATAGTCGAAGAAGATCATAAAATCAAATTTAAAACGACGGCAAAAAAAAAAAATGACCCACCAGGAATCGAACTTGGGTCGCCGGAATGGGAGGCAAGTGCTATGACCACTATACCAAAATAATCCACATAGACATTACACGTGAACGGAAAATGGAATTCTCAAATCCCACTTTGCAAGTGAAATATGAGCATGATCCCGGCATCTGATCGAAAAATAAAGGGCACACTTGTGATAGCTTATTGTCTCAGCTACAACATACTCAAAGCTCAGCAAAACAAAACTAAAACGACGGAGATATTGCTCGCGAAAGACGGTAATGTAGAATCCAGTTTTGAGAAAAGTCATGTCCCATAGAGAATACACGCAAAATGTGAAAATTGACATGCCTCCTTTAATCGCCAAAATACGCCATGATGCCTTTGTCAAAATGAAAATCGTGATGACTGCATTTGTAGAGAATTGTCTCAGCTAGAACATATCAAAATTTGGAAGAAAATCGACAACCTATTACTGCAATATTGTCAAATGAATACAAAAATTATGATGTCATATTTTCAAAATCAAATTTTCGAGTTCATATGCAAATATGACGACGTCAGAACATACGATTGGACAAAATTATACATGAAATCACATTAAAATTTCATGGCCTTCCAGAAAACGTTAAAAATTTGGGGGGTATTTAGGCATTCTGACGAGCTATGGCGGATTTTATATAGACATGTTTTTACCACTTTTTACATTATATTGCCCATTGACGCGCGCACGAATTTTAAAGTTTGACGCACGCGTGTGGCATTATGGAAGGTCGAGAATGACTGGAAATAGTTGGAAATTGTCCAAAATAGTGTCAGGAATACAAACCATGCGAAAAACGGCGTTTTTACGATGTGTACGCGCTGCGAGCGCATGCGCGCGCGGACGCGCACGGACGGAAATTTTGAAATGCTTAAAATGACCTGATTCGTACTCTTGTTTATTAGTTAAGTGATTTTGAGCATATTGAATTTTGACGCGCGTGCGCGCGTCCTGACGTTTATACGACCTTTGACGACATGACTTGTTGACCCTTGACCGGAAGTATATGTGATATGAATATGAATGACCTTTGATTACGCATCATGAAGATATGATTGATCATGTGATTTCACAAAATGGCGCCTGGATGACGTCACGATGACCTGATGACCTTGAAAATGTTACTGTCACGTCTCATGACAATGACTTATGACTGTGCCAAAATTGAAAGAAATTGACAAAACCGATCTTGAGTTATCCTCGAACAAAAAAGGGGAGAAATAAATAAACATAAAGAATAAATAAATGAAAGAAAATTCTGACAAAAACAATAGGTGATCTGTCGATACCGACAGACCACCTAACTAGAAATGTAATTCGTCATGAGGACGAATTAGGTGGTCTGTTATGTAATCTGAATAACTGATCTTGTAGAAAATTGTCTTAGCTACAACATATCAAAATTTGGAAGAAAATCGATCCATATTTACAGATACAATCAATTTTCCATAAATATGCTGACGTCATAATATGCAAATTGTATTTTGAGTTCCAAGGCCAAAGGGCAAAGGGCAGAGCTATAGAAAATTAAGGAACATTACAAGACATAATAGAAGGAGAACGAGAACCAGAGGCGGGAGAGGAAGAGGGTGAGAGAGAAGAAAAAGAGAAGGGCAGAGGCAGAGGGAGACAGAGCAAGAGAATAAGAGGGAGGCAAGGCAAGAGGTCGATGTAGAGGGAGGCAGAGAGAGAGGGAGAGGGTAAAAGAGTAGAGAGAGATATATATGCAGAGACAGAGCAAGAGAAGGAGAGGGGCAAAATAAGAGAGGAGAAGGGAAACAGAGCAAGAGAGAGGAGAAAGAGAGAGATGCAATGGAGAACGATGCATTCAATATATCCAGCATAAATAGAATTTAATATAGAGAAAGAGAAAAGTATAGACAAGTAAACAATTCTATGTCCACGGAGAGACGTAAACATGCATATACCTGGGCTGAATAACTGAAAAAAGTAAAAACGTCTGGGAAGGAGACTAGCAAGATGATTTGATATTGTAGCAGAGTTGGGAGATAAACCCTATATTATGTTTAATACACGACAAGGAACCAGATTTCCATAGGGTTGTACTCAAACGATTGAAATTCCTCCCATAGCTATAACACGCAAAATTAGGCATTTTAATTCATTGTTTGTCATGTAAAAATACATGAGCCGGACCGAGGGATGAAAGAGGAATCAGAATGCATACACTTGGAAGGAGAGAGGATAGTATAAGGAAACATGGTAAAGTGAAATAAGAATACAAAGGGCAAATTGAAGAGCTAGAGGAAATTAAAGACACTTACAAGAGATATCGGAGGGAGAACGAGAACCAGAGGCGGGAAAGCGAGAGGGTGAGAGAGAATACAATGAGAGGCAGAGACAGAGGGAGGCAGAGCAAGAGAGGGAGACAGAGATAGGGAGAGAGTGAAAGAGTACAGAGAGAGAGATGCAAAGACAGAGCAAGAGAAGGATAGGGGGCAGAACAAGAGAGGGGAAGGGAAACAGAGCAAGAGAGAGGAGAGAGAGAGAGCAAGAGAAAGAGATGCAATGGAGAACGATGCATTTAATATTTCCAGCATAAATAGAATTGAATATTTACTATATTATAGAGAAAGAGAGAAGTTATAGACATGTAAACAATTCTATGTCCATGGGAGAGACGTAAACATTGCATATACCTGGGCTGAATAACTGGAAAGTATAAACGTCTGGGAAGGAGACTAACATCATAAAATGGGATGATTTGATATATTCCAACAGACAGAGATTAACCCTATAGGTTTGATACACGACAAGGAATCAGATTTCCCATAGGGTTGTACTCAAACGATTGACATTCTTCTCCCATAGATATAACACGCAAAATTAGGCATTTTATTACATTGTTTGTGATTGTATATGATAATATGTTATAATAGTCGAAGAAGATCAAAAAATCAAATTTAAAACGCCGGCAAAAAAAAAAAAATGACCCACCAGGAATCGAACTTGGGTCGCCGGAATGGGAGGCAAGTGCTATGACCACTATACCAAAATAATCCACATAGACATTACACGTGAACGGAAAATGGAATTCTCAAATCCCACTTTGCAAGTGAAATATGAGCATGATCCCGGCATCTGATCGAAAAATAAAGGGCACACTTGTGATAGCTTATTGTCTCAGCTACAACATACTCAAAGCTCAGCAAAAACAAAACTAAAACGACGGAGATATTGCTCGCGAAAGACGGAATGTAGAATCCAGTTTTGAGAAAAGTCATGTCCCATAGAGAATACACGCAAAATGTGAAAAATTGACATGCCTCCTTTAATCGCAAAAATACGCCATGATGCCTTTGTCAAAATGAAAATCGTGGAAACTGCATTTGTAGAGAATTGTCTCAGCTAGAACATATCAAAATTTGGAAGAAAATCGATCAATATTTACAGAGATACAATCAATTTTCCAAAAATATGCTGACGTCATAATATGCAAATTGAAATTTTGAGTTCGGAGGCCATTATGATGACGTCATGAGTTAATTGAGGGTCAAATGAGACATGAAATCATATCTCCGACTCATAATCTATCCAAATATGAAAAAAATTGGGAGTTCCCATCCATTCTGAAGAGTTACAATGAATTTTGTATAGGCATGTTTTTGCCCATATATGCTATGTATTACAAGAGATCGCGCGCACGGACATGTTTCTTGAACGGACGCTCATTCCGTTATTAATGGTCATAAAAGGATAAACATGGTATCAAATTGTTCAGAAAAAAATGAGGAATATCATGACAAAAAAAAGATATGAGGAATTATGTTGCGTTCGGCCGTCACGAACGAAAACGCGCGCGCATTCGTGTGTGCGCGTTTTTTTGCGAAATGCTTAAAATGGCCTGAAACGTATCCAAAATGAATTTGAGACGATTTGAAGCATTTTGAAATTTTGCAAGCGCGCTGACGCGCGGACGTACGCATGCGCGCGCGTTTTTTGACCTGAAATTGACCGGACGGATATTGACCTTGATCATGATAAATATGAATGAAAATGACTTTCCGTTATGAAGATATGATCATGAGTTGAAAGTACCAAAAAACACAAAATGGCGCCTGGATGACGTCATGAAGACTTGATGACCTTGAAAATGTTACTGTCACGTCTCATGACTATGACCTATGACTGTGCCAAAATTGAAAGAAATTGACAAAACCGATCTTGAGTTATCCTCACACAAAAAGGGGGAAATAAATAAAACTAGAAATGTAATTCGTCATGAGGACGAATTAGGTGGTCTGTTATGTAATCTGAATAACTGATCTTGTAGAAAATTGTCTTAGCTACAACATATCAAAATTTGGAAGAAAATCGATCCATATTTACAGAGATACAATCAATTTTCCATAAATATGCTGACGTCATAATATGCAAATTCGTATTTTGAGTTCCAAGGCCAAAGGGCAAAGGGCAGAGCTATAGAAAATTAAGGAACATTACAAGACATAATAGAAGGAGAACGAGAACCAGAGGCGGGAGAGGTAGAGGGTGAGAGAGAAGAAAAAGAGAAGGGCAGAGGCAGAGGGAGACAGAGCAAGAGAATAAGAGGGAGGCAAGGCAAGAGGTCGAGGTAGAGGGAGGCAGAGAGAGAGGGAGAGGGTAAAAGAGTAGAGAGAGATATATATGCAGAGACAGAGCAAGAGAAGGAGAGGGGCAAAATAAGAGAGGAGAAGGGAAACAGAGCAAGAGAGAGGAGAAAGAGAGAGATGCAATGGAGAACGATGCATTCAATATATCCAGCATAAATAGAATTTAATATAGAGAAAGAGAGAAGTATAGACAAGTAAACAATTCTATGTCCACGGGAGAGACGTAAACATGCATATACCTTGGGCTGAATAACTGGAAAAGTAAAAACGTCTGGGAAGGAGACTAGCAAGGTGATTTGATATTGTAGCAGAGTTGGGAGATAAACCCTATATTAGGTTTAATACCAGATTTCCCATAGGGTTGTACTCAAACGATTGACATTCTTCTCCCATAGATATAACACGCAAAATTAGGCATTTTATTACATTGTTTGTGATTGTATATGATAATATGTTATAATAGTCGAAGAAGATCATAAAATCAAATTTAAAACGACGGCAAAAAAAAAAAAAAATGACCCACCAGGAATCGAACTTGGGTCGCCGGAATGGGAGGCAAGTGCTATGACCACTATACCAAAATAATCCACATAGACATTACACGTGAACGGAAAATGGAATTCTCAAATCCCACTTTGCAAGTGAAATATGAGCATGATCCCGGCATCTGATCGAAAAATAAAGGGCACACTTGTGATAGCTTATTGTCTCAGCTACAACATACTCAAAGCTCAGCAAAAACAAAACTAAAACGACGGAGATATTGCTCGCGAAAGACGGAATGTAGAATCCAGTTTTGAGAAAAGTCATGTCCCATAGAGAATACACGCAAAATGTGAAAAATTGACATGCCTCCTTTAATCGCAAAAATACGCCATGATGCCTTTGTCAAAATGAAAATCGTGATGACTGCATTTGTAGAGAATTGTCTCAGCTAGAACATATCAAAATTTGGAAGAAAATCGATCAATATTTACAGAGATACAATCAATTTTCCAAAAATATGCTGACGTCATAATATGCAAATTGAAATTTTGAGTTCGGAGGCCATTATGATGACGTCATGAGTTAATTGAGGGTCAAATGAGACATGAAATCATATCTCCGACTCATAATCTATCCAAATATGAAAAAAATTGGGAGTTCCCATCCATTCTGAAGAGTTACAATGAATTTTGTATAGGCATGTTTTTGCCCATATATGCTATGTATTACAAGAGCTCGCGCGCACGGACATGTTATCTTGAACGGACGCTCATTCCGTTATTAATGGTCATAAAAGATAAACATGGTATCAAATTGTTCAAAAAATGGGAATATCATGACAAAAAAAATGGCGATTTATGTTGCGTTCGGCCGTCACGCGCGAAAACGCGCGCGCATTCGTGTGCGCGTTTTTTGCGAAATGCTTAAAATGGCCTGAAACGTATCAAAATGAATTTGAGACGATTTGGAGCATTTTGAAATTTTGCGCGCGCGCTGACGCGCGGACGTACGCATGCGCGCGCGTTTTTTGACCTGAAATTGACCGGACGGATATTGACCTTGATCATGATAAATATGAATGAGAAATGACTTTCCGTTATGAAGATATGATCATGAGTTGAAAGTACCAAAAAAACCACAAAATGGCGCCTGGATGACGTCATGAAGACTTGATGACCTTGAAAATGTTCCTGTCACGTCTCATGACAATGACCTATGACTGTGCCAAAATTGAAAGAAATTGACAAACCGATCTTGAGTTATCCTCTACACAAAAAAGGGCGGAAATAAATAAAAATAGAAGAAGTAATTCGTCATCAGGACGAATTAGGTGATCTGTCTTCAATTCTTATGATCATGCTAATCTTCAATTCAATGATCCAATTTAATGATGTTAATGTAAAATGATGTATTAAGATATGAACTGATGAATGAAGTACTGATGAACTGATAGATTGAACTGATGTGAAATGAACTGAATTGATGAGCTAAACTGATGAACTGATGAATGAACTGATAGATTGAACTGTGACCTGAACTGAAGTGATAACTTAACTGATGAACAAAATATTGAGAAATGATTATGATCAAAATCATGATCATAATGAAATTTAATGAAAATATAGATATAGAGAAGGAGAGAGGGAGACGAGTTATTGACATGTAAAAATACATGAGCTGGACCGAGGAAAGAAAGAGGAATCAGAATGCATACACTTTGAAGTAGAGAGGATAGTATAAGGAAACATGGTAGGGGTGAAATAAGAATACAAAGGGCAAAATGAAGAGCTAGAGGAAATTAAAGAAAATTACAATAGATATCGGAGGGAGAACGAGAACCAGAGGCCGGGAAAGGGAGAGGGTGAGAGAGTATACAATGAGAGGCAGAGACAGAGGGAGCTAGGCAGAGCAAGAGAGGGAGACAGAGATAGGGAGAGAGTGAAAGAGTAGAGAGAGAGATGCAATGAGAGAGCAAGAGAAGGATAGAGGGCAGATCAAGAGAGGGGAAGGGAAACAGAGCAAGAGAGAGAGAGGAGAGACAGAGCAAGAGAAAGAGATGCAATGGAGAACGATGCTTTTAATATTTCCAGCATAAATAGAATTGAATATTTACTATATTATAGAGAAAGAGAGAAGTTATAGACATGTAAACAATTCTATGTCCGCGGGAGAGACGTAAAGATTGCATATACCTGGGCTGAATTACTGGAAAGTATAAACGTCTGGGAAGGAGACTAAACATCATGAAAATGGGATGATTTGATATATTCCAACAGACTTGGGAGATTAACCCTATAGGTTTAATACACGACAAGGAATCAGATTTCCCATAGGGTTGTACTCAAACGATTGACATTCTTCTCCCATAGATATAACACGCAAAATTAGGCATTTTATTACATTGTTTGTGATTGTATATGATAATATGTTATAATAGTCGAAGAAGATCATAAAATCAAATTTAAAACGACGGCAAAAAAAAAAAAAAAATGACCCACCAGGAATCGAACTTGGGTCGCCGGAATGGGAGGCAAGTGCTATGACCACTATACCAAAATAATCCACATAGACATTACACGTGAACGGAAAATGGAATTCTCAAATCCCACTTTGCAAGTGAAATATGAGCATGATCCCGGCATCTGATCGAAAAATAAAGGGCACACTTGTGATAGCTTATTGTCTCAGCTACAACATACTCAAAGCTCAGCGAAAACAAAACTAAAACGACGGAGATATTGCTCGCGAAAGACGGGAATGTAGAATCCAGTTTTGGAAAAAGTCATGTCCCATAGAGAATACACGCAAAATGTGAAAAATTGACATGCCTCCTTTAATCGCAAAAATACGCCATGATGCCTTTGTCAAAATGAAAAATCGTGGTGACTGCATTTGTAGAGAATTGTCTCAGCTAGAACATATCAAAATTTGGAAGAAAATCGATCAATATTTACAGAGATACAATCAATTTTCCAAAAATATGCTGACGTCATAATATGCAAATTGAAATTTTGAGTTCGGAGGCCATTATGATGACGTCATGAGTTAATTGAGGGTCAAATGAGACATGAAATCATATCTCCGACTCATAATCTATCCAAATATGAAAAAAAAATTGGGGGTATCCAGCCGTTCTGAAGAGTTACAATGAGTTTTGTATAGGCATGTTTTTGCCTATGTATTGTGGATAGAGATAGCGGTCCGCGGGTGCTGTTATACTTTGACGGACGCTCATTGCGTTATTACTGGTCAGAAAAAGTGAACAAGGTATCAAAATGCTTGGAAAAATGTGCCAAATATGATGACAGAAAAAATTTGGTGATTCTATGTTGCAAAATGCCAAAACGCGCGAAAACGCGCGCGCATATGCGCGCGCGCAAATTTTGAAAATGCTTAAAATGGCCTGAAACGTGTGCAAACAAAATTTGGGACGAATTGGAGCATTTTGAAATTTTGATGCGCGCGTACGCGCGTCGAGGTGCACGCGGATTTTGTCGACATTTTTGTTGACCTTGACCTAAAATTGATGTATACCAAATATGGTTGATTTTTGATGACTCGTTATCGAGATAAGATAATGACCTGATGTTTACAAAATGGCGCCTGGATGACGTCACGATGACCCCATGACCTTGAGAAAGTTACTAGAACTTGATATTATAGGGCCTGATGACTGACAGAAATTGAAGGAAATTGACCATGTCGATTTCGAGTAAACGCTACACAAAAAAGTGTACGGATGAAATAAAATAAAT
>CP137685.1:18304666-18322822 GCA_037976565.1 Mesocentrotus franciscanus
CAAGTATTTTTTTTTCTACATTATTCGCCCTAATGGTGTAAAGTTGATATAAAAGGGAAATTGAAAATATTGTTACTAGACTACCCTCCGTCTATCCTCCTACTATCCCTACTTGAATCTTCTTCTTTTCCTCCTTCTCTTCTACTTTTTCCTTCTTTTCCTCTTCATCTTCTTCTCAATCTTACCATCTTCTTTTCTTTTCTTTCTTTACTCTACACCATTATCATGTTCTACTCACTTTTCTTTATCTCCTTTTTATATATTATGAGTTAGGGACATCAAATAAGAAATTAGAATTTTATAGTTAAATATTATTTTACACAATTTACTCATTCACGTTCAGTTCATTAATTTTGATGTCATTTGCTATGAATGTTTTTATATATTGTATTTTACATTTGTAAAACATTGCCCAATTGGCCGTTTAGGCGCGATAGTGTTATTCTTTACTCAATAAAACCATTATCAATTCAATTCAATGCTATAGAGCGCCGTTCGCAGAAATTGCTGAATAAGTATGACTCAAAGAAAAAGAGTGGTGAAAGTTAACCTCAACCTCGTGCATATTCGGCAATTTAGGCGAACAGCGCTCGTCGTGAATATTCATATTTGCTGCGCCCTACCGAGCATGTGTACTTTCTCTTCGCCATTTTAATCAACGATATACAGCATGGGATGAATTGGGTTAGGACGAGGAATGCCCTTTTCCTATCGAAGACGTCTTCAAATTATAATTTCAAGTGGTTGTCCAGATGCCCAGGAGTCGAAAAACATTGTACATTTTAAGTCAAAATTGTAATTACTACTTCTTTACATTTCGAAAAAAATGTGCCCCAACTCACTGTTTGAATCATTTTCCTATGCAGGCTCTGGAGCTCTGAGGCCTTTGGCTGCGGAGCTCCCTGGAGTTAGGGAAGAAATAGACTGAAAATTTCTTTCTCTTTCGTTCGTTAGCCTTTTTTGAGTAGAATTCGGCTCCTCGGGCATTGTGGCGTGCGCCTGTAATCCAGCTAACAATGGAAGTTACAAACTGATTCAGCTGACGCAGGTTGAAACTGAGTCACGTCTTCGGATGGTGACGTTAAAGTCGGTCCCCAGGCGTTAACAATCATATCTCATTGATACAGGTCTGTAAACCCAATACACACACACACTCCTCTCTTTAGAGACAGAAGCCGGCCATAGGGTCTCCTGAGTCCTGACAGAAGTTGGTGGGACGAAGTCACGAAAGTCCCACCAAAGTGCCACCCAACTTTGGACTAAAATGTCATTTCAGCGGATTCATATCCGATGCATTTATAGTTGAAAATTAGGCCTAGGCTTATATACATCAGTTCCTCTGAGAGACCCTATGGCTGGCTTCTGTCTCTAAAGAAGAGCCGACTCTACCCAAATAAGAGGCTAACGAGCGAAAGAGACAGAAATTTTCGGTCTAGGGGAGAAGGATCTGTGAACTACTCAACTAGTAAAACTAAAGTAGTAATCCCATTCTCTCTTACTTAGGCCTAGGCTAGTATTACTCTAATTAGATTCATGTTTGATTTTCACCTCAATGTAAAGCCTTAAGGTACTATATCCCATTTGCAGGGCAAAAAAATTAAAGGTTAAATTCAACGGCATTTGAAAGACAATACTAATTTAGAACTTCCCTAAAAAGGGGCTTGAAAATGTCTTTAAGTGGGAAAATAGCAACTATTAGTTGTCGAATCGACTTAGGAGCTATATTAGAGCCAGTAAGTAATAGTCTGATTTTTCAGACCATTGTACGAATGGAATGGTCGTACCTTTTATGCTCACAAAGATTCATTCAGTTTAATTTTGGCCATTATAAGAAGTGGGTTATTGATGTAGACAAATGCTCATGTACCCTTTACAGCTCATTTTATGTGTTATTACCAAAGATGAGAAAAAAAAGCCAGTCAGTCACTCAATAGTGTCTGACAGTGAAATCTAGCAAGTAAACGGGTTTCCTTGCATAATTTGAATATTAGGACACTGCTAACGTTTAAATTTCACAGATAGGACATACTGTACATGACATATTCATAATTCCTGCAAAGTTCTACATAATTTGATGTTGGCTGCAAAAGGGACATAGTATCTTTAAAGGGATTGGGTAACTTTGTCTCAGATTCTGAAACAAAATCCTGGATTTAGCTCATGCTGCAATGATAATTATGAACCTTTAGGTCAGTAAGGAACCCCATGACTTTTACAAGCCGATCGCCTGTCTGATTATCAAGAAATTTATGATTGGAAATCAAAATCAAATTTTGCGTTTTCCTAACGGTTTTCATAACACTACAGTCTATTGGGAAAATGAGTATGGTAAAACCGATGACTCAAAGATTGTTACTTTTTGAGGCGCTTCATGATCATTTTTTTGGAGCGCAATTTTTTCAGGGCTTCATTATTACACCATATCACAGACACTGATAACACATAGGGCCATGCATCTCAGATTTAACATTGTTAAAGATAAAGACCAGTTCTGGTCATGCGATTGCATTGGGAAAGAAACGTTGTGGAATCGATCAGAAAACGTTGATCATCTAGCATAAGTCTTGGTGTGTACTGCAAGGTTCTGGAATCATCAAAATGATAAGAAATTTGGCCAAGTCTTGGTAAAGTTACAAGCACTGTACACAGAAAGATGTATATGGGACTACAGTGACACACGCCGACACGTGCGCGATATATTTGGTCCCAATAGATATAATAATTTACCAAATATATCAATTAGTAGGAGTTTCCCGCAAAATTTGTATCATCACGTTATTAGTCATATTCTTTCACATGATCGGTAATGAGAGCTTCCATTTCATTTTTTTGAGAGGGCGTTTCCAAAACTGGTCTATACCTTTAAACGATGCCTTTAACTAGAGTGTCTGATCGTGCACTCGGTTTTGTGTGCTAAAATCCTTCCCATAGAGATTGCACACACTATGCAGTCTATGTGCATTGCGCTCATGCAAAATTGGTCAATGTTTTTATTATTACCAAATTGAGATTCAAACCTTTATCGCTCGTGATCCTAAGGTGATACTCAATAAATGATCTCATATGAAAGAGCAGGTTTTTCTCCATAATTCCCAAAGGGGCTCATTTCGAATTATAAAAATATCTTGATCAAAACAGCGATTTAAACATTGTTCCCATCGTAGCTGCGATATTTGCCACTCTCCTGAAGTGAGCCCCGAGGCTTATGCAGGGCTAGATAATATCCATGTGCTTATTTTTCGCTGGCTCCAAGGGATCAAAAGCGATAACAGTTTGAAAATACCCTTCCCCTTATTTTTGGATCAGCTAAATAGGGAGGCGTGAGCTCGCTCTGCCCGAACCCATGGTGACGTAAAATCTGCACATGCATATGCATTCAGACGCGACAGTCACCACGTGTGGAACGTGCACACGGAAGACACCGGAGGAGGCTTGCGATCGCTCAAGTTACGCATGCAGCTAAGCAACACATACGCTTGCATATTGCACAATGCAGCTGTTTAGCTATAATTACTGTAGCAAAACAAAATAACTCTGCGTGTACGTCTTTTTCGTTGATTCTGACAAAAAAATGATGAATATTTCTGTGATTTTTTTTTTTTGGGGGACTGTATCCTTGGATAGAAACATCGGTGAGTCTTCAAATTAGAAATGTATTATTCTGAGTGAATAATTTTTTCAATTATCCAACCATAATGGTAGGGTGTCTGATCCGCACCCGATGTTAAGTGCTAAACTTCTTCCCATAGAGATTGCACGCATCCCTATGCAGTCTCGTTAACCCTGTAACCGATCATCGGATCGGGGCGATCATCGGCCGATCATGGGAGATCGGAAAATTAAATTTCGAAAATTTTCAAGTTAAGGGCTATCAAATGCTTTAAAAAAAATGCATAGCTGGGATTATTTTGTCATTTGGAGTTGTTGTGGACCATGTTTGTTGATATTTAGTGCCTTTTCATGACTTTGAAATTAATAATATTGGTCTAAGAAAAGAGGCAAAACATGCGAGCCGCCATCTTGGATTATAATGTAGGCACGCATTTTTTGTCCATTGTCATTAAAATCCAAGATGGCTCGCATGTTTTGCCTCTATTTTATCAATTTCAAAGTCATGAAAAGGCACTTAGTATCAACAAACATGGTCTACAACAACTCTAAATGACAAAATAATCCCAGCTATGCATTTTTTAAAGCATTTGATAGCCCAAAACTTTTAAAATAAAATAAAAAAATAAAAAATAAATAAATAAAATCTGCCATTTTTTTGCCAATATTTTTCGCGATACCGATCAAAGGTGCGAGGGTGTCGCTCGATCTTCGATCGATCAAAGCCCCAACTTACAGGGTTAGTCTACGTGCATTGCACGATCATGCAAAATTGGTCAAAGTTTTTTTTCAAGCGAGATTCAAACCTTTATTCTTTGTGATCCTGAAGGTGATACTCAATAAATGAGGTGTCATATGAAAGAGCAGATTAATCCCCATATTTCCAAAGGGCGTTATCTCGAAATTCTAAAAATATCTTGGTCAAAACAGCTATTTAAACATTGTTTCCTGGCTAGCTCGAAATTTGCCACTTTTGAGATATGCGCCCCTGGCGATAAGTAGTCCCAGTCGTAGGAATATATCCATACGCTTATTTTTCGCTAGCCCCAGGGATCACAAACAATTACAGTTTGAAAATACCCTTCCTCCCATTTTCAGATCAGCTAAGTAGGGCGTGGGCTCCAGCGCAGGCGAGCGCATGGTGATAGCGTAAAATCTGCACATGAATATGCATCGGACGCGTGTGTGTATTGGCAAAGAGACCTGGAAGTGGATGCCCATTGAAGACAATGGATTGCCGTTCGCTCGAGTTGCGCATGCAGCTAAGCAACAGCGTCGCGCTTCATATTGCGCAATCCAGCTGTTTTGCTAAATTTAGCAAAACAACATAACTCTGCGTGTAAGTCTTTTTGTCGATGCTGACAAAAATAGCATGAATATTTCTTTTATTTGAGGGCTTATCTTTTGATAGAAACATCGGTGAGTCTTGAAATTTGAAATGTATTATTCTGAATGAATGATTTTTTCAATTATTCAACCACAATGGTGAAAAGATCCAAAGGAAAATTGAAAAATCAACTTCAGACACCCTGATAATGGTGAAAAACAAACCAAAGGAAACTTGAAAATTCGTTCAGACACCCTACTTCAGTCTTCAGGATCACAAAGAATAAAGGTTTGAATCTCGATTTGGTAATAAAAACATTGACCAATTTTGCAAGATCGTTAATACAGACTTGCATAGGGCTGCAATCTCTATGGGAAGGATTTTAGCACACAACGTGTACTAAATGATGCTATCAGCTCAGAGCGTGGCGTATGCATGCAGCGCTAGAGGTCAATACTGTGCATGCCATGCACGCAGGCATTACTAGTATTGAATAGTCTACTAGATTCTATCTATGCTTTGCTGGATCTGGATCAGCTCATCCAGCGCTGAGAGTCAATACTGCATGCAGCTGCCATGTGCTAATAGCAGCAATAGTGAATAGTAATAGCTATCACATGCCATGATACTAGCCAGTGCAGATTACTAGTATTGAATTGTAACTATTTAGCATCAATGTCTAAGCTATTTTGAGTGATCAGTAATGCTTATGAGATCTGGATGCTAGTGATCAGTATGATCTAGCTCAGTAGCTGGAGTGATCAGCTTTAGATCTAGGCCTATCAGTATCACAGCTACAGTATAAGTGATATAAATAATCTACTACTACTACTAGTACTACTACTAGGTCTATTCTATCTAGATCTAGCCTACTAATACTATCTAGTCTTCAATTCAATCTTCATGATTTCATCAAAATTTCAAAATTCAATTTCAAATGTGATCGGTTTGAATTTTTTTCATGAATCAAAATCAAAATTTATTAAAGTAAGATCATTTACTATAAAAATTTAGTATAGAACTTTATTACTCACATCCTTGACAAAATGATGATCTTCAAAGTAGCTCCAGCAGCTAGCAGTCCAGTGCAAAGGAAAGATGTCGTTTTCTTCAGACCGACTATTTTCCCACACATGAGTGATGTGTGGGACCACTGTCTGACTCTAGTCTGAGCTAGATCTACAGTATGTATAACTTGGTGAATTCTGGCCTGGCCTGGTTCGATCCTTTCTCATTTTGTTAAATTCTTGCTCTGGAAAACTCTCAAAATTCTTCTTTCCTGGTGTTAATCTAACCTTTTCCCCATACTGTGGGTTTGAAAGAAGACAAATCTGGCGAAATGGCAAATAATGATTGAAAAGCGCCGTTGAGAGTTGTACAGTACTTGTAATTTTTGCAATGCCGGGATTTTGAAATTGAAATTAAATATTTCGCTCTCTACCACTAGATGGCAGCAAACACAAATTGAGTTCCAGTTTTTTCTTTCTTTTTCTTCTTCCATTTTTTGGACCCTCCGACCCCCTCCGACAGGCCTTTTTATTGAAAATCAATCTCTGAATAACATATTTGAATACATGTACAAATGAATATCATATGATACTTCAGAATAAGATATAAATAACGAATATCAACCATAATAAGCGATTACTGAAACCGTAGCATATTGATAATAATAATATGATAATAATAATACTATATAGCTAGCTGTACTAATATACAGAACATAGATTTTTTTAAAACAACAACAACAATGCAACATCATGACTGAAAATGATGTGGGAAATTCAATATAATATCATTAAACGATCAAAATCCTCTCAAAATTTATCCATTTGTTATCGAATGTGTCAGTTTTGTTACCAAGTATACTAACTTAATTGCCTCTCATTCGTGTAACTATTCCTGATGTTGTTTTATTGTCTGGAAGGACTCGGTATAGACTTTTGTATTTGAGTTACAGCTTCCTTTCTATAGCTGTCATTCGTTGTGATATAAAACTCTTGGAGAATTAGACAAACAAATTGTTACAATTCCATCTTATTGGATTAGTTCAAGGTCATTAAAGCAATAGAGTAGTTAGCTAATTCTTTTGCTAATTAGATACTTTTTACTTCAAATATTCAAATTAAAGTAGACAAATTAAAAAAATCTTAATTCTACAATATAATTATATTTATAGGGAGAGTTGAGGTCTGAGGAGGGCCAGTAAATTGTCCGAATCCGATCTTTGAACCTATTGGTATTAACACGAAAAGACATAAATCAATATTAATCTTTGGAAATTCTTTCAAATACGACTGAATGTTCTCAAAATAAACAACATATTAACGACGTAATGGTGATTGGGCAACCATCGAAACATTATTCCCTAGCTGGCTAAAAATTGGGTTTTGAACAGTTTTAGGTCGAATTGTTTTGAAGGGGCCGTCTCTAAGAGTGTAGTTTATCATGTTTTCTTTATTGTCATATTTTGCGAACTTTCTGACCCCTCAAGAACTCAACCTTTCATTTAATGCTGTCAAGAAGTCAAAGAAATACAGTGACACACGATCGTAATATCGAGTGCTAGCTCAAATGCCTATTATGAAGATGATTATATTAAAGATGCAGATCGGAAATAAACATGCAATAAATGACTGACCACCCTCCCCGCAAAAAAACCCATCAAGACTATGTAGAAGTATTAAAGAAACTGAAAGAAATTACACAATATGAAAATTGTTAAAGAAAAGAGAACAAAAATATAAATATTAAAAATGCCAGAAATATAGCCATGAATTGAATATCTCAAAAACGACAATTGTTTTGCAGGATAGAGGTTGAGTAGGAGGCCGGGCGCGGACCACAGGGGGGGCGATGGGCCCAGCCCCCACCCCTGGCCCAAAAAACAGGTAAAAAGAGATGGTAACATTAATTTTACCTTTTTAAAACAAAAAATGAAAATTGGCCGCTCCCTGGCATTCTTCGGACATTCTTCACCCCCACCAATTCCGCAGGATTTTTCTCAGCCCCAGCTTTGTTTTTATTGACTTATACGAATGAAACGACTAAAACATGCAACATTTCTTAGTGAAATAAACTAACCTGGATATATAGCCTCCTACAGGGGCCAGGGGCGGATCCAGCCGGCGGCAAGGGAGGGCGAAAAAGGGGCCACCGTGCGAAAATTTGAAAACCGTGCCGGCCGATTTTCCGCTCACAGGGGTTTGAAAAATGAAAAATCGTGCTGGTCGATTTTTCGCTCAGTGGGGGGTGAGCACAATTTTTTTGGCCTCCGAAAATTTTTTTAACACCACCCCTTAAGCGCAAGGGAGGGCCATCTTCTTTTTTTTACAAAAAGGGTGTTTTTACTTGTTTTTTTTTCTTGGGGAGGGGCCAAATCTTGAGAAAATATTTAGCAGCGAATTAGCCAGCCGCCTGCAAAGGGAGGGGGGGGGGTCCTTATCTTGAAAAAATATATAGCGGCAAATTAGCCAGCCGGCTAATAAGCAGGGGAGATGTTGAGAAGAAAAAAGTAGTGCCCTCTCCTCCCCTCCCCCGTTGAGCCCAAAAGATTTTAAAAGTGCTCCTTCCCTCCCTACCCTGATTCGCCGCTAAATATTTTCTCAAGATTTGCCCCCTTTACTGGATCCGCCCCTGTAGAAGTCTATATATCCGGGTTACGAAAAATCGATTATTTCACTGAGAAATGTTGCATGTTAATTTTAGTCGTTTCATACGTAAAAGTTAATAAAAACAAAGCTTGGGGGCAGGGAAAAATACTGCCGATTCGGGAGGGGGGTGAAGATATCAAAGTGTACACTACGTCAATGGACAAAAAAATTGTTTATTTGTTTTCACCTTCGTACGTATGTTTGGTGGGAACCGCTATTAATGTTATGTTTTTATTATTGACTTTATTACTTTAATTATCATTTGTTTAAATGGTTAAATGATAGTAGGCCTATGTTTAAACATATTTGAAACTAAATTTTATGACTTCTGTACAATGTTTAAGTGTAAGTATTACAATATTTTAAAAATATCTTTAAAATGTTCTTTTATATCGTTTGTATAGCATTAAAAGATGTGGGAAAATGTTTCCTTGCGATATAAAGAAAACATAAAATGTGGAATGTTTGTAAGATCTTTTTAAACATTTTGAAAAACGTTCAAAAAATGTTATTTTAATTGTTTTTATAAAAACGTATTTAAAACGTATTCTTGTGACATTTGTTACACGTTTTAAATGTAAAGACTACAATATTTTAACAACATTTTTAAAATGTTTTTTTTTAATATCATATATATAACATTTAAAAGATGTTGGAAAAACGTTTCTTTTCTTCTTTGAAAACATTATTATGATATTACGAAAACATTACATCTGAAATGTTTGTGAGATCTTTTTAAACATTTGGAAAAACGTTCAAAAATGTTATTTTAATTGTTTTGATAAAAACGTATTTAAAATGTGTTCTTGTGACATTTGTAAAACGTTTCAATGTAAAGATTACAATATTTTAACAACATTCTTAAAATGTTCTGTTTATATCATATCAATAACATTTGAAAGATGTTGGAAAAACGTTTCTTTTCTTCTTTGAAACATTATTACGATATTACGAAAACATTACATCTGGAACATTTGTGAGATCTTTTTTAAACATTTTGAAAAACGTTCAAAAAATGTTTTTAAATTGTTTTGATAAAATTGTTTCTGAAATGTTTTATTTATGACTATTGTACAACGTCAAAATGTAAAGATTACAATATTTAAACAATATTCTTAAAATGTTATGTTTATATCATATCAATAACATTCAAAAGATGTTGGATAAACGTTTCTTTTCTTCTTTGAAACATTATTACGATATAACGAAAACATTACATCTGAAATGCTTGTGAGATATTTTTCGAACATTTAGAAAAACGTTCAAAAAACGTTATTTTAATTGTTTTGATAAAAACGTATTTAAAATGTGTTCCTGTGACATTTGTAAAACGTTTCAATGTAAAGATTACAATATTTTAACAACATTCTTAAAATGTTATGTTTATATCATATCAATAACATTCAAAAGATGTTGGATAAACGTTTCTTTTCTTCTTTGAAACATTATTACGATATTACGAAAACATTTCATCTGGAATGTTTGTATGATCTTTTTAAAACATTTTGAAAAACGTTCAAAAAATGTTATTTTAATTGTTTTGATAAAAACGTATTTAAAATGTGTTCCTGTGACATTTGTAAAACGTTTCAATGTAAAGATTACAATATTTTAACAACATTCTTAAAATGTTATGTTTATATCATATCAATAACATTCAAAAGATGTTGGATAAACGTTTCTTTTCTTCTTTGAAACATTATTACGATATTACGAAAACATTTCATCTGGAATGTTTGTATGATCTTTTTAAAACATTTTGAAAAACGTTCAAAAAATGTTTTTAAATTGTTTTGATAAAATTGTTTCTGAAATGTTTTTAATGACTTTTGTACAACGTCGAAATGTAAAGATTACAATATTTTAACAACATTCTTAAAATATTATGTTTATATCATATAAAAACATTTAAAAGATGTTGGAAAAACGTTTCTTTTCTTCTTTGAAACATTATTACGATATTACGAAAACATTACATCTGGAATGTTTGTAAGATCTTTTTAACATTTTGAAAAACATTCAAAAATGTTATTTTAATTGTTTTGATAAAAACGTATTTAAAATGTATTCTTGTGACATTTGTAACACGTTTGAATGTAAAGACTACAATATTTTAACAACATTTTTAAAATGTTTTTTTTTATCATATCTATTACATTTAAAAGATGTTGGAAAAACGTTTCTTTTCTTCTTTGAAAACATTATTATGATATTACGAAAACATTACATCTGGAATGTTTGTGAGATCTTTTTTGAACATTTTGAAAAACGTTCAAAAATGTTATTTTAATTGTTTTGATAAAAACGTATTTAAAACGTATTCTTGTGACATTTGTAACATGTTTCAATGTAAAGACTACAATATTTTAACAACATTTTTAAAATGTTTTTTTTAATATCATATCAATAACATTTAAAAGATGTTGGAAAAACGTTTCTTTTCTTCTTTGAAACATTATAACGATATTACGAAAACATTACATCTGGAATGTTTGTAAGATCTTTTAAAAACATTTTGAAAAACGTTAAAAATGTTATTTTAATTGTTTTGATAAAAACGTATTTAAAACGTATTCTTGTGGCATTTGTAAAACGTTTCAATGTAAAGACTACAATATTTTAACAACATTTTTAAAATTTAATTTTTTAATATCATATCTATATAACATTTAAAACATGTGGAAAAACGTTTCCTTTCTTCTTTGAAAACATTATTATGATATTACGAAAACATTACATGTCGACTGTTTGTAAGATCTTTTTTTAACATTTTGAAAAACGTTCAAAAAAATGTTATTTTAATTGTTTTGATAAAATTGTTTCTGAAATGTTTTATAATGACTTTTGTACAACGTCGAAATGTAAAGATTAAAATATTTTAACAACATTCTTAAAATGTTATGTTTATATCATATCAATAACATTTAAAAGATGTTGGATAAACGTTTCTTTTCTTCTTTGAAACATTATTACGATATAACGAAAACATTACATCTGGAATGTTTGTGAGATATTTTTAAACATTTAAAAAAACGTTCAAAAAATGTTATTTTAATTGTTTTGATAAAAACGTATTTAAAACGTATTCTTGTGACATTTGTAACACGTTTCAATGTAAAGACTACAATATTTTAATAACATTTTTAAAATGTTCTGTTTATATCATATCTATAACATTTAAAGATGTTGGAAAAACGTTTCTTTTCTTCTTTGAAACATTATTACGATATTACGAAAACATAACATCTGGAATGTTTGTGAGATCTTTTTAAAACATTTTGAAAAACGTTCAAAAAATGTTATTTTAATCGTTTTGATAAAAACGTATTTAAAATGTGTTCTTGTGACATTTGTAAAACGTTTTAATGTAAAGATTGCAATATTTTAAAACGTATTCTTGTGACATTTGTAACACGTTTCAATGTAAAGACTACAATATTTTAACAACATTTAAAAAATGTTCTGTTTATATCATATCTATAACATTTAAAAGATGTTGGAAAAACGTTTCTTTTCTTCTTTAAAAACATTATGGGTGGTATTCCGATAGCGCGAACTAAGTTAAGCTCGGCTTAACTAGTTCACACTTTTATGGAGTGCCTGTTGCCAACTCATTTTCCCTGTACAGATTATTTTAATCCTGCAATGAAAAGTGTAAAAAAATAATTTTGCAATGAAATGGGAAGAAAAAGATAATATGAGTATGAACTGAATTTCAATAAAGTCTTTGGTAGATTATCTTTGTCATGAATATTGAAGGAGGAAGATGACACCTAGCATTCCATAGAAGTGTGAACTAAAATTCTTGTTTAGTCTGGACTTAGTCCCGGCTTAACTTAAGAGAATACCACCCTATTATGATATTACGAAAACATTACATCTGGAATGTTTGTGAGATCTTTTTTAAACATTTAGAAAAACGTTCAAAAAATGTTATTTTAATCGTTTTGATAAAAACGTATTTAAAACGTTTTCTTGTGGCATTTGTAAAATGTTTCAATGTAAAGATTACAATATCTAAACAACATTCTTAAAATGTTCTGTTTATATCATATCTATAACATTTAAAGATGTTGGAAAAACGTTTCTTTTCTTCTTTGAAAACATTATTATGATATTACGAAAACATTACATCTGGAATGTTTGTGAGATCTTTTTTAAACATTTAGAAAAACGTTCAAAAAATGTTATTTTAATCGTTTTGATAAAAACGTATTTAAAATGTATTCTTATGACTATTGTACAACGTCAAAATGTAAAGATTACAATATTTTAACATTCTTAAAATGTTTTTTTTAATATCATATCTATAACATTTAAAACACGTTTGAAAACCGTTTATTTCCTTTTTAAAAATATTATTACGATATTACGAAAACATTACATGTGAAATGTTTGTAAGATCTTTTTTAAACATTTAGAAAAACATTCAAAAATGTTTTTTAGATGTTTTAAAAGAAACGTATTTAAAATGTATTCTTGTGACGTTTGTACAACGTCTAAATGTGAAGTTACAATATTTTAACAACATTTTCAAAATGTTCTTTTTATATCATATCTTTAACATTTAAAAGATGTTGGAAAAACGTTTATTTTCTTCTTTGAAAACATTATTATGATATTAAGAAAACATTACATCTGGAATGTTTGTGAGATATTTTCGAACATTTTGAAAAACGTTCAAAAAATGATATTTTAATTGTTTTGATAAAAACGTATTTAAAATGTATTCGTATGACTATTGTACAATGTCAAAATGTAAAGATTACAATATTTTAACAGCATTGTTAAAATGTTTTTTTTATATCATATCTATAACATTTAAAAGATGTTGGAAAAACGTTTCTTTTATTCTTTGAAACATTTTTACGATATTACGAAAACATTACATCTGGAATGTTTGTAAGATCTTTTTAAAACATTTTGAAAAACGTTCAAAATTTTTTATTTTAATTGTTTTGATAAAAACGTATTTAAAATGTATTCGTATGACTATTGTACAACGTCAAAATGTAAAGATTACAATATTTTAACAACATTCTTAAAATGTTTTTTTTAATATCATATCTATAACATTTAAAACACGTTTGAAAACCGTTTATTTCCTTTTTAAAAATATTATTACGATATTACGAAAACATTACATGTGAAATGTTTGTAAGATCTTTTTTAAACATTTAGAAAAACATTCAAAAATGTTTTTTAGATGTTTTAAAAGAAACGTATTTAAAATGTATTCTTGTGACGTTTGTACAACGTCTAAATGTGAGGGTTACAATATTTTAACAACATTTTCAAAATGTTCTTTTTATATCATATCTTTAACATTTAAAAGATGTTGGAAAAACGTTTATTTTCTTCTTTGAAAACATTATTATGATATTAAGAAAACATTACATCTGGAATGTTTGTGAGATATTTTTCGAACATTTTGAAAAACGTTCAAAAAATGATATTTTAATTGTTTTGATAAAAACGTATTTAAAATGTATTCGTATGACTATTGTACAATGTCAAAATGTAAAGATTACAATATTTTAACAGCATTGTTAAAATGTTTTTTTTATATCATATCTATAACATTTAAAAGATGTTGGAAAAACGTTTCTTTTATTCTTTGAAACATTTTTACGATATTACGAAAACATTACATCTGGAATGTTTGTAAGATCTTTTTAAAACATTTTGAAAAACGTTCAAAATTTTTTATTTTAATTGTTTTGATAAAAACGTATTTAAAATGTATTCGTATGACTATTGTACAATGTCAAAATGTAAAGATTACAATATTTTAACAGCATTGTTAAAATGTTTTTTTAATATCATATCTATAACATTAAAAACATGTTAGAAAAACGTTTCTTTCCTTTTTAAAAACATTATTACGATATTACGAAAACATTTCATCTGGAATGTTTGTATGATCTTTTTAAAACATTTTGAAAAACGTTCAAAAAATGTTTTTTAAATTGTTTTGATAAAATTGTTTCTGAAATGTTTTATAATGACTTTTGTACAACGTCGAAATGTAAAGATTACAATATTTTAACAACATTCTTAAAATATTATGTTTATATCATATTAAAAACATTTAAAAGATGTTGGAAAAACGTTTCTTTTCTTCTTTGAAACATTATTACGATATTACGAAAAAATTACATCTGGAATGTTTGTGAGATCTTTTTTGAACATTTTGAAAAACGTTCAAAAAATGTTATTTTAAATGTTTTAAAAGAAACGTATTTGAAATGTATTCTTGTGACATTTGTAAAACGTTTCAATGTAAAGACTACAATATTTTAACAACATTTTTAAAATGTTTTTTTTTATATCATATCAATAACATTTAAAAGATGTTAGAAAAACATTTCTTTCCTTTTTGAAAACATTATTATGATATTACGAAGACATTACATGTGAAATGTTTGTAAGATCTTTTTTAAACATTTAGAAAAACATTCAAAAAATGTTTTTTTAAATGTTTTAATAAAAACGTATTTAAAATGTATTTTTTGTGACGTTTTGTACAACGTCTAAATGTAAGGGTTACAATATTTTAACAACATTTTTTAAATGTTCTGTTTATATCATATTAATAACATTTAAAAGATGTTTGAAAAACGTTTCTTTTATTCTTTGAAACATTTTTACGATATTATGAAAACATTACATCTGGAATGTTTGTAAGATCTTTGAAACATTTTGAAAAACGTTCAAAAAATGTTATTTTAATTGTTTTGATAAAAATGTATTTAAAATGTATTCTTGTGACATTTGTAAAACGTTTCTATGTTAAGAATACAATATTTTAACAACATTTTTAAAATGTTCTGTTTATATCATATTAATAACATTTAAAAGATGTTTGAAAAACCTTTCTTTTATTCTTTGAAACATTTTTACGATATTATGAAAACATTACATCTGGAATGTTTGTAAGATCTTTTAAAAACATTTTGAAAAACGTTCAAAAATGTTATTTTAATTTTTTGATAAAAATGTATTTAAAATATATTCTTGTGACATTTGTAAAACGTTTCTATGTTAAGAATACAATATTTTAACAACATTTTTAAAATGTTTTTTAATATCATATCTATAACATTTAAAACATGTAAGAAAAACATTTCTTTCCTTTTTGAAAACATTATTATAATATTACGAAAACATTACATGTGAAATGTTTGTAAGATCTTTTTTAAACATTTAGAAAAACATTTAAAAATGTTTTTTTAAATGTTTTAATAAAACGTATTTAAAATGTATTTTTGTGACGTTTGTACAACGTCTAAATGTAAGGGTTACAATATTTTAACAACATTTTTAAAATGTTCTTTTTATATCATATCAATAACATTTAAAAGATGTTGGGAAAACGTTTCTTTGCTTCCTTCAAAACATTCTTATGATATTATAAAAACATAAAATGTCGGCCGTTTGTAAGATATTTTTTAAACATTTTACAATAATGTTTAAAAGATGTTTTTAAAACATTACCCGAAAATCATCGGACATGATACATTACTAAAATGTTTTTATAATGTTAAACATAATATCAATAATGTTTTATAAATGTTATAATGACAGTTTTAAAAAATGTTGTTTTCAAGACATTTGTAAGACCTTTTCAAAATGTTATGATAACGTTTTGTGTTAGCTGGGTCATTAGCTCTGCAAGATACATACATGACCCAAATTTGGCGGTAATCCATCAATCGGTTCTTGAGATAACGCGATCACGAGCTATTTTTGCATACATAATGAGCCCTGTGACCTTTGACCTTGTGACCCCAAAATCTAATCAGTTTATTGGCTCTGCAAGATACATACAGGACCCAAGTTTGGCGGTAATCCATCAATCGGTTGAGATAACGCGATCACGAGCTATTTTTGCATACATAATGGACCCTGTGACCTTTGACCTCGTGACCCCAAAATCTAATCAGTTCATTAGCTCTGCAAGATACATACATGACCTGAGTTTGGCGGTAATCCATCAATTGGTTCTTGAGATAACGCGATCACGAGAACGGGACGTGCGCACAGACGTGCGTGCGTGTATGTACGCACGGACTGACAACCAGAAAACATAATTCCCCCGGCTAATTTGTAGCGGAGGCATAAAAAAGTAACCATGTATTGCCATTATAAAGAATTAAAGCTCGTTTTCATTTGATTTTTTTTTAAAGAATGACATGCGCTGCATATGAAATTCAATTGTCAGTGCCTTTTGCTTTTCTCATGAACTGTGTACCCATAAGACATTGAGTGATTTCAAGTACGGTGTTCGGTGTTGGTGTTGGTGTTGAGAGCATGGAAAGGCTGCTAAACCGAGCTCCAACACCGACGGTCAGTTTAGAAGGACGATACCGATCGCGTTATCGATAGCTCAACACCAGCCTCAACACCGAGTGACGTCATACTCTACAGGCGAAAAGTCTTGCAATAAAAGCATAATCCTTTCAGAAATTCCATTAAAATTACATCATATCGAATATCAAATGTAAAGTCATATTAAACGAGCTGAAGACATGGAATTTCACAAGTTGACCTCTGTGACCCTTGACCTACATGCTCCAAAATCTAAACAGATCGTCTTCCTATGGTGATACATACTATCATTAAGTTTGAAGTGAAAATTCTCCAGTGGTTCTTGAGATATCGCGATAACGATCTCAATGTATGGAATTTCATAAGTTGACCTCTGTGACCCTTGACCTTTGACCTACGTGCTCCAAAATCTAATCAGATTGTCTTCCTATGGTGATACACACTATCATTAAGTTTGAAGTTTAAATCTCCAGTGGTTCTTGAGATATTATGATAACAATCTCAATGTATGGAATTTCATAAGTTGACCTCTGTGACCCTTGACCTTTGGCCTACGTGCTCCAAAATCTAATCAGATCGTCTTCCTATGGTGATACATACTATCCTTAAGTTTGAAGTTTTACATCTCCAGTGGTTCTTGAGATATCATGATAACAATCTCAATGTATGGAATTTCATAAGTTGACCTCTATGACCCTTGACCTTTGACCTACGTGCTCCAAAATATAATCAGATTGTTTTCCTATAGTGATACACACTATCACTAAGTTTGAAGTTTAAATCTCCAGTGGTTCTTGAGATATCATGATAACAATCTCAATGTATGGAATTTCATAAGTTGACCTCTGTGACCCTTGACCTTTGACATACGTGCCCCAAAATCTAATCAGATCGTCTTCCTATGGTGATACATACTATCCTTAAGTTTGAAGTTTAAATCTCAAATGGTTCTTGAGATATCGCTAACAAATTCAATACAAGGAATTTCATAAGTTGACCTCTGTGACCTGTGACCTTTGACCTACGTACTCCAAAATCTAATCAGATCGTCTTCCTATGGTGATAAATACTATTCCCGAGTCTTAAGTTTAAATCTTAAATGGTTCTTGAGATATTGTGATAACGGTCAAACGGGACGGACGTACGGACGGACGTACGGACGTACAGACGTACGGACGTACGGACGGACAACCCAAAAACATGATGCCTCCGGCACCACCTTCGGTGGCGGAGGCA
>CP137685.1:18323322-18644205 GCA_037976565.1 Mesocentrotus franciscanus
CGCGCCCCGGTTGATATCATGGTGTAAGGCACGTCGTCCTCAACACGTACATGTAATTGGTTCATCTGTCCAATTCGTAGTTTTCGAGTAAATGGCAATTTTATGTTTAGAGGTGAAAAAGGCGCGTATTAGGCCTTTTGAGACGTTTTTTCGTTTTTCACCCAAATGGCTATAATTTCCAAATTAAGAATGATAGCGCGTCCCGGTTGATATCATGGTGTAAGGCACGTCGTCCTCAACACGTACATGTAATTGGTTCATCTGTCCAATTCGTAGTTTTCGAGTAAATGGCAATTTAATGTTTAGAGGTGAAAAAGGCGCGTATTAGGCCTTTTGAGACGTTTTTCGTTTTTGACCCAAATGGCTATAATTTCCAAATTAAGAATGATGGTGGGGTCCCGGTTGATATCATGGTGTAAGGCACGTCGTCCTCAACACGTACATGTAATTGGTTCATCTGTCCAATTCGTAGTTTTCGAGTAAATGGCAATTTTATGTTTAGAGGTGAAAAGGCGCGTATTAGGCCTTTTGAGACGTTTTTTCGTTTTTCACCCAAATGGCTATAATTTCCAAATTAAGAATGATGGTGGGGTCCCGGTTGATATCATGGTGTAAGGCACGTCGTCCTCAACACGTACATGTAATTGGTTCATCTGTCCAATTCGTAGTTTTCGAGTAAATGGCAATTTTATGTTTAGAGGTGAAAAGGCGCGTATTAGGCCTTTTGAGACGTTTTTTCGTTTTTCACCCAAATGGCTATAATTTCCAAATTAAGAATGATAGCGCGTCCCGGTTGATATCATGGTGTAAGGCACGTCGTCCTCAACACGTACATGTAATTGGTTCATCTGTCCAATTCGTAGTTTTCGAGTAAATGGCAATTTTATGTTTAGAGGTGAAAAGGCGCGTATTAGGCCTTTTGAGACGTTTTTTCGTTTTTCACCCAAATGGCTATAATTTCCAAATTAAGAATGATAGCGCGTCCCGGTTGATATCATGGTGTAAGGCACGTCGTCCTCAACACGTACATGTAATTGGTTCATCTGTCCAATTCGTAGTTTTCGAGTAAATGGCAATTTTATGTTTAGAGGTGAAAAGGCGCGTATTAGGCCTTTTGAGACGTTTTTTTTTTCACCCAAATGGCTATAATTTCCAAATTAAGAATGATAGCGCGTCCCGGTTGATATCATGGTGTAAGGCACGTCGTCCTCAACACGTACATGTAATTGGTTCATCTGTCCAATTCGTAGTTTTCGAGTAAATGGCAATTTTATGTTTAGAGGTGAAAAGGCGCGTATTAGGCCTTTTGAGACGTTTTTTCGTTTTTCACCCAAATGGCTATAATTTCCAAATTAAGAATGATAGCGCGTCCCGGTTGATATCATGGTGTAAGGCACGTCGTCCTCAACACGTACATGTAATTGGTTCATCTGTCCAATTGTAGTTTTCGAGTAAATGGCAATTTTATGTTTAGAGGTGAAAAGGCGCGTATTAGGCCTTTGAGACGTTTTTTCGTTTTTCACCCAAATGGCTATAATTTCCAAATTAAGAATGATAGCGCGTCCCGGTTGATATCATGGTGTAAGGCACGTCGTCCTCAACACGTACATGTAATTGGTTCATCTGTCCATTCTGTAGTTTTCGAGTAAATGGCAATTTTATGTTTAGAGGTGAAAAGGCGCGTATTAGGCCTTTTGAGACGTTTTTTCGTTTTTCACCCAAATGGCTATAATTTCCAAATTAAGAATGATGGTGGGGTCCCGGTTGATATCATGGTGTAAGGCACGTCGTCCTCAACACGTACATGTAATTGGTTCATCTGTCCAATTCGTAGTTTTCGAGTAAATGGCAATTTTATGTTTAGAGGTGAAAAGGCGCGTATTAGGCCTTTTGAGACGTTTTTTCGTTTTTCACCCAAATGGCTATAATTTCCAAATTAAGAATGATAGCGCGTCCCGGTTGATATCATGGTGTAAGGCACGTCGTCCTCAACACGTACATGTAATTGGTTCATCTGTCCAATTCGTAGTTTTCGAGTAAATGGCAATTTTATGTTTAGAGGTGAAAAGGCGCGTATTAGGCCTTTTGAGACGTTTTTTCGTTTTTCACCCAAATGGCTATAATTTCCAAATTAAGAATGATAGCGCGTCCCGGTTGATATCATGGTGTAAGGCACGTCGTCCTCAACACGTACATGTAATTGGTTCATCTGTCCAATTCGTAGTTTTCGAGTAAATGGCAATTTTATGTTTAGAGGTGAAAAGGCGCGTATTAGGCCTTTTGAGACGTTTTTTCGTTTTTCACCCAAATGGCTATAATTTCCAAATTAAGAATGATAGCGCGTCCCGGTTGATATCATGGTGTAAGGCACGTCGTCCTCAACACGTACATGTAATTGGTTCATCTGTCCAATCGTAGTTTTCGAGTAAATGGCAATTTTATGTTTAGAGGTGAAAAGGCGCGTATTAGGCCTTTTGAGACGTTTTTTCGTTTTTCACCCAAATGGCTATAATTTCCAAATTAAGAATGATAGCGCGTCCCGGTTGATATCATGGTGTAAGGCACGTCGTCCTCAACACGTACATGTAATTGGTTCATCTGTCCAATTCGTAGTTTTCGAGTAAATGGCAATTTTATGTTTAGAGGTGAAAAGGCGCGTATTAGGCCTTTTGAAAAGGTTTTTTCGTTTTTCACCCAAATGGCTATAATTTCCAAATTAAGAATGATAGCGCGTCCCGGTTGATATCATGGTGTAAGGCACGTCGTCCTCAACACGTACATGTAATTGGTTCATCTGTCCAATTCGTAGTTTTCGAGTAAATGGCAATTTTATGTTTAGAGGTGAAAAGGCGCGTATTAGGCCTTTTGAGACGTTTTTTCGTTTTTCACCCAAATGGCTATAATTTCCAAATTAAGAATGATAGCGCGTCCCGGTTGATATCATGGTGTAAGGCACGTCGTCCTCAACACGTACATGTAATTGGTTCATCTGTCCAATTCGTAGTTTTCGAGTAAATGGCAATTTTATGTTTAGAGGTGAAAAGGCGCGTATTAGGCCTTTTGAGACGTTTTTTCGTTTTTCACCCAAATGGCTATAATTTCCAAATTAAGAATGATAGCGCGTCCCGGTTGATATCATGGTGTAAGGCACGTCGTCCTCAACACGTACATGTAATTGGTTCATCTGTCCACCGTAGTTTTCGAGTAAATGGCAATTTTATGTTTAGAGGTGAAAAGGCGCGTATTAGGCCTTTTGAGACGTTTTTTCGTTTTTCACCCAAATGGCTATAATTTCCAAATTAAGAATGATAGCGCGTCCCGGTTGATATCATGGTGTAAGGCACGTCGTCCTCAACACGTACATGTAATTGGTTCATCTGTCCAATTCGTAGTTTTCGAGTAAATGGCAATTTTATGTTTAGAGGTGAAAAGGCGCGTATTAGGCCTTTTGAGACGTTTTTTCGTTTTTCACCCAAATGGCTATAATTTCCAAATTAAGAATGATAGCGCGTCCCGGTTGATATCATGGTGTAAGGCACGTCGTCCTCAACACGTACATGTAATTGGTTCATCTGTCCAATTCGTAGTTTTCGAGTAAATGGCAATTTTATGTTTAGAGGTGAAAAGGCGCGTATTAGGCCTTTTGAGACGTTTTTTCGTTTTTCACCCAAATGGCTATAATTTCCAAATTAAGAATGATAGCGCGTCCCGGTTGATATCATGGTGTAAGGCACGTCGTCCTCAACACGTACATGTAATTGGTTCATCTGTCCAATTCGTAGTTTTCGAGTAAATGGCAATTTTATGTTTAGAGGTGAAAAGGCGCGTATTAGGCCTTTTGAGACGTTTTTTCGTTTTTCACCCAAATGGCTATAATTTCCAAATTAAGAATGATAGCGCGTCCCGGTTGATATCATGGTGTAAGGCACGTCGTCCTCAACACGTACATGTAATTGGTTCATCTGTCCAATTCGTAGTTTTCGAGTAAATGGCAATTTTATGTTTAGAGGTGAAAAGGCGCGTATTAGGCCTTTTGAGACGTTTTTTCGTTTTTCACCCAAATGGCTATAATTTCCAAATTAAGAATGATAGCGCGTCCCGGTTGATATCATGGTGTAAGGCACGTCGTCCTCAACACGTACATGTAATTGGTTCATCTGTCCACCTGTAGTTTTCGAGTAAATGGCAATTTTATGTTTAGAGGTGAAAAGGCGCGTATTAGGCCTTTTGAGACGTTTTTTCGTTTTTCACCCAAATGGCTATAATTTCCAAATTAAGAATGATAGCGCGTCCCGGTTGATATCATGGTGTAAGGCACGTCGTCCTCAACACGTACATGTAATTGGTTCATCTGTCCAATTCGTAGTTTTCGAGTAAATGGCAATTTTATGTTTAGAGGTGAAAAGGCGCGTATTAGGCCTTTTGAGACGTTTTTTCGTTTTTCACCCAAATGGCTATAATTTCCAAATTAAGAATGATAGCGCGTCCCGGTTGATATCATGGTGTAAGGCACGTCGTCCTCAACACGTACATGTAATTGGTTCATCTGTCCAATTCGTAGTTTTCGAGTAAATGGCAATTTTATGTTTAGAGGTGAAAAGGCGCGTATTAGGCCTTTTGAGACGTTTTTTCGTTTTTCACCCAAATGGCTATAATTTCCAAATTAAGAATGATAGCGCGTCCCGGTTGATATCATGGTGTAAGGCACGTCGTCCTCAACACGTACATGTAATTGGTTCATCTGTCCAATTCGTAGTTTTCGAGTAAATGGCAATTTTATGTTTAGAGGTGAAAAGGCGCGTATTAGGCCTTTTGAGACGTTTTTTCGTTTTTCACCCAAATGGCTATAATTTCCAAATTAAGAATGATAGCGCGTCCCGGTTGATATCATGGTGTAAGGCACGTCGTCCTCAACACGTACATGTAATTGGTTCATCTGTCCAATTCGTAGTTTTCGAGTAAATGGCAATTTTATGTTTAGAGGTGAAAAGGCG
Source organism: Mesocentrotus franciscanus (assembly GCA_037976565.1). Classification (NCBI taxonomy): domain Eukaryota; kingdom Metazoa; phylum Echinodermata; class Echinoidea; order Camarodonta; family Strongylocentrotidae; genus Mesocentrotus; species Mesocentrotus franciscanus. Next base: position 18,328,317 of record CP137685.1, read on the forward strand.
CGTATTAGGCCTTTTGAGACGTTTTTTCGTTTTTCACCCAAATGGCTATAATTTCCAAATTAAGAATGATAGCGCGTCCCGGTTGATATCATGGTGTAAGGCACGTCGTCCTCAACACGTACATGTAATTGGTTCATCTGTCCAATTCGTAGTTTTCGAGTAAATGGCAATTTTATGTTTAGAGGTGAAAAGGCGCGTATTAGGCCTTTTGAGACGTTTTTTCGTTTTTCACCCAAATGGCTATAATTTCCAAATTAAGAATGATAGCGCGTCCCGGTTGATATCATGGTGTAAGGCACGTCGTCCTCAACACGTACATGTAATTGGTTCATCTGTCCAATTCGTAGTTTTCGAGTAAATGGCAATTTTATGTTTAGAGGTGAAAAGGCGCGTATTAGGCCTTTTGAGACGTTTTTTCGTTTTTCACCCAAATGGCTATAATTTCCAAATTAAGAATGATAGCGCGTCCCGGTTGATATCATGGTGTAAGGCACGTCGTCCTCAACACGTACATGTAATTGGTTCATCTGTCCAATTCGTAGTTTTCGAGTAAATGGCAATTTTATGTTTAGAGGTGAAAAAGGCGCGTATTAGGCCTTTTGAGACGTTTTTTCGTTTTTCACCCAAATGGCTATAATTTCCAAATTAAGAATGATAGCGCGTCCCGGTTGATATCATGGTGTAAGGCACGTCGTCCTCAACACGTACATGTAATTGGTTCATCTGTCCAATTCGTAGTTTTCGAGTAAATGGCAATTTTATGTTTAGAGGTGAAAAGGCGCGTATTAGGCCTTTTGAGACGTTTTTTCGTTTTTCACCCAAATGGCTATAATTTCCAAATTAAGAATGATAGCGCGTCCCGGTTGATATCATGGTGTAAGGCACGTCGTCCTCAACACGTACATGTAATTGGTTCATCTGTCCAATTCGTAGTTTTCGAGTAAATGGCAATTTTATGTTTAGAGGTGAAAAGGCGCGTATTAGGCCTTTTGAGACGTTTTTTCGTTTTTCACCCAAATGGCTATAATTTCCAAATTAAGAATGATAGCGCGTCCCGGTTGATATCATGGTGTAAGGCACGTCGTCCTCAACACGTACATGTAATTGGTTCATCTGTCCAATTCGTAGTTTTCGAGTAAATGGCAATTTTATGTTTAGAGGTGAAAAGGCGCGTATTAGGCCTTTTGAGACGTTTTTTCGTTTTTCACCCAAATGGCTATAATTTCCAAATTAAGAATGATAGCGCGTCCCGGTTGATATCATGGTGTAAGGCACGTCGTCCTCAACACGTACATGTAATTGGTTCATCTGTCCAATTCGTAGTTTTCGAGTAAATGGCAATTTTATGTTTAGAGGTGAAAAGGCGCGTATTAGGGCTTTTGAGACGTTTTTTCGTTTTTCACCCAAATGGCTATAATTTCCAAATTAAGAATGATAGCGCGTCCCGGTTGATATCATGGTGTAAGGCACGTCGTCCTCAACACGTACATGTAATTGGTTCATCTGTCCATTCGTAGTTTTCGAGTAAATGGCAATTTTATGTTTAGAGGTGAAAAGGCGCGTATTAGGCCTTTTGAGACGTTTTTTCGCTTTTCACCCAAATGGCTATAATTTCCAAATTAAGAATGATAGCGCGTCCCGGTTGATATCATGGTGTAAGGCACGTCGTCCTCAACACGTACATGTAATTGGTTCATCTGTCCAATTCGTAGTTTTCGAGTAAATGGCAATTTTATGTTTAGAGGTGAAAAAGGCGCGTATTAGGCCTTTTGAGACGTTTTTTCGTTTTTCACCCAAATGGCTATAATTTCCAAATTAAGAATGATAGCGCGTCCCGGTTGATATCATGGTGTAAGGCACGTCGTCCTCAACACGTACATGTAATTGGTTCATCTGTCCAATTCGTAGTTTTCGAGTAAATGGCAATTTTATGTTTAGAGGTGAAAAGGCGCGTATTAGGCCTTTTGAAAAGGTTTTTTCGTTTTTCACCCAAATGGCTATAATTTCCAAATTAAGAATGATAGCGCGTCCCGGTTGATATCATGGTGTAAGGCACGTCGTCCTCAACACGTACATGTAATTGGTTCATCTGTCCAATTCGTAGTTTTCGAGTAAATGGCAATTTTATGTTTAGAGGTGAAAAGGCGCGTATTAGGCCTTTTGAGACGTTTTTTCGTTTTTCACCCAAATGGCTATAATTTCCAAATTAAGAATGATAGCGCGTCCCGGTTGATATCATGGTGTAAGGCACGTCGTCCTCAACACGTACATGTAATTGGTTCATCTGTCCAATTCGTAGTTTTCGAGTAAATGGCAATTTTATGTTTAGAGGTGAAAAGGCGCGTATTAGGCCTTTTGAGACGTTTTTTCGTTTTTCACCCAAATGGCTATAATTTCCAAATTAAGAATGATAGCGCGTCCCGGTTGATATCATGGTGTAAGGCACGTCGTCCTCAACACGTACATGTAATTGGTTCATCTGTCCAATTCGTAGTTTTCGAGTAAATGGCAATTTTATGTTTAGAGGTGAAAAGGCGCGTATTAGGCCTTTTGAGACGTTTTTTCGTTTTTCACCCAAATGGCTATAATTTCCAAATTAAGAATGATAGCGCGTCCCGGTTGATATCATGGTGTAAGGCACGTCGTCCTCAACACGTACATGTAATTGGTTCATCTGTCCAATTCGTAGTTTTCGAGTAAATGGCAATTTTATGTTTAGAGGTGAAAAGGCGCGTATTAGGCCTTTTGAGACGTTTTTTCGTTTTTCACCCAAATGGCTATAATTTCCAAATTAAGAATGATAGCGCGTCCCGGTTGATATCATGGTGTAAGGCACGTCGTCCTCAACACGTACATGTAATTGGTTCATCTGTCCAATTCGTAGTTTTCGAGTAAATGGCAATTTTATGTTTAGAGGTGAAAAGGCGCGTATTAGGCCTTTTGAGACGTTTTTTCGTTTTTCACCCAAATGGCTATAATTTCCAAATTAAGAATGATAGCGCGTCCCGGTTGATATCATGGTGTAAGGCACGTCGTCCTCAACACGTACATGTAATTGGTTCATCTGTCCAATTCGTAGTTTTCGAGTAAATGGCAATTTTATGTTTAGAGGTGAAAAGGCGCGTATTAGGCCTTTTGAGACGTTTTTTCGTTTTTCACCCAAATGGCTATAATTTCCAAATTAAGAATGATAGCGCGTCCCGGTTGATATCATGGTGTAAGGCACGTCGTCCTCAACACGTACATGTAATTGGTTCATCTGTCCACTGTAGTTTTCGAGTAAATGGCAATTTTATGTTTAGAGGTGAAAAGGCGCGTATTAGGCCTTTTGAGACGTTTTTTCGTTTTTCACCCAAATGGCTATAATTTCCAAATTAAGAATGATAGCGCGTCCCGGTTGATATCATGGTGTAAGGCACGTCGTCCTCAACACGTACATGTAATTGGTTCATCTGTCCAATTCGTAGTTTTCGAGTAAATGGCAATTTTATGTTTAGAGGTGAAAAAGGCGCGTATTAGGCCTTTTGAGACGTTTTTTCGTTTTTCACCCAAATGGCTATAATTTCCAAATTAAGAATGATAGCGCGTCCCGGTTGATATCATGGTGTAAGGCACGTCGTCCTCAACACGTACATGTAATTGGTTCATCTGTCCAATTCGTAGTTTTCGAGTAAATGGCAATTTTATGTTTAGAGGTGAAAAGGCGCGTATTAGGCCTTTTGAGACGTTTTTTCGTTTTTCACCCAAATGGCTATAATTTCCAAATTAAGAATGATAGCGCGTCCCGGTTGATATCATGGTGTAAGGCACGTCGTCCTCAACACGTACATGTAATTGGTTCATCTGTCCAATTCGTAGTTTTCGAGTAAATGGCAATTTTATGTTTAGAGGTGAAAAGGCGCGTATTAGGCCTTTTGAGACGTTTTTTCGTTTTTCACCCAAATGGCTATAATTTCCAAATTAAGAATGATAGCGCGTCCCGGTTGATATCATGGTGTAAGGCACGTCGTCCTCAACACGTACATGTAATTGGTTCATCTGTCCAATTGGTAGTTTTCGAGTAAATGGCAATTTTATGTTTAGAGGTGAAAAGGCGCGTATTAGGCCTTTTGAGACGTTTTTTCGTTTTTCACCCAAATGGCTATAATTTCCAAATTAAGAATGATAGCGCGTCCCGGTTGATATCATGGTGTAAGGCACGTCGTCCTCAACACGTACATGTAATTGGTTCATCTGTCCAATTCGTAGTTTTCGAGTAAATGGCAATTTTATGTTTAGAGGTGAAAAGGCGCGTATTAGGCCTTTTGAGACGTTTTTTCGTTTTTCACCCAAATGGCTATAATTTCCAAATTAAGAATGATAGCGCGTCCCGGTTGATATCATGGTGTAAGGCACGTCGTCCTCAACACGTACATGTAATTGGTTCATCTGTCCAATTCGTAGTTTTCGAGTAAATGGCAATTTTATGTTTAGAGGTGAAAAGGCGCGTATTAGGCCTTTTGAGACGTTTTTTCGTTTTTCACCCAAATGGCTATAATTTCCAAATTAAGAATGATAGCGCGTCCCGGTTGATATCATGGTGTAAGGCACGTCGTCCTCAACACGTACATGTAATTGGTTCATCTGTCCAATTCGTAGTTTTCGAGTAAATGGCAATTTTATGTTTAGAGGTGAAAAGGCGCGTATTAGGCCTTTTGAGACGTTTTTTCGTTTTTCACCCAAATGGCTATAATTTCCAAATTAAGAATGATAGCGCGTCCCGGTTGATATCATGGTGTAAGGCACGTCGTCCTCAACACGTACATGTAATTGGTTCATCTGTCCAATTCGTAGTTTTCGAGTAAATGGCAATTTTATGTTTAGAGGTGAAAAGGCGCGTATTAGGCCTTTTGAGACGTTTTTTTCGTTTTTCACCCAAATGGCTATAATTTCCAAATTAAGAATGATAGCGCGTCCCGGTTGATATCATGGTGTAAGGCACGTCGTCCTCAACACGTACATGTAATTGGTTCATCTGTCCAATTCGTAGTTTTCGAGTAAATGGCAATTTTATGTTTAGAGGTGAAAAGGCGCGTATTAGGCCTTTTGAGACGTTTTTTCGTTTTTCACCCAAATGGCTATAATTTCCAAATTAAGAATGATAGCGCGTCCCGGTTGATATCATGGTGTAAGGCACGTCGTCCTCAACACGTACATGTAATTGGTTCATCTGTCCAATTCGTAGTTTTCGAGTAAATGGCAATTTTATGTTTAGAGGTGAAAAGGCGCGTATTAGGCCTTTTGAGACGTTTTTTCGTTTTTCACCCAAATGGCTATAATTTCCAAATTAAGAATGATAGCGCGTCCCGGTTGATATCATGGTGTAAGGCACGTCGTCCTCAACACGTACATGTAATTGGTTCATCTGTCCAATTCGTAGTTTTCGAGTAAATGGCAATTTTATGTTTAGAGGTGAAAAGGCGCGTATTAGGCCTTTTGAGAAGGTTTTTTCGTTTTTCACCCAAATGGCTATAATTTCCAAATTAAGAATGATAGCGCGTCCCGGTTGATATCATGGTGTAAGGCACGTCGTCCTCAACACGTACATGTAATTGGTTCATCTGTCCAATTCGTAGTTTTCGAGTAAATGGCAATTTTATGTTTAGAGGTGAAAAGGCGCGTATTAGGCCTTTTGAGACGTTTTTTCGTTTTTCACCCAAATGGCTATAATTTCCAAATTAAGAATGATAGCGCGTCCCGGTTGATATCATGGTGTAAGGCACGTCGTCCTCAACACGTACATGTAATTGGTTCATCTGTCCAATTCGTAGTTTTCGAGTAAATGGCAATTTTATGTTTAGAGGTGAAAAGGCGCGTATTAGGCCTTTTGAGACGTTTTTTCGTTTTTCACCCAAATGGCTATAATTTCCAAATTAAGAATGATAGCGCGTCCCGGTTGATATCATGGTGTAAGGCACGTCGTCCTCAACACGTACATGTAATTGGTTCATCTGTCCAATTCGTAGTTTTCGAGTAAATGGCAATTTTATGTTTAGAGGTGAAAAGGCGCGTATTAGGCCTTTTGAGACGTTTTTTCGTTTTTCACCCAAATGGCTATAATTTCCAAATTAAGAATGATAGCGCGTCCCGGTTGATATCATGGTGTAAGGCACGTCGTCCTCAACACGTACATGTAATTGGTTCATCTGTCCAATTCGTAGTTTTCGAGTAAATGGCAATTTTATGTTTAGAGGTGAAAAGGCGCGTATTAGGCCTTTTGAGACGTTTTTTCGTTTTTCACCCAAATGGCTATAATTTCCAAATTAAGAATGATAGCGCGTCCCGGTTGATATCATGGTGTAAGGCACGTCGTCCTCAACACGTACATGTAATTGGTTCATCTGTCCAATTCGTAGTTTTCGAGTAAATGGCAATTTTATGTTTAGAGGTGAAAAAGGCGCGTATTAGGCCTTTTGAGATGTTTTTTTCGTTTTTCACCCAAATGGCTATAATTTCCAAATTAAGAATGATAGCGCGTCCCGGTTGATATCATGGTGTAAGGCACGTCGTCCTCAACACGTACATGTAATTGGTTCATCTGTCCAATTCGTAGTTTTCGAGTAAATGGCAATTTTATGTTTAGAGGTGAAAAGGCGCGTATTAGGCCTTTTGAGACGTTTTTTCGTTTTTCACCCAAATGGCTATAATTTCCAAATTAAGAATGATAGCGCGTCCCGGTTGATATCATGGTGTAAGGCACGTCGTCCTCAACACGTACATGTAATTGGTTCATCTGTCCAATTCGTAGTTTTCGAGTAAATGGCAATTTTATGTTTAGAGGTGAAAAGGCGCGTATTAGGCCTTTTGAGACGTTTTTTCGTTTTTCACCCAAATGGCTATAATTTCCAAATTAAGAATGATAGCGCGTCCCGGTTGATATCATGGTGTAAGGCACGTCGTCCTCAACACGTACATGTAATTGGTTCATCTGTCCAATTCGTAGTTTTCGAGTAAATGGCAATTTTATGTTTAGAGGTGAAAAGGCGCGTATTAGGCCTTTTGAGACGTTTTTTCGTTTTTCACCCAAATGGCTATAATTTCCAAATTAAGAATGATAGCGCGTCCCGGTTGATATCATGGTGTAAGGCACGTCGTCCTCAACACGTACATGTAATTGGTTCATCTGTCCAATTCGTAGTTTTCGAGTAAATGGCAATTTTATGTTTAGAGGTGAAAAGGCGCGTATTAGGCCTTTTGAGACGTTTTTTCGTTTTTCACCCAAATGGCTATAATTTCCAAATTAAGAATGATAGCGCGTCCCGGTTGATATCATGGTGTAAGGCACGTCGTCCTCAACACGTACATGTAATTGGTTCATCTGTCCAATTCGTAGTTTTCGAGTAAATGGCAATTTTATGTTTAGAGGTGAAAAAGGCGCGTATTAGGCCTTTTGAGACGTTTTTTCGTTTTTCACCCAAATGGCTATAATTTCCAAATTAAGAATGATAGCGCGTCCCGGTTGATATCATGGTGTAAGGCACGTCGTCCTCAACACGTACATGTAATTGGTTCATCTGTCCAATTCGTAGTTTTCGAGTAAATGGCAATTTTATGTTTAGAGGTGAAAAGGCGCGTATTAGGCCTTTTGAGACGTTTTTTCGTTTTTCACCCAAATGGCTATAATTTCCAAATTAAGAATGATAGCGCGTCCCGGTTGATATCATGGTGTAAGGCACGTCGTCCTCAACACGTACATGTAATTGGTTCATCTGTCCAATTCGTAGTTTTCGAGTAAATGGCAATTTTATGTTTAGAGGTGAAAAGGCGCGTATTAGGCCTTTTGAGACGTTTTTTCGTTTTTCACCCAAATGGCTATAATTTCCAAATTAAGAATGATAGCGCGTCCCGGTTGATATCATGGTGTAAGGCACGTCGTCCTCAACACGTACATGTAATTGGTTCATCTGTCCAATTCGTAGTTTTCGAGTAAATGGCAATTTTATGTTTAGAGGTGAAAAGGCGCGTATTAGGCCTTTTGAGACGTTTTTTCGTTTTTCACCCAAATGGCTATAATTTCCAAATTAAGAATGATAGCGCGTCCCGGTTGATATCATGGTGTAAGGCACGTCGTCCTCAACACGTACATGTAATTGGTTCATCTGTCCAATTCGTAGTTTTCGAGTAAATGGCAATTTTATGTTTAGAGGTGAAAAGGCGCGTATTAGGCCTTTTGAGACGTTTTTTCGTTTTTCACCCAAATGGCTATAATTTCCAAATTAAGAATGATAGCGCGTCCCGGTTGATATCATGGTGTAAGGCACGTCGTCCTCAACACGTACATGTAATTGGTTCATCTGTCCAATTCGTAGTTTTCGAGTAAATGGCAATTTTATGTTTAGAGGTGAAAAGGCGCGTATTAGGCCTTTTGAGACGTTTTTTCGTTTTTCACCCAAATGGCTATAATTTCCAAATTAAGAATGATAGCGCGTCCCGGTTGATATCATGGTGTAAGGCACGTCGTCCTCAACACGTACATGTAATTGGTTCATCTGTCCAATTCGTAGTTTTCGAGTAAATGGCAATTTTATGTTTAGAGGTGAAAAGGCGCGTATTAGGCCTTTTGAGACGTTTTTTCGTTTTTCACCCAAATGGCTATAATTTCCAAATTAAGAATGATAGCGCGTCCCGGTTGATATCATGGTGTAAGGCACGTCGTCCTCAACACGTACATGTAATTGGTTCATCTGTCCAATTCGTAGTTTTCGAGTAAATGGCAATTTTATGTTTAGAGGTGAAAAGGCGCGTATTAGGCCTTTTGAGACGTTTTTTCGTTTTTCACCCAAATGGCTATAATTTCCAAATTAAGAATGATAGCGCGTCCCGGTTGATATCATGGTGTAAGGCACGTCGTCCTCAACACGTACATGTAATTGGTTCATCTGTCCAATTCGTAGTTTTCGAGTAAATGGCAATTTTATGTTTAGAGGTGAAAAGGCGCGTATTAGGCCTTTTGAGAAGGTTTTTTCGTTTTTCACCCAAATGGCTATAATTTCCAAATTAAGAATGATAGCGCGTCCCGGTTGATATCATGGTGTAAGGCACGTCGTCCTCAACACGTACATGTAATTGGTTCATCTGTCCAATTCGTAGTTTTCGAGTAAATGGCAATTTTATGTTTAGAGGTGAAAAGGCGCGTATTAGGCCTTTTGAGACGTTTTTTCGTTTTTCACCCAAATGGCTATAATTTCCAAATTAAGAATGATAGCGCGTCCCGGTTGATATCATGGTGTAAGGCACGTCGTCCTCAACACGTACATGTAATTGGTTCATCTGTCCAATTCGTAGTTTTCGAGTAAATGGCAATTTTATGTTTAGAGGTGAAAAGGCGCGTATTAGGCCTTTTGAGACGTTTTTTCGTTTTTCACCCAAATGGCTATAATTTCCAAATTAAGAATGATAGCGCGTCCCGGTTGATATCATGGTGTAAGGCACGTCGTCCTCAACACGTACATGTAATTGGTTCATCTGTCCAATTCGTAGTTTTCGAGTAAATGGCAATTTTATGTTTAGAGGTGAAAAGGCGCGTATTAGGCCTTTTGAGACGTTTTTTCGTTTTTCACCCAAATGGCTATAATTTCCAAATTAATGATAGCGCGTCCCGGTTGATATCATGGTGTAAGGCACGTCGTCCTCAACACGTACATGTAATTGGTTCATCTGTCCAATTCGTAGTTTTCGAGTAAATGGCAATTTTATGTTTAGAGGTGAAAAGGCGCGTATTAGGCCTTTTGAGACGTTTTTTCGTTTTTCACCCAAATGGCTATAATTTCCAAATTAAGAATGATAGCGCGTCCCGGTTGATATCATGGTGTAAGGCACGTCGTCCTCAACACGTACATGTAATTGGTTCATCTGTCCAATTCGTAGTTTTCGAGTAAATGGCAATTTTATGTTTAGAGGTGAAAAGGCGCGTATTAGGCCTTTTGAGACGTTTTTTCGTTTTTCACCCAAATGGCTATAATTTCCAAATTAAGAATGATAGCGCGTCCCGGTTGATATCATGGTGTAAGGCACGTCGTCCTCAACACGTACATGTAATTGGTTCATCTGTCCAATTCGTAGTTTTCGAGTAAATGGCAATTTTATGTTTAGAGGTGAAAAGGCGCGTATTAGGCCTTTTGAGACGTTTTTTCGTTTTTCACCCAAATGGCTATAATTTCCAAATTAAGAATGATAGCGCGTCCCGGTTGATATCATGGTGTAAGGCACGTCGTCCTCAACACGTACATGTAATTGGTTCATCTGTCCAATTCGTAGTTTTCGAGTAAATGGCAATTTTATGTTTAGAGGTGAAAAAGGCGCGTATTAGGCCTTTTGAGATGTTTTTTTCGTTTTTCACCCAAATGGCTATAATTTCCAAATTAAGAATGATAGCGCGTCCCGGTTGATATCATGGTGTAAGGCACGTCGTCCTCAACACGTACATGTAATTGGTTCATCTGTCCAATTCGTAGTTTTCGAGTAAATGGCAATTTTATGTTTAGAGGTGAAAAAGGCGCGTATTAGGCCTTTTGAGACGTTTTTTCGTTTTTCACCCAAATGGCTATAATTTCCAAATTAAGAATGATAGCGCGTCCCGGTTGATATCATGGTGTAAGGCACGTCGTCCTCAACACGTACATGTAATTGGTTCATCTGTCCAATTCGTAGTTTTCGAGTAAATGGCAATTTTATGTTTAGAGGTGAAAAGGCGCGTATTAGGGCTTTTGAGACGTTTTTTCGTTTTTCACCCAAATGGCTATAATTTCCAAATTAAGAATGATAGCGCGTCCCGGTTGATATCATGGTGTAAGGCACGTCGTCCTCAACACGTACATGTAATTGGTTCATCTGTCCAATTCGTAGTTTTCGAGTAAATGGCAATTTTATGTTTAGAGGTGAAAAGGCGCGTATTAGGCCTTTTGAGACGTTTTTTCGTTTTTCACCCAAATGGCTATAATTTCCAAATTAAGAATGATAGCGCGTCCCGGTTGATATCATGGTGTAAGGCACGTCGTCCTCAACACGTACATGTAATTGGTTCATCTGTCCAATTCGTAGTTTTCGAGTAAATGGCAATTTTATGTTTAGAGGTGAAAAGGCGCGTATTAGGCCTTTTGAGACGTTTTTTCGTTTTTCACCCAAATGGCTATAATTTCCAAATTAAGAATGATAGCGCGTCCCGGTTGATATCATGGTGTAAGGCACGTCGTCCTCAACACGTACATGTAATTGGTTCATCTGTCCAATTCGTAGTTTTCGAGTAAATGGCAATTTTATGTTTAGAGGTGAAAAGGCGCGTATTAGGCCTTTTGAGACGTTTTTTCGTTTTTCACCCAAATGGCTATAATTTCCAAATTAAGAATGATAGCGCGTCCCGGTTGATATCATGGTGTAAGGCACGTCGTCCTCAACACGTACATGTAATTGGTTCATCTGTCCAATTCGTAGTTTTCGAGTAAATGGCAATTTTATGTTTAGAGGTGAAAAGGCGCGTATTAGGCCTTTTGAGACGTTTTTTCGTTTTTCACCCAAATGGCTATAATTTCCAAATTAAGAATGATAGCGCGTCCCGGTTGATATCATGGTGTAAGGCACGTCGTCCTCAACACGTACATGTAATTGGTTCATCTGTCCAATTCGTAGTTTTCGAGTAAATGGCAATTTTATGTTTAGAGGTGAAAAGGCGCGTATTAGGCCTTTTGAGACGTTTTTTCGTTTTTCACCCAAATGGCTATAATTTCCAAATTAAGAATGATAGCGCGTCCCGGTTGATATCATGGTGTAAGGCACGTCGTCCTCAACACGTACATGTAATTGGTTCATCTGTCCAATTCGTAGTTTTCGAGTAAATGGCAATTTTATGTTTAGAGGTGAAAAGGCGCGTATTAGGCCTTTTGAGACGTTTTTTCGTTTTTCACCCAAATGGCTATAATTTCCAAATTAAGAATGATAGCGCGTCCCGGTTGATATCATGGTGTAAGGCACGTCGTCCTCAACACGTACATGTAATTGGTTCATCTGTCCAATTCGTAGTTTTCGAGTAAATGGCAATTTTATGTTTAGAGGTGAAAAGGCGCGTATTAGGCCTTTTGAGACGTTTTTTCGTTTTTCACCCAAATGGCTATAATTTCCAAATTAAGAATGATAGCGCGTCCCGGTTGATATCATGGTGTAAGGCACGTCGTCCTCAACACGTACATGTAATTGGTTCATCTGTCCAATTCGTAGTTTTCGAGTAAATGGCAATTTTATGTTTAGAGGTGAAAAGGCGCGTATTAGGCCTTTTGAAAAGGTTTTTTCGTTTTTCACCCAAATGGCTATAATTTCCAAATTAAGAATGATAGCGCGTCCCGGTTGATATCATGGTGTAAGGCACGTCGTCCTCAACACGTACATGTAATTGGTTCATCTGTCCAATTCGTAGTTTTCGAGTAAATGGCAATTTTATGTTTAGAGGTGAAAAGGCGCGTATTAGGCCTTTTGAGACGTTTTTTCGTTTTTCACCCAAATGGCTATAATTTCCAAATTAAGAATGATAGCGCGTCCCGGTTGATATCATGGTGTAAGGCACGTCGTCCTCAACACGTACATGTAATTGGTTCATCTGTCCAATTCGTAGTTTTCGAGTAAATGGCAATTTTATGTTTAGAGGTGAAAAGGCGCGTATTAGGCCTTTTGAGACGTTTTTTCGTTTTTCACCCAAATGGCTATAATTTCCAAATTAAGAATGATAGCGCGTCCCGGTTGATATCATGGTGTAAGGCACGTCGTCCTCAACACGTACATGTAATTGGTTCATCTGTCCAATTCGTAGTTTTCGAGTAAATGGCAATTTTATGTTTAGAGGTGAAAAGGCGCGTATTAGGCCTTTTGAGACGTTTTTTCGTTTTTCACCCAAATGGCTATAATTTCCAAATTAAGAATGATAGCGCGTCCCGGTTGATATCATGGTGTAAGGCACGTCGTCCTCAACACGTACATGTAATTGGTTCATCTGTCCAATTCGTAGTTTTCGAGTAAATGGCAATTTTATGTTTAGAGGTGAAAAGGCGCGTATTAGGCCTTTTGAGACGTTTTTTCGTTTTTCACCCAAATGGCTATAATTTCCAAATTAAGAATGATAGCGCGTCCCGGTTGATATCATGGTGTAAGGCACGTCGTCCTCAACACGTACATGTAATTGGTTCATCTGTCCAATTCGTAGTTTTCGAGTAAATGGCAATTTTATGTTTAGAGGTGAAAAGGCGCGTATTAGGCCTTTTGAGACGTTTTTTCGTTTTTCACCCAAATGGCTATAATTTCCAAATTAAGAATGATAGCGCGTCCCGGTTGATATCATGGTGTAAGGCACGTCGTCCTCAACACGTACATGTAATTGGTTCATCTGTCCAATTCGTAGTTTTCGAGTAAATGGCAATTTTATGTTTAGAGGTGAAAAGGCGCGTATTAGGCCTTTTGAGACGTTTTTTCGTTTTTCACCCAAATGGCTATAATTTCCAAATTAAGAATGATAGCGCGTCCCGGTTGATATCATGGTGTAAGGCACGTCGTCCTCAACACGTACATGTAATTGGTTCATCTGTCCAATTCGTAGTTTTCGAGTAAATGGCAATTTTATGTTTAGAGGTGAAAAGGCGCGTATTAGGCCTTTTGAGAAGGTTTTTTCGTTTTTCACCCAAATGGCTATAATTTCCAAATTAAGAATGATAGCGCGTCCCGGTTGATATCATGGTGTAAGGCACGTCGTCCTCAACACGTACATGTAATTGGTTCATCTGTCCAATTCGTAGTTTTCGAGTAAATGGCAATTTTATGTTTAGAGGTGAAAAGGCGCGTATTAGGCCTTTTGAGACGTTTTTTCGTTTTTCACCCAAATGGCTATAATTTCCAAATTAAGAATGATAGCGCGTCCCGGTTGATATCATGGTGTAAGGCACGTCGTCCTCAACACGTACATGTAATTGGTTCATCTGTCCAATTCGTAGTTTTCGAGTAAATGGCAATTTTATGTTTAGAGGTGAAAAGGCGCGTATTAGGCCTTTTGAGACGTTTTTTCGTTTTTCACCCAAATGGCTATAATTTCCAAATTAAGAATGATAGCGCGTCCCGGTTGATATCATGGTGTAAGGCACGTCGTCCTCAACACGTACATGTAATTGGTTCATCTGTCCAATTCGTAGTTTTCGAGTAAATGGCAATTTTATGTTTAGAGGTGAAAAGGCGCGTATTAGGCCTTTTGAGACGTTTTTTCGTTTTTCACCCAAATGGCTATAATTTCCAAATTAAGAATGATAGCGCGTCCCGGTTGATATCATGGTGTAAGGCACGTCGTCCTCAACACGTACATGTAATTGGTTCATCTGTCCAATTCGTAGTTTTCGAGTAAATGGCAATTTTATGTTTAGAGGTGAAAAGGCGCGTATTAGGCCTTTTGAGACGTTTTTTCGTTTTTCACCCAAATGGCTATAATTTCCAAATTAAGAATGATAGCGCGTCCCGGTTGATATCATGGTGTAAGGCACGTCGTCCTCAACACGTACATGTAATTGGTTCATCTGTCCAATTCGTAGTTTTCGAGTAAATGGCAATTTTATGTTTAGAGGTGAAAAAGGCGCGTATTAGGCCTTTTGAGATGTTTTTTTCGTTTTTCACCCAAATGGCTATAATTTCCAAATTAAGAATGATAGCGCGTCCCGGTTGATATCATGGTGTAAGGCACGTCGTCCTCAACACGTACATGTAATTGGTTCATCTGTCCAATTCGTAGTTTTCGAGTAAATGGCAATTTTATGTTTAGAGGTGAAAAGGCGCGTATTAGGCCTTTTGAGACGTTTTTTCGTTTTTCACCCAAATGGCTATAATTTCCAAATTAAGAATGATAGCGCGTCCCGGTTGATATCATGGTGTAAGGCACGTCGTCCTCAACACGTACATGTAATTGGTTCATCTGTCCAATTCGTAGTTTTCGAGTAAATGGCAATTTTATGTTTAGAGGTGAAAAGGCGCGTATTAGGCCTTTTGAGACGTTTTTTCGTTTTTCACCCAAATGGCTATAATTTCCAAATTAAGAATGATAGCGCGTCCCGGTTGATATCATGGTGTAAGGCACGTCGTCCTCAACACGTACATGTAATTGGTTCATCTGTCCAATTCGTAGTTTTCGAGTAAATGGCAATTTTATGTTTAGAGGTGAAAAGGCGCGTATTAGGCCTTTTGAGACGTTTTTTCGCTTTTCACCCAAATGGCTATAATTTCCAAATTAAGAATGATAGCGCGTCCCGGTTGATATCATGGTGTAAGGCACGTCGTCCTCAACACGTACATGTAATTGGTTCATCTGTCCAATTCGTAGTTTTCGAGTAAATGGCAATTTTATGTTTAGAGGTGAAAAGGCGCGTATTAGGCCTTTTGAGACGTTTTTTCGTTTTTCACCCAAATGGCTATAATTTCCAAATTAAGAATGATAGCGCGTCCCGGTTGATATCATGGTGTAAGGCACGTCGTCCTCAACACGTACATGTAATTGGTTCATCTGTCCAATTCGTAGTTTTCGAGTAAATGGCAATTTTATGTTTAGAGGTGAAAAGGCGCGTATTAGGCCTTTTGAGACGTTTTTTCGTTTTTCACCCAAATGGCTATAATTTCCAAATTAAGAATGATAGCGCGTCCCGGTTGATATCATGGTGTAAGGCACGTCGTCCTCAACACGTACATGTAATTGGTTCATCTGTCCAATTCGTAGTTTTCGAGTAAATGGCAATTTTATGTTTAGAGGTGAAAAGGCGCGTATTAGGCCTTTTGAGACGTTTTTTCGTTTTTCACCCAAATGGCTATAATTTCCAAATTAAGAATGATAGCGCGTCCCGGTTGATATCATGGTGTAAGGCACGTCGTCCTCAACACGTACATGTAATTGGTTCATCTGTCCAATTCGTAGTTTTCGAGTAAATGGCAATTTTATGTTTAGAGGTGAAAAGGCGCGTATTAGGCCTTTTGAGACGTTTTTTCGTTTTTCACCCAAATGGCTATAATTTCCAAATTAAGAATGATAGCGCGTCCCGGTTGATATCATGGTGTAAGGCACGTCGTCCTCAACACGTACATGTAATTGGTTCATCTGTCCAATTCGTAGTTTTCGAGTAAATGGCAATTTTATGTTTAGAGGTGAAAAGGCGCGTATTAGGCCTTTTGAGACGTTTTTTCGTTTTTCACCCAAATGGCTATAATTTCCAAATTAAGAATGATAGCGCGTCCCGGTTGATATCATGGTGTAAGGCACGTCGTCCTCAACACGTACATGTAATTGGTTCATCTGTCCAATTCGTAGTTTTCGAGTAAATGGCAATTTTATGTTTAGAGGTGAAAAGGCGCGTATTAGGCCTTTTGAGACGTTTTTTCGTTTTTCACCCAAATGGCTATAATTTCCAAATTAAGAATGATAGCGCGTCCCGGTTGATATCATGGTGTAAGGCACGTCGTCCTCAACACGTACATGTAATTGGTTCATCTGTCCAATTCGTAGTTTTCGAGTAAATGGCAATTTTATGTTTAGAGGTGAAAAGGCGCGTATTAGGCCTTTTGAGACGTTTTTTTCGTTTTTCACCCAAATGGCTATAATTTCCAAATTAAGAATGATAGCGCGTCCCGGTTGATATCATGGTGTAAGGCACGTCGTCCTCAACACGTACATGTAATTGGTTCATCTGTCCAATTCGTAGTTTTCGAGTAAATGGCAATTTTATGTTTAGAGGTGAAAAGGCGCGTATTAGGCCTTTTGAGACGTTTTTTCGTTTTTCACCCAAATGGCTATAATTTCCAAATTAAGAATGATAGCGCGTCCCGGTTGATATCATGGTGTAAGGCACGTCGTCCTCAACACGTACATGTAATTGGTTCATCTGTCCAATTCGTAGTTTTCGAGTAAATGGCAATTTTATGTTTAGAGGTGAAAAGGCGCGTATTAGGCCTTTTGAGAAGGTTTTTTCGTTTTTCACCCAAATGGCTATAATTTCCAAATTAAGAATGATAGCGCGTCCCGGTTGATATCATGGTGTAAGGCACGTCGTCCTCAACACGTACATGTAATTGGTTCATCTGTCCAATTCGTAGTTTTCGAGTAAATGGCAATTTTATGTTTAGAGGTGAAAAGGCGCGTATTAGGCCTTTTGAGACGTTTTTTTCGTTTTTCACCCAAATGGCTATAATTTCCAAATTAAGAATGATAGCGCGTCCCGGTTGATATCATGGTGTAAGGCACGTCGTCCTCAACACGTACATGTAATTGGTTCATCTGTCCAATTCGTAGTTTTCGAGTAAATGGCAATTTTATGTTTAGAGGTGAAAAGGCGCGTATTAGGCCTTTTGAGACGTTTTTTCGTTTTTCACCCAAATGGCTATAATTTCCAAATTAAGAATGATAGCGCGTCCCGGTTGATATCATGGTGTAAGGCACGTCGTCCTCAACACGTACATGTAATTGGTTCATCTGTCCAATTCGTAGTTTTCGAGTAAATGGCAATTTTATGTTTAGAGGTGAAAAGGCGCGTATTAGGCCTTTTGAGACGTTTTTTCGTTTTTCACCCAAATGGCTATAATTTCCAAATTAAGAATGATAGCGCGTCCCGGTTGATATCATGGTGTAAGGCACGTCGTCCTCAACACGTACATGTAATTGGTTCATCTGTCCAATTCGTAGTTTTCGAGTAAATGGCAATTTTATGTTTAGAGGTGAAAAGGCGCGTATTAGGCCTTTTGAGACGTTTTTTCGTTTTTCACCCAAATGGCTATAATTTCCAAATTAAGAATGATAGCGCGTCCCGGTTGATATCATGGTGTAAGGCACGTCGTCCTCAACACGTACATGTAATTGGTTCATCTGTCCAATTCGTAGTTTTCGAGTAAATGGCAATTTTATGTTTAGAGGTGAAAAAGGCGCGTATTAGGCCTTTTGAGACGCTTTTTTCGTTTTTCACCCAAATGGCTATAATTTCCAAATTAAGAATGATAGCGCGTCCCGGTTGATATCATGGTGTAAGGCACGTCGTCCTCAACACGTACATGTAATTGGTTCATCTGTCCAATTCGTAGTTTTCGAGTAAATGGCAATTTTATGTTTAGAGGTGAAAAGGCGCGTATTAGGCCTTTTGAGACGTTTTTTCGTTTTTCACCCAAATGGCTATAATTTCCAAATTAAGAATGATAGCGCGTCCCGGTTGATATCATGGTGTAAGGCACGTCGTCCTCAACACGTACATGTAATTGGTTCATCTGTCCAATTCGTAGTTTTCGAGTAAATGGCAATTTTATGTTTAGAGGTGAAAAGGCGCGTATTAGGCCTTTTGAGACGTTTTTTCGTTTTTCACCCAAATGGCTATAATTTCCAAATTAAGAATGATAGCGCGTCCCGGTTGATATCATGGTGTAAGGCACGTCGTCCTCAACACGTACATGTAATTGGTTCATCTGTCCAATTCGTAGTTTTCGAGTAAATGGCAATTTTATGTTTAGAGGTGAAAAGGCGCGTATTAGGCCTTTTGAGACGTTTTTTCGTTTTTCACCCAAATGGCTATAATTTCCAAATTAAGAATGATAGCGCGTCCCGGTTGATATCATGGTGTAAGGCACGTCGTCCTCAACACGTACATGTAATTGGTTCATCTGTCCAATTCGTAGTTTTCGAGTAAATGGCAATTTTATGTTTAGAGGTGAAAAGGCGCGTATTAGGCCTTTTGAGACGTTTTTTCGTTTTTCACCCAAATGGCTATAATTTCCAAATTAAGAATGATAGCGCGTCCCGGTTGATATCATGGTGTAAGGCACGTCGTCCTCAACACGTACATGTAATTGGTTCATCTGTCCAATTCGTAGTTTTCGAGTAAATGGCAATTTTATGTTTAGAGGTGAAAAGGCGCGTATTAGGCCTTTTGAGAAGGTTTTTTCGTTTTTCACCCAAATGGCTATAATTTCCAAATTAAGAATGATAGCGCGTCCCGGTTGATATCATGGTGTAAGGCACGTCGTCCTCAACACGTACATGTAATTGGTTCATCTGTCCAATTCGTAGTTTTCGAGTAAATGGCAATTTTATGTTTAGAGGTGAAAAGGCGCGTATTAGGCCTTTTGAGACGTTTTTTCGTTTTTCACCCAAATGGCTATAATTTCCAAATTAAGAATGATAGCGCGTCCCGGTTGATATCATGGTGTAAGGCACGTCGTCCTCAACACGTACATGTAATTGGTTCATCTGTCCAATTCGTAGTTTTCGAGTAAATGGCAATTTTATGTTTAGAGGTGAAAAGGCGCGTATTAGGCCTTATGAAAAGGTTTTTTCGTTTTTCACCCAAATGGCTATAATTTCCAAATTAAGAATGATAGCGCGTCCCGGTTGATATCATGGTGTAAGGCACGTCGTCCTCAACACGTACATGTAATTGGTTCATCTGTCCAATTCGTAGTTTTCGAGTAAATGGCAATTTTATGTTTAGAGGTGAAAAGGCGCGTATTAGGCCTTTTGAGACGTTTTTTCGTTTTTCACCCAAATGGCTATAATTTCCAAATTAAGAATGATAGCGCGTCCCGGTTGATATCATGGTGTAAGGCACGTCGTCCTCAACACGTACATGTAATTGGTTCATCTGTCCAATTCGTAGTTTTCGAGTAAATGGCAATTTTATGTTTAGAGGTGAAAAGGCGCGTATTAGGCCTTTTGAGACGTTTTTTCGTTTTTCACCCAAATGGCTATAATTTCCAAATTAAGAATGATAGCGCGTCCCGGTTGATATCATGGTGTAAGGCACGTCGTCCTCAACACGTACATGTAATTGGTTCATCTGTCCAATTCGTAGTTTTCGAGTAAATGGCAATTTTATGTTTAGAGGTGAAAAGGCGCGTATTAGGCCTTTTGAGACGTTTTTTCGTTTTTCACCCAAATGGCTATAATTTCCAAATTAAGAATGATAGCGCGTCCCGGTTGATATCATGGTGTAAGGCACGTCGTCCTCAACACGTACATGTAATTGGTTCATCTGTCCAATTCGTAGTTTTCGAGTAAATGGCAATTTTATGTTTAGAGGTGAAAAGGCGCGTATTAGGCCTTTTGAGACGTTTTTTCGTTTTTCACCCAAATGGCTATAATTTCCAAATTAAGAATGATAGCGCGTCCCGGTTGATATCATGGTGTAAGGCACGTCGTCCTCAACACGTACATGTAATTGGTTCATCTGTCCAATTCGTAGTTTTCGAGTAAATGGCAATTTTATGTTTAGAGGTGAAAAGGCGCGTATTAGGCCTTTTGAGACGTTTTTTCGTTTTTCACCCAAATGGCTATAATTTCCAAATTAAGAATGATAGCGCGTCCCGGTTGATATCATGGTGTAAGGCACGTCGTCCTCAACACGTACATGTAATTGGTTCATCTGTCCAATTCGTAGTTTTCGAGTAAATGGCAATTTTATGTTTAGAGGTGAAAAGGCGCGTATTAGGCCTTTTGAGACGTTTTTTCGTTTTTCACCCAAATGGCTATAATTTCCAAATTAAGAATGATAGCGCGTCCCGGTTGATATCATGGTGTAAGGCACGTCGTCCTCAACACGTACATGTAATTGGTTCATCTGTCCAATTCGTAGTTTTCGAGTAAATGGCAATTTTATGTTTAGAGGTGAAAAGGCGCGTATTAGGCCTTTTGAGACGTTTTTTCGTTTTTCACCCAAATGGCTATAATTTCCAAATTAAGAATGATAGCGCGTCCCGGTTGATATCATGGTGTAAGGCACGTCGTCCTCAACACGTACATGTAATTGGTTCATCTGTCCAATTCGTAGTTTTCGAGTAAATGGCAATTTTATGTTTAGAGGTGAAAAGGCGCGTATTAGGCCTTTTGAGACGTTTTTTCGTTTTTCACCCAAATGGCTATAATTTCCAAATTAAGAATGATAGCGCGTCCCGGTTGATATCATGGTGTAAGGCACGTCGTCCTCAACACGTACATGTAATTGGTTCATCTGTCCAATTCGTAGTTTTCGAGTAAATGGCAATTTTATGTTTAGAGGTGAAAAGGCGCGTATTAGGCCTTTTGAGACGTTTTTTCGTTTTTCACCCAAATGGCTATAATTTCCAAATTAAGAATGATAGCGCGTCCCGGTTGATATCATGGTGTAAGGCACGTCGTCCTCAACACGTACATGTAATTGGTTCATCTGTCCAATTCGTAGTTTTCGAGTAAATGGCAATTTTATGTTTAGAGGTGAAAAGGCGCGTATTAGGCCTTTTGAGACGTTTTTTCGTTTTTCACCCAAATGGCTATAATTTCCAAATTAAGAATGATAGCGCGTCCCGGTTGATATCATGGTGTAAGGCACGTCGTCCTCAACACGTACATGTAATTGGTTCATCTGTCCAATTCGTAGTTTTCGAGTAAATGGCAATTTTATGTTTAGAGGTGAAAAGGCGCGTATTAGGCCTTTTGAGACGTTTTTTCGTTTTTCACCCAAATGGCTATAATTTCCAAATTAAGAATGATAGCGCGTCCCGGTTGATATCATGGTGTAAGGCACGTCGTCCTCAACACGTACATGTAATTGGTTCATCTGTCCAATTCGTAGTTTTCGAGTAAATGGCAATTTTATGTTTAGAGGTGAAAAGGCGCGTATTAGGCCTTTTGAGACGTTTTTTCGTTTTTCACCCAAATGGCTATAATTTCCAAATTAAGAATGATAGCGCGTCCCGGTTGATATCATGGTGTAAGGCACGTCGTCCTCAACACGTACATGTAATTGGTTCATCTGTCCAATTCGTAGTTTTCGAGTAAATGGCAATTTTATGTTTAGAGGTGAAAAGGCGCGTATTAGGCCTTTTGAGACGTTTTTTCGTTTTTCACCCAAATGGCTATAATTTCCAAATTAAGAATGATAGCGCGTCCCGGTTGATATCATGGTGTAAGGCACGTCGTCCTCAACACGTACATGTAATTGGTTCATCTGTCCAATTCGTAGTTTTCGAGTAAATGGCAATTTTATGTTTAGAGGTGAAAAGGCGCGTATTAGGCCATTTGAGACGTTTTTTCGTTTTTCACCCAAATGGCTATAATTTCCAAATTAAGAATGATAGCGCGTCCCGGTTGATATCATGGTGTAAGGCACGTCGTCCTCAACACGTACATGTAATTGGTTCATCTGTCCAATTCGTAGTTTTCGAGTAAATGGCAATTTTATGTTTAGAGGTGAAAAGGCGCGTATTAGGCCTTTTGAGACGTTTTTTCGTTTTTCACCCAAATGGCTATAATTTCCAAATTAAGAATGATAGCGCGTCCCGGTTGATATCATGGTGTAAGGCACGTCGTCCTCAACACGTACATGTAATTGGTTCATCTGTCCAATTCGTAGTTTTCGAGTAAATGGCAATTTTATGTTTAGAGGTGAAAAAGGCGCGTATTAGGCCTTTTGAGACGTTTTTTCGTTTTTCACCCAAATGGCTATAATTTCCAAATTAAGAATGATAGCGCGTCCCGGTTGATATCATGGTGTAAGGCACGTCGTCCTCAACACGTACATGTAATTGGTTCATCTGTCCAATTCGTAGTTTTCGAGTAAATGGCAATTTTATGTTTAGAGGTGAAAAGGCGCGTATTAGGCCTTTTGAGACGTTTTTTCGTTTTTCACCCAAATGGCTATAATTTCCAAATTAAGAATGATAGCGCGTCCCGGTTGATATCATGGTGTAAGGCACGTCGTCCTCAACACGTACATGTAATTGGTTCATCTGTCCAATTCGTAGTTTTCGAGTAAATGGCAATTTTATGTTTAGAGGTGAAAAGGCGCGTATTAGGCCTTTTGAGACGTTTTTTCGTTTTTCACCCAAATGGCTATAATTTCCAAATTAAGAATGATAGCGCGTCCCGGTTGATATCATGGTGTAAGGCACGTCGTCCTCAACACGTACATGTAATTGGTTCATCTGTCCAATTCGTAGTTTTCGAGTAAATGGCAATTTTATGTTTAGAGGTGAAAAGGCGCGTATTAGGCCTTTTGAGACGTTTTTTCGTTTTTCACCCAAATGGCTATAATTTCCAAATTAAGAATGATAGCGCGTCCCGGTTGATATCATGGTGTAAGGCACGTCGTCCTCAACACGTACATGTAATTGGTTCATCTGTCCAATTCGTAGTTTTCGAGTAAATGGCAATTTTATGTTTAGAGGTGAAAAAGGCGCGTATTAGGCCTTTTGAGACGTTTTTTCGTTTTTCACCCAAATGGCTATAATTTCCAAATTAAGAATGATAGCGCGTCCCGGTTGATATCATGGTGTAAGGCACGTCGTCCTCAACACGTACATGTAATTGGTTCATCTGTCCAATTCGTAGTTTTCGAGTAAATGGCAATTTTATGTTTAGAGGTGAAAAGGCGCGTATTAGGCCTTATGAAAAGGTTTTTTCGTTTTTCACCCAAATGGCTATAATTTCCAAATTAAGAATGATAGCGCGTCCCGGTTGATATCATGGTGTAAGGCACGTCGTCCTCAACACGTACATGTAATTGGTTCATCTGTCCAATTCGTAGTTTTCGAGTAAATGGCAATTTTATGTTTAGAGGTGAAAAGGCGCGTATTAGGCCTTTTGAAAAGTTTTTTCGTTTTTCACCCAAATGGCTATAATTTCCAAATTAAGAATGATAGCGCGTCCCGGTTGATATCATGGTGTAAGGCACGTCGTCCTCAACACGTACATGTAATTGGTTCATCTGTCCAATTCGTAGTTTTCGAGTAAATGGCAATTTTATGTTTAGAGGTGAAAAGGCGCGTATTAGGCCTTTTGAGACGTTTTTTCGTTTTTCACCCAAATGGCTATAATTTCCAAATTAAGAATGATAGCGCGTCCCGGTTGATATCATGGTGTAAGGCACGTCGTCCTCAACACGTACATGTAATTGGTTCATCTGTCCAATTCGTAGTTTTCGAGTAAATGGCAATTTTATGTTTAGAGGTGAAAAGGCGCGTATTAGGCCTTTTGAGACGTTTTTTCGCTTTTCACCCAAATGGCTATAATTTCCAAATTAAGAATGATAGCGCGTCCCGGTTGATATCATGGTGTAAGGCACGTCGTCCTCAACACGTACATGTAATTGGTTCATCTGTCCAATTCGTAGTTTTCGAGTAAATGGCAATTTTATGTTTAGAGGTGAAAAGGCGCGTATTAGGCCTTTTGAAAAGTTTTTTCGTTTTTCACCCAAATGGCTATAATTTCCAAATTAAGAATGATAGCGCGTCCCGGTTGATATCATGGTGTAAGGCACGTCGTCCTCAACACGTACATGTAATTGGTTCATCTGTCCAATTCGTAGTTTTCGAGTAAATGGCAATTTTATGTTTAGAGGTGAAAAAGGCGCGTATTAGGCCTTTTGAGACGTTTTTTCGTTTTTCACCCAAATGGCTATAATTTCCAAATTAAGAATGATAGCGCGTCCCGGTTGATATCATGGTGTAAGGCACGTCGTCCTCAACACGTACATGTAATTGGTTCATCTGTCCAATTCGTAGTTTTCGAGTAAATGGCAATTTTATGTTTAGAGGTGAAAAGGCGCGTATTAGGCCTTTTGAGACGTTTTTTTCGTTTTTCACCCAAATGGCTATAATTTCCAAATTAAGAATGATAGCGCGTCCCGGTTGATATCATGGTGTAAGGCACGTCGTCCTCAACACGTACATGTAATTGGTTCATCTGTCCAATTCGTAGTTTTCGAGTAAATGGCAATTTTATGTTTAGAGGTGAAAAGGCGCGTATTAGGCCTTTTGAGACGTTTTTTCGTTTTTCACCCAAATGGCTATAATTTCCAAATTAAGAATGATAGCGCGTCCCGGTTGATATCATGGTGTAAGGCACGTCGTCCTCAACACGTACATGTAATTGGTTCATCTGTCCAATTCGTAGTTTTCGAGTAAATGGCAATTTTATGTTTAGAGGTGAAAAGGCGCGTATTAGGCCTTTTGAGACGTTTTTTCGTTTTTCACCCAAATGGCTATAATTTCCAAATTAAGAATGATAGCGCGTCCCGGTTGATATCATGGTGTAAGGCACGTCGTCCTCAACACGTACATGTAATTGGTTCATCTGTCCAATTCGTAGTTTTCGAGTAAATGGCAATTTTATGTTTAGAGGTGAAAAGGCGCGTATTAGGCCTTTTGAGACGTTTTTTCGTTTTTCACCCAAATGGCTATAATTTCCAAATTAAGAATGATAGCGCGTCCCGGTTGATATCATGGTGTAAGGCACGTCGTCCTCAACACGTACATGTAATTGGTTCATCTGTCCAATTCGTAGTTTTCGAGTAAATGGCAATTTTATGTTTAGAGGTGAAAAGGCGCGTATTAGGCCGTTTGAGACGGTTTTTTCGTTTTTCACCCAAATGGCTATAATTTCCAAATTAAGAATGATAGCGCGTCCCGGTTGATATCATGGTGTAAGGCACGTCGTCCTCAACACGTACATGTAATTGGTTCATCTGTCCAATTCGTAGTTTTCGAGTAAATGGCAATTTTATGTTTAGAGGTGAAAAAGGCGCGTATTAGGCCTTTTGAGACGTTTTTTTCGTTTTTCACCCAAATGGCTATAATTTCCAAATTAAGAATGATAGCGCGTCCCGGTTGATATCATGGTGTAAGGCACGTCGTCCTCAACACGTACATGTAATTGGTTCATCTGTCCAATTCGTAGTTTTCGAGTAAATGGCAATTTTATGTTTAGAGGTGAAAAAGGCGCGTATTAGGCCTTTTGAGACGTTTTTTCGTTTTTCACCCAAATGGCTATAATTTCCAAATTAAGAATGATAGCGCGTCCCGGTTGATATCATGGTGTAAGGCACGTCGTCCTCAACACGTACATGTAATTGGTTCATCTGTCCAATTCGTAGTTTTCGAGTAAATGGCAATTTTATGTTTAGAGGTGAAAAGGCGCGTATTAGGCCTTTTGAGACGTTTTTTCGTTTTTCACCCAAATGGCTATAATTTCCAAATTAAGAATGATAGCGCGTCCCGGTTGATATCATGGTGTAAGGCACGTCGTCCTCAACACGTACATGTAATTGGTTCATCTGTCCAATTCGTAGTTTTCGAGTAAATGGCAATTTTATGTTTAGAGGTGAAAAAGGCGCGTATTAGGCCTTTTGAGACTTTTTTTTTCGTTTTTCACCCAAATGGCTATAATTTCCAAATTAAGAATGATAGCGCGTCCCGGTTGATATCATGGTGTAAGGCACGTCGTCCTCAACACGTACATGTAATTGGTTCATCTGTCCAATCCGTAGTTTTCGAGTAAATGGCAATTTTATGTTTAGAGGTGAAAAAGGCGCGTATTAGGCCTTTTGAGACGTTTTTTCGTTTTTCACCCAAATGGCTATAATTTCCAAATTAAGTATGATAGCGCGTCCCGGTTGATATCATGGTGTAAGGCACGTCGTCCTCAACACGTACATGTAATTGGTTCATCTGTCCAATCCGTAGTTTTCGAGTAAATGGCAATTTCATGTTTAGAGGTGAAAAGGCGCGTATTAGGCCTTTTGAGACGTTTTTTCGTTTTTCACCCAAATGGCTATAATTTCCAAATTAAGTATGATAGCGCGTCCCGGTTGATATCATGGTGTAAGGCACGTCGTCCTCAACACGTACATGTAATTGGTTCATCTGTCCAATCCGTAGTTTTCGAGTAAATGGCAATTTTATGTTTAGAGGTGAAAAAGGCGCGTATTAGGCCTTTTGAGACGTTTTTTCGTTTTTCACCCAAATGGCTATAATTTCCAAATTAAGTATGATAGCGCGTCCCGGTTGATATCATGGTGTAAGGCACGTCGTCCTCAACACGTACATGTAATTGGTTCATCTGTCCAATCCGTAGTTTTCGAGTAAATGGCAATTTCATGTTTAGAGGTGAAAAAGGCGCGTATTAGGCCTTTTGAGACGTTTTTTTTGTTTTTCACCCAAATGGCTATACTTTCCAAATTAAGTATGATAGCGCGTCCCGGTTGATCATGGTGTAAGGTTCGTCGTCCTCAACACGTACATGTAATAATGTTGGTTCTACGCTCACCACACACACAGTACAGTAGAGTTAATTCGTGCGATTGCAGCAATATATTGGCACAAACCGTCCGACTTTTCGCGTAAAATATTTACTTTGAAAATATTTATACAAATTCTGTGAACCATGCCAACATAATCATAGTCCAAGCTTCTGCTTTATTGGTCTTTTCATGAAAACTACATTAAAATCACAACAATAATAACGAAAATAGATTGTAATTATCGAGACCATATAACTGACGAGAGGGTAAATTCAGCGAGCTTACATAATTTCAAATGCCTCCGCACGGCCAACTCCCCCGGTGTCAGTCCGGTCACGGCGCTCACGCCATGCAATTTACCCTGTGCGGTAACTGCAGCACTCTACTGCTGTACCTGTAATACTGGCTGTATAGCGTGTCTTTAGATTCTTTAATGTTTCATGTCTAATTGAGCCGTGCAATGAATTGTTGTTTCCTTTTATTTCTTTATTGAATGTGATGTGAATGTGAGTACGGTACATGCTATTACAGAAGTGTCCAAGGCAGTGGCGGATCCAAGGAGGGGGCCCGGGCCCCCTCCCCTAGAAAAAAAACAGGTAAAAACACCCTTTTTTGAAAAAGAAGTTGGGCCCCCTCCCCTGGCGCCCAAGGGGGTGGCGGTGGGAAAAAATAACCCTTCCCGTAGGGAAAAATTTTCGGGTGCCAAAAAAAAAAAATTGTGCTCACTACCCTGTCCCCCACTGAGCGAAAAATCGACCGGCACGATTTTCAAATTTACGCACGAAGTGGGCCCCTTTTTAGGCCCCCTCCCTTGCCGCCGGCTGGATCCGCCCCTGGTCCAAGGAATGATAGGCCTACAGGTGGAAGGGATATCAAACAAAAATACAATGACTCATTCTCGGAACAAGCTAAAACTATTCGCACTCGGGAACATCAATGGTGTTCTCTAGCTCTCGGGCCGCCATGGCCCTCGGGATGAATATAATGCGATTTGATGTTCCTTCGATGCGAATAGTTTTAGCTAGATCCTCGAGTCACTTCGAGTGTCATTTTATATTTGTATATTATTTTCATTGTAGGACTAAATTAACTTAGCAATGTGTGAAAATAACCAAAATGATAATGGGAGTGAAGTGCATGAGAACAATATTCGTAGGCCTATCAGGGCGTCAATCCATTATCCTTCGAGTGTCATTGTATATTTGTATATTATTTTCATTGTAGGACTAAATTAACTTAGCAATGTGTGAAAAAACCAAAATGATAATGGGAGTGAAGTGCATGAGAACAATATTCGTAGGCCTATCAGGGCGTCAATCCATTATCCAGGGGGACGGGGACACGTCCCCCACGAATTTTCAGGTGGTGAAATGTCCCCCCCCCCACGATTTGGGGTTAAAATCTTTCCTTTTTTCTTTCTTTCTCTCTTTCTCTCTCTGTTGACTTCGCGCCGGAGGGGGGGAACTTTATTCAAACAAGGATTAATAGTCGAGAACGGTACTACGAAACGTCTTCTTTCTCTAAAAAATTAATGAAACAGGGATTAAGAGTCGAGAACGGTACAATTACGAATCGTCTTCGTTCTCTAATAATTTAATGAAACGTCACAGCTTCCGCGCTACGCGCGAGAGGGTGGAAACTGAATTCAGGCAAGGATTAAGAGTCCAGAACGGTAGAACGAATCGTCTTCTTTCTCTAATAATTTAATGAAACGTCAAAGCTTCCGAGCTATGCGCGCGAGAGGGTGGAAACTGAATTCAGACAAGGATTAAGAGTCGAGAACGGTAGAACGAATCGTCTTCTTTCTCTAATAATTATGAAACGTCAAAACTTACGCGCTTCGCGCGGGAGGTGGGAAACTGAATTCAGACAAATATTAAGAGTCGAGAACCGTACAACCAATCGTCTTCTTTCTCTAAAAATGTAATGAAACGTCAAAGATAAAAAAGACAATAAATGAACCGGTCACCAATGAAAGTACATGCCGTGAAACAGCATAACTAGAGAGAGAGTGACATGTAATTGTGTCCCCCATGCTCAAACTCGGATTGCAATGACGCCCTTGATTCGTATAGATAACGAGAGTGAGGATCCGGGAAAGGGATAGTGAGAATAATAGGAACGAAGTGACGACAATAATCGTAAATAACGAAAGTGAAAACGAAGGTAAAGTCTAAAATATCTGCATCAATTTTGATTACAAATTATTGATTTCGCTGTTTTCTTCCAGTTTTCAAGTTTTATTACATAATTCAGATAAAAATTCAAAATTCAAAACGATACATGATGGGACAGCAAACAAAAGGTTGGTATTCTAACGAGTAAAATATTAATGAAAAGAAGAAGAAAAATTATAAAATTATAAAAAGTAGGCCTATACAATGAAGAAAAATAATATCATCTAGCACAGAAATATCTTTTTTTTAATATAATAAAAATTATAATTAAAAAAAAAAAAAAAAAAATCGATAGCACATATCTATTTTAAAGTATTTACAACCCCCTCCCACCCTCCCTAGAATCCCGTGGATTTTCCACGGGCCCTGCTAGTAACATAATAATACACTTCAATTCTTGTGGGATAGCCTGACAACGACTAGAATACTGTTCACACACTTGAACAACTCCCTAGTCTTTAACTGTACCAATGATCCTAACACCGTGTGCATTGACACTATCTTTCCTACGACCTTTGCTAAGAACCTAACGTGCAGAAGCGTACCAGGCTTTCGACCTTTAGAAAGGATAGTGGAAATAGAAAACTTCAAATCGTCGATGCGTTTCTTTGAGATTCGCACCTGATCGTTCAAAAAATCCCAATCTAGTCCTAGCATTGGGCTACTTTTGGCGACCAATATTACCGCGACCATTAAGGATTCGGGTGAAGTTAGCCCGGAAAACAATAGAATTCGCGCTATGGTGTCTTCAAAAAGAAAAACGAAAAATGAATGTGTAACATGGGTGATAAAGAGAAGATAAATTAGATAAAAGCTTGTACAAGAGTCTCGAATGTAAAAGTAAAACGTGGCATAATTATAGCAGAACAAATACCTTATAAACTGGTACATTTCAAGCGTTGAAAACGTCTAATTTCAATTCTACGGAGTTTAGTTTATCAAACGAATGTACGTAACTTTAAGCATGTTAAGACAATTGTTAAATAAATAAATTGAGATTGAACTAAACAAAATACTAAATACTTTAGTTTGAATTGATTTGGGCCAGGTTTTCAGAGTTGCAAAATATCAAAGCATAAATGGAAATTGACCTTTTTTTTAAAGCATAGCGTTTGATGAATTATAATGAAGTTACAAACATGTACATAATTATATAGGGCTCAAACCAGCAATTACGGGGTTTTTATGCACTGTACTTCCAATAATCCCCGAAAATGTTCAACTTTGATAGCTTGTCAGACTATCGTATGACATTTTAACTGAATGATGAACTTCATCATTTTAAAGCTGAACACTTACTCTTTACTCTCATATAAATAATGTCCGAAGCAATTTGTCTGGGTTTTACTGTTTCAGAAGTTGAATTTAGAGGTCAAACAGGCAAATACGGGGTTTATCCGCACTATAAATAAAATAATTGGACAAAATTCGTTCTTATACTTTGAAGGCTTTTAAAGGTACTATGTCCCATTTGCAGGCCAAAAAAAATGAAAAGGTTAAAATCCAACGGCATTTGAAAGACAATACTAATTTAGAACTTCCCTAAAAAAGGGGGGCTTGAAAATGTCTTTAAGTGGGAAAATAATCACTATTAGTTGTCGAATCGACTTAGGAGCTATAGAGCCAGTAAGTAATAGTCTGATTTTTTAGACCATTGTACCGAATGGTCGTACGTTTTATGCTGCGCAAAGATTCAATCAGTTTAATTTTGGCCATTACAAGAAGTGGGTTATTGATGTAGACAAATGCTCATGTACCCTTTACAGCTCATTTTATGTATGTTATTACCAAAGATATTTAAAAAAAAAACAGTCAGTCACTCAATAGTGTCTGACAGTGAAGTCTAGCAAGTAAACGGGTTTCCTTGCGTAATTTGAACATTAGGACACTGCTAACGTTTAAATTTCACAAATAGGACATACATGACATATTCATAATTCCTGCAAAGTTCTACAGAATTTGATGTTGGCTGCAAAAGGGACATAGTATCTTTAAAGCTATCGTATGACATTTTAGCTAGATAATGACCGACACTATTTGAAAACTCAAAATTATATATCACATGTCGAAGCCATTTGTCTGGGTCTTACTGTCCCACATTGAAATTAGCCTTTTAAAACTATTGTACGACATTTTAACTATAAGTAATGCCCTATCCCATTTTAAAGATGAGATCTTACTCCCTATTCTGATATATTATATCATATTATGTCAAAAGTTTAAATTGGTGTAGGCCATTATTTAGTTAAAATGTCATACGATAGTTTTAAAAGCCATCAAAGTATATAACGCATTTTGTCCAATTATTTTCTGTATAGTGCGGATAAACCCCGTATTTCCCGGTTTCAGTTCTATATTCAATCTGAAAGAGTAAGGCCCAAACAACTTGCTTCGGCATGTGACACATATGAGAGTAAAGAATAACATCTCAGCTTTAAATTGGTGTAGGCCATTATTTAGTTAAAATGTCATACGATAGTTTTAAAAGCCATCAAATTAGAAAATGATTTTCGTCCAATACACTCGAAATGCCCGGATAAACTCCGTAAATGCCGCTTTCAGCTCTAAATTCAATCTGTAACAGTAAGACTCAAACAACTTGCTTCGGCATGTGACATAATTATATGAGAGTAAAGAGTAAGATATCACCTTAAAATTGGTGTAGGCCATTATTCAGTTAAAATGTCATACGATAGTTTTAAAAGCCATAAAAAAATAGAAAATGATTTTTGTCCAATTATTTTCTGTATAGTGCGGATAAACCCCGTACATGCCGCTTTTAGCTCTAAATTCAATCTGTAACAGATAAGACTCAAACAACTTGCTTCGGCATGTGACATAAAGAGTAAGATATCACCTTTAAATTGGTGTAGGCCATTATTCAGTTAAAGTGTCATACAATAGTTTTAAAAGCCATACAAAAATAGAAAATGATTTTTGTCCAATTATTTTCTGTATAGTGCGGATAAACCACGTATTTCCCGGTTTCAGTTCTATACTCAATCTGAAACGATAAGGCCCAAACAACTTGCTTCGGCATGTGACATAATGTATGAGAGTAAAGAGTAAGATATCACCTTTAAATTGGTGTAGGCCATTATTCATTCAAAATGTCATACAATAGTTTTAAAAGCCATAAAAAAATAGAAAATGATTTTTGTCCAATTATTTTCTGTATAGTGCGGATAAACCCCGTACATGCCGGTTTCAGCTCTAAATTCAATCCGTAACAGTAAGTCCCAAACAATTTGCTTCGGCATGTAACATAATTATATGAGAGTAAAGAGTAACATCTCAGCTTTAAATTGGTGTAGGCCATTATTCAGTTAGTTTTAAAAGCCATCAAAGTAGAAAATGATTTTTGTCCAATTATACACTCGAAATGCCCGGATAAACCCCGTACATGCCGCTTTCAGCTCTAAATTAAATCTAAAACAGTAAGACCCAAACAACTTGCTTCGGCATTTGACATATATGAGAGTAAAGAATAACATCTCAGCTTTAAATTGGTGTAGGCCATTATTTAGTCAAAATGTCATACGATAGTTTTAAAAGCCGTCAAAGTATAAAACGCATTTTGTCCAATTATTTTCTGTATAGTGCGGATAATCCCTGTAAATGCCGGTTTCAGCTCTAAATTCAATCTGAAACGATAAGACTCAAACAACTTGCTTCGGCATGTGACATATCAGAGTAAAGAATAACATCTCAGCTTTAAATTGGCGTAGGCCATTATTCATTTAAAATGTCATACGATAGTTTTAGAAGCCATGAAATTAGAAAATGATTTTTGTCCAAATATACACTCGAAATGCCCGGATAAACCCCGTAAATGCCGATTTCTGCTCTAAATTCAATTTGAAACAGTAAGACCCAAACAACTTGCTTCGGCATGTGACATATGAGAGTAAAGAATAACATCTCAGCTTTAAATTGGTGTAGGCCATTGTTCAGTTAAAATATCATACGATAGTTTTTAAAACATCCAAATCTATTCTCTTACTAATTCTTTTGCCATTACCGTCAGCCGACACGTGCAAATTTTTCTTTTTCCTTTTCGATTGTACGATTTAGAGACACTATATGCCCTATTGTTGGAGGCTAATCTCCTCCTTATTGGTCGCGGGCTTAATGGTCGCCAGTTTCAATGAGCGTCTAAGCGAGTCCTAGGAAGTTTGTGGTTTTGGCTCCCATTGACATTTTTCTTCAGCAAGAAGAAAACCTAAATCTTTGAGATCCTTTTGCACTAAGACACTTAGAGAATCAGCCCCTTCGTTACTGCCATGCCCTGCAATTCCGTCATCAAGGAACATGATTGCCTTATGACCCTGACCACGCCAATGACTGACAACAGATCTCATCACTTTGGTGAATACATACCCCGCGGTAGAAATGCCAAAAGGTAAAACGTTGAACACGTAATACTTCCTTACTCCACCAAAATCCCAGGCAAAACCTAAATATTGCCTATGCTCATGAGCTATCTCAATGTGGTGATAGGCCGACTTTAGATCGAACGTGAACACATAATCACCCATTTCAAACACATCTTTCACAACAGAAGCATCTTCATACTTGAACTTCTCTTTGTATAAATGGGGATTAATGTGCCTGCAGTCTAAGACTAATCTGCATTTTCCTTTCTTATCTGACACAGTTAAAGGATTTACTACAAGAGGCCTCTCTTCAACCTCGGTACGTAATACATTTCCTCTTTACCAATTTACCTATCTCACTCTCAACAAATTTCGAATGGTCTCTGGCAGAGAGATTATTGGGCAAATTAACCCCCTAAAGGGATTGAATATAAGGGTAATTTGTACCCTTGTTCGATTATACCACAGATGTATTTATCAGCATTTATTCTTTCCCAACATTCCTTCCTCTCTCGTAGCCTCCCTACAGGAGATGGAATTTTGCTAGCTACGAAACTCACATTCCGTTTTAATACACGGTGAAACTTCACTTTCTTTCAATTCACTCCTCGTATTAAGTAAGAGAATATCACTTAGCTTTGTGTTGTAGGGAAGATTAGTGGGAAATTCTCTGCAGTCAGCTCTCCATATGTGCAATGCCCTGCTTTTCCACACGAAAAACACGATCCCGGCTTTCGGCTCGGCTGTGACCGACCGTTCCTCGTTGGTTCCGGCAACACCGAAGCCGCCCCTGTGGACCAACCATTGGTTCGGCCTGTAAACACCTTTGGCTGGTAAGGAGTGAACCTGCGAACATTAAACTTCTTCCTTGAAGTTTCCTTGCCCTTTTTCTTCTTTTGAGCCTTTAACTCAGCTCGATTGATTCTCTTAATTCTCGTCATCCGGCGAGTCGTCTGCCAAACTGTTCCTCAAATACTCGTCTACGGTGTTCCATCCTCCTTCGGAACTGTCCGCAATTTTGATTGTTAGTTTTTGGCGATGTTCAAGCATTTGAATACCTTCGGCATTCTTTATGTGCGCGTCGTCCTTTGCCATCTCTCCCTTCTTCTACCAGCAATGCGTCTGCCGGCCTCTATCAGCTTTCTAGTGACTTTGACATTGACTTTGTACTGTTCCTCATTACCGCGTTTGCGGAACTTGTACACGTCCTTATTCATCTCCTCAATTGCGGCTATTTGAGATTCGCTAAGCTCTCTCTGGTTGTCATTAATTCGCTGCTGAACAGTTCCTAATTTATCAGAAATCAACGAATCGAGCTGGCTTAGAAGCCCCGTCTGGCTTTCTCGAATATTTTCGCGCTCACGAGGTCAGCAACTGCGGTCGGCTCCATGGTAGTTGTCTCGTTGAAAGTTCAAGCTAGAATGATTCAATTACACACTAATTGATGCCACGTGCCCCCGCACGTGCCCTGGTCTCCGTGGCAGAATTAGCTCGTACACCTGTACGAGCTGCCTATGCAAATTACATTCCATCGGGGCAACGGCCCCGAGCCCAACATAAGTCATTAACGATACAAACAACATTAAATTTTGCCTGCTATACAATCGTATACCGCAGACAAATAACATTCTCAGCACGACATTGGGCATCGCCATTTTCGTGAAAACGTGACGTACTACGTGAAGTCGTTTATCAAGTCAGTGTATTTAAATTTATGGGTTTTAGGACAGTTACCCCCCTGGACATTCACACCATGCCAATTACCAACCCCTGTCCACACACAACATTTTCCGTGATTAGGCGTGATTAGTTATACCGTTTCGCGATAGTTATATGATGAAATTGTGTGTGTGGACGCTTACTAACGATACGTCGTATAACGAAACGTCGTATAACGAAACGCAGGTTTGGGCATCGTTTCGAACTAGAACTCAATAACTAATCACGCCTAATCACGCTTAATCACGGACATTTTGTGTGTGGACGGAACTAGTCTAACTGGGTGGGGGCTTAACGTCGGATCGCGCGCGAAAGGAGACCTGACCTCTCATTTCCGCTTCCATTTCATGACCGCAGTAACAAACTGCGCACCTATATACGACATTTCGCTGTAGAGTTTTGGGATTATTTTCTTGTGTGTGTGGACACCCTGGAATTTATACGATGATTCTTTATACGACGTACGTTTCTTGTGTGTGTGGACACCCTGGAATTTATACTGTAGTGACCAAATGTCACGATTTTTAACTTTTGCATGTATAATAACGTTTTATGCATTTATTTGTACATGTTTAGTATGTATTGCTTTTCTATTTCCAAGATGGCGGCTAAGGAGAATTAATTTCCCTTGCGTAGTCCGCTGTCTGGCTTTTCAGACATGTCCCAACCGGTTCTGTCTTGTTTGTTAATATATTCTATTGTTATGTAGATATTGTATTGTTACGTACAGCGCGTATACGTGCATATTAATTTTGTGCGCTTGTTTCAACCAATCACGCGACACCAGTGATTGGGGCTTCGATCTGATTTTTCCATGTGGAAATCAGAGGGATTATTTTTATCGGTACACACAGGTCGTTACTGTGTTTCGTTATTGTACCGGTCGAATTTTCGTCCAACATGGACTCATCGACTTCGTCCCCGGACCTCTCCCGGTGGACTTGCTCATCATTCGACTCTTTTATATTGTTTTTTGTGGAGAGACTTGTTATCGCTTTTACTAGCATATACTAGGATCTGTCTTTTCCACCGACACTCTTCGTTGTGATGACACGATGATTGTCGTCATCGTCATCACCTCGCCTTCATCTGTTGTGTAATTGTGTTGACACGTTGATCGTCGTCTTCGTCATCACCTCACTATTAACGACTCATTATTCGTTGTGTTGGCACGTTGATTGTCGTCTTCGTCCACACCTCGATCACCATCATCGACTCATTATCTTTTATCCACCACTGTTTCTTCGATCACCGTCAACCGTTGTGCCGTGCTGACTCGCTGATTATCGTCATCGTCACCACCACATCATTGACATTATCTTCATGACCATCATCGCATTCATCGATTGATCGTCTCATCAACAAGATCATCGTCTTCGTCATCGTCTCTGTCGTCGTCTTCATCTTCGTATCCGTCATTGCCGCTGTCTTTGTCATCATCGCCGTCAACGTTTTCGTCGTCATCGTTTCGTCGCCATTGTCAGTATCGTTATTGCCTGACCTGATTAGGTTTGATTATGATTTCTTATTGAACGCTTTGCTGAACTAATTAACGATCCTTTCTGTACTTGATTTTGATGATTGACATTTGTTAATTATGATTGATGATATATATTTGTTATATTCAATTTTGAACGTGACGGAGATTACCTCCGGGGTGTTCCCTGGAGACAATTCCGTTAAATATGATCATTGTTATTTTTATGTAGATTATTTACCGTCTGAGGGAGTTTCTTCCCTCCGAAGACATTTGATAATTGTGTGTATTTTTGGTGTGTACACCTACGATCAAACGACCCTTGATAACTTATGTTAATTAGCTATATTAAATTGTTGATATTAATTATATAACCCGTTTGTTTGATGGTGCAGTTTTTTTTCCTCGTGAGATCGTAAAGTTAAAAAGTACGACCCCGCCCGGGGAGTCCTACAATACGATGATTCTTTATACGACGTATCGTAATATAGAGTTTCGGGATAAATTGTTTTGTGTGTGGACACGCTGCCAGAGGGACAATTACTCCCCGGTAAATTACCCCCCAAGGAAAAACACTCCCGAGGACAATTAAACCCCTGAAAATTACCGCCTTAGATGGCCATTCCCCCGAAAAACTCTGCATTTATTAAAACCAAGACTATGGGTATTGGTGCTAATGCATTGGTATACACATCTCCTTATTCCATTGTGTTTTTAAATTCCCACTCTAAATTATGTTTTTATCTACTGCTACGGTTTTTACATCTACAATGTCTATTTTACCAGGAACTATAATATACAAGCACTGCTTTTCAATTGGTTCCTCACATTCTACCTAATGTATTATATGAATTGAGTATCATTGAGACGTGCTCATACTACATGTGTATATATATATATATATATATATAATTTCTATTTTATATGTTTGTCTTTATTTTTTGTAAAATGTGGAAAAAATAAACTTGAAACTTGAACTTATCAGGATGGACTTCCCCTTTAATGAACAGGGGGGTAATGGTCCACGGGGTAATTATCTGGGGGTAATTGTTCTCGGGGGTAGTTGTCCTTGGGGGTTAATTCTCCCGGGGTTTTATTGTCCTGGAGGGGGGGGGGGGTAATTTTCCGGGGGTGATTGTCCAGATACAAAATTTATGGATGCCTTTTTCGCAGGTGTGTGTAGTGATTAAGCATTTCATTTACCTGCTATTATCCTTTGTACTATACATTGCCAGAACGCAAATTTTCAAGAAAATGTGATTTACCTGTTGAAGTTGAACACGTAGCATGCACTAAGCTTTAGTTGGATGTCTTTAAATCAATATCAAAACCTTTACTTTTTAATGAGGAAAAATCAAAGCTGAGAAGATAGAATTATGTTTGGTGAAAAATATATAATAGGGGAACAACATTGTTGTAACTAATTCATAGCAAATACTAAAATATAGCAGTTGACGAATCTATTTCATTTATGAAAACCTTCACCCCAGAAGAGCACCAACTTATTTATGCAATTTGCGTTCTGGCAATTTTAGTTCAAAGGATAATAGCAGGTGAATAAAATGCCTTATCACCACACACATCTGGGAAGGAAGCATCCATAAATTTTGAATACATTTACTTGATAAACGACTTCTCATAGTAAGTCACGTTATCAAGAAAATGACAATGCCCATGTCGTGCTGAGAAACTGTACATTATTCTTGCTTTATGCCTCCCTCATCAATTTTGATGGGGAATCTTGTAGATTAAATGGCAACAATATAATATATCTCTCAGACTAAGTACATTTATTTCTTGGGGTGAGGTTTTCCTTAACACGAACATAAAGACACAAAAAAGACACAAAAAAGACACCCCAATACAAAATAACAACTATGGGTACTTTCATTTTTAATTCAAAGTACAAAATATCCCCATAAATCAAGGTATACCATTGTTTGATTTCCCCGAAACCCATAGTAGCATACATCTGGAATGAACCATCTGGAATGAACATAGCTTACACATTTTGCCTTTCAAGAAGGCGAATCTCATCTGAACATGATAACAAGGGCCAACAGCTCCGTGAATAATCGTTTCGTTTCACAGAAATGCCTCTAAAAAAGATGAAAGTAAAATAAAAATTCACCGCCATTATGTACAAAAAGTATCCCCTTTCGCCAAAATATACAAATACATAATAAGCATTTACACATAGCCACGTTGTAATGTAAGTAGTGCATATACACATCGGTAAAGTTTTGTGCAATTTTAAATATAAATCTTTGTAACTACAGCATGCATACTGTGCAAGAGAACATGAATAGAGGATACATGTATCATAGAGCGAAATGAATTAGCCTATTTGAAGTGTTGGAAGAGAGTTTAACATGTACATGACTTGTATCCTCCCTAAATTAACCAACTTATTTTTTGTTAATACATTTCAAATGTTGACTTGTATACTCTCCAACTTACCCAAACTTATTTTCAAAATAATTTTCAAATTTCAATTTAGGACGTGAATCATATTAGACGATATTTTTCTTATACCCATACTTCAAGTGCAGAATAGCTGAAATGTAATGCGCACCCCCCCCCCCTTCATTCAACTTCTTTTAGCGCACTACATTGCAAGATTATTTGCAACAACTGTAGTCCAAAAAGGGAAAATATTCTGCACTCTGCAAGCGCTGGCAATGGAAAGTTCATTTTGAATTATGATTTAAATTAGTACATGTTAACGGTTTGAGGTATGGTACGATGTTCGATAAAACAAAACATGCAGAAGGGGAGAGACGAAGAAAGATGCACACAGAGAAAGATAGACAAAGAGAGAAAGAGACAGACAGACAGAAACAGGAAGAGACAGACGGAGATAGAGAGAGAGAGAGAGAGAGGGAGAGAGGAAGTGGTGGGCGGTAAGAAGGGGGAACCGATACTTCATTTCACCACCAATATTACCCGGTAAAACATACTTAAATGTATCTATTTTTTTGCTTTTTACATACAATGGATCACACTTTCATTTAAATCAACTTTTAAAATATGTGTTGATCCTGACCAATAAAAAAGTGAAAGAGCTTGAAGAGTATTACATAAATCATGAAATATATGTTTCAATATAATTATGAAAACGAGAATACGTAAAATATCCAACCGTTTTTTAACAACAAAAGTTATACGAGGTAGAGGTAATGCATATTCATGATAAACTTACAGAAGAGCGTTCTCCTCATTGGACCGTCCTGTGTGCTTATCCCAAAATCATTTACATAATACATTGTCTGTCCCTAAACCCGTATATATACAATTTATTACCTAAAGCACACGGAATGTGATATCTTTAAGTTGTCGTAAAACTAAAACAGTGCAATATCAATATGAAAAAGGAAACATGAATTAACATGCATGAACACATTCATTTCTCCATTTAGCAGCCTATGTTATTTTACATGATATTCGAGAAATGCTTGCAATAGAGTACCGAAGTGTAACATCATACTGGCCAAGTTGTCAAGGTTGCTGGTTCCAATTAAGTTTGTGCTAAACAATGGTGTGGTGATCACACCAGCCCAAAACACTAAATTTGCCCGGCTCCAATCCGTTGCTTGAACGATATCGCGGTAAACCTCATGCGCATGCTCTGTTGTTTTGAACCAGTAACCTGGACGACGAGCGATAATAATGTTAGCACTTCAATACTCTGTAGCTCGTTAGTTAATAATACCACTCATGCATGTTTCAATGACCCATATATTCCAAAATATATTAAACAATTAGAGTATAAGAAAATACGTAAAGATAACAAATATTCAAATACTTTCAAATGTAAAAATTTACACCGGTGCTATCTTGTTCAGCCATCTAATCTAAATTTGGTTCATATTAACCTAGCACCAAGCAATGATTTTCACGAATATAACTAATAATAGAAACGATAAATGTGAAAACCTTTCGACTTTCATTACGCAATATTCTACAGCAAAATGGATAAGGCGAATCAATTTATCAAACTGTCTGCATATTTGTTACCATGGAAAGATCGTTTGATGGAATAATGCAAAGCAAAATCGACAACTTATTGAGAAATCACGTATAATTCTAGGGAAAATTGTTATAAAATACATGTACGCAAGGTAATATAATTGGTTGATCAGACAATTGTTTCCTTTAGTAAGAAATGTTTCTATCGTATGTGTTCTGTATTATTTATGCAAATGTTTGTATTTTTTTCTCGAAAAGTTTCCTTTACATGAAATTCATTTCGGTTGACCGTCATACTTAATGGAATGTTGATACCTTTTGAAAGAAATGTTGACCACAAACCAGTACTGAAAGATATACTTTGAATCTAAAGCTGCAATGGATACAATGTACTGAACATACAAATATTTGGCCGTAAAATGGTGGAAAGATATCAGTATTATATATAATTACACATCCAACATACTTATTTTTTAGGACTGTTATCTTTTCACAACATATTCCATGCATCAGCGAACAGAGAAATAAACACGTGTTTCTCA
This sequence comes from Mesocentrotus franciscanus, assembly GCA_037976565.1. Taxonomy (NCBI): domain Eukaryota; kingdom Metazoa; phylum Echinodermata; class Echinoidea; order Camarodonta; family Strongylocentrotidae; genus Mesocentrotus; species Mesocentrotus franciscanus. The sequence goes on from CP137685.1 coordinate 18,369,642, forward strand.
ACAGAGTCTCACATGCCTCATGGGTAAATCAATATATTTTAACAACTGAAAGAATGTAGGAATAAAGTCACTCTCTTTTCCCTCACGATTGTTATCAATTGACAATTAGAAATTCCATCTTTGTTAACCTTACATTTCTAGAAGAGAAAGATACTAGTAACTTCGAATATTAGCTTGAAAGACAGTTCTTAGAAGAGAGCTTTAGAAAAGCACCGTTTGAACTCGTATGTATTGAGAAAGACGTATGAAAAAAAGACCAACATTACTGAAATGAAAATTAATGAAACCTCAGAAGATAACAATATATTTGTTAAATGTTTTCTCTCCTGATTCCAACGATTTTCCCTTTTGATCTTATCTTGGCATCCACTGCTACATTGATTATACCCGTTGCATACGAGGTGTTATTTGCCTGACGTAGGACTGCGTCAGCCACTGTTGCGGTCTTTGCGCCACTTGAGAACGGCATCGTACCAAAAATTAATGCGAAATGAATAGTGGAAACGTTGCGTTGAATTACTGACGAGCTTGATTAGCGCATAGGAAATTAGCGCATTCGAATTAACGACTTGTGAGCAGTGGGCATTATTGTTTTCCTCTGTACATAAGTCATCTTATATCAAATAATTCACAGTACTGTTTCCACCTCCTTACTTTCCACATTCAATTTTACAAAATTATAAATCCATCTTTGAATATATTCCATAAGGTATTCCGTTAAAAAGAAACTCTCTCATATAAAACTAAATTCTTATCTTCCAGATAATTGATATAAATGTATTCTGTTAAAAGCAGCTAAAGGTAATACTCTGTTTAAGCTTTATTCGTGAATATATGGTAAGCCTCTACTATGCTAATGCAATAAACGAGAAAGACCGGTGAATGTATATAAACTTTACTTTCTTACTTTCTAAACCTCATAAAATGTGTGATGAAAGCACTAGTAGAAATAGTAACGACGCTTAACCAGGACATTGAACATATTACACTGATCACCCAAGCGTTTTGAAACATTTAGATAGGCGTTCTTGCATAAACCTTGAAAGTAACACATTTTAAAGAAATATAATTATATACTTTAATCCTCAACATTTGTCAAAAAATACCTCTGCTGGTGGTTGGAAGTGATAAACCATCACATTAAATAAAAGGTCATGAATACATCATTATTTTTTGTCATCAGAAGAAAAACTGGAAATCGGACAAACCAAGAGGTAACATTCAAGGAATTAATCGTATATAATCAAATAAAAAATACAAAAATAATTAAAATCATCAAATATTATCTATACAGCAGCAGATCCTGCACCAAAAAAAAACTATACATAAAGAAAAAAAAAAAAGAAAAAACAAATTATTACCAATAACTAAAATAAAAATCAAACAGCTATATTTGATGCTATATGCGACAAATGCAGAAGCATTTAGAAAATAAAATCAAAATCAAAATTATAGATAATATTGTATAACATTGGCAATACATGTACTAACAAATATATAACTATTTCCTTGCAAGAAGCAAGATGTATTTTTCGTTTGATGCATAGGCTTTGGAAGTGACCTTATCAGTCTTTTCATCAGTTCTGTCACTAAGCGATGGGAGACAGGTATTATGATGACACGGCTGTGAATTGAGGAGACAAAAGGGAGAAACCAAGAAAAAATAATATTATTTTCATATTCATACTTTCCACAAGAAATAATCAAATGTTATGAAAATGTTTATATATCATTAGAGAGTGATCGAAAAGGTTAGAAGATAAATCCACCTTTTTCAATTAATGTCATAGTGAAATTAATGTTAAAGTGGCTCGGTAACATTGTTGAAGGTTGATGAAAAACCGTACTTTTTGTAGGAAATGTTACTTATTAAAAATCCTGAAAAATTCTCAAACCACAAAGATATTTATGCTTTTCTTTGAAGGCGTCACTGTGCAACACCCTCTAGCAGTAAATTCGCCCAACCATTTTTGAATTTCCCCAACCGTTTTTCTATGAAAATAAGACACAAGACAGGCTTTTAAAAATCTGTCAACGCTTAAATGTCTTGAATGGTATATAGAGCCAATCCATTGCATTGTGACGATTCATACATTCACCTAAAATGTAATTAAATTGTAATAATATAGTTGGGAGAATTAAGGGAATTGATCAGATCAGTTTTTCCCAATTTTTATCATTAATAAAGGTCTATTTTCTCTCAAACTTTCAGATTATAATTGTACATCTAACATTGAAGTAACTACCTTAGCACCATTTTCTCTCATCTGAATAATGTTATTAAGTAATTCTTAACTAAATTGTAGTATTATTCAGTACATTTACTAATTTTGTTCGTAAGAGTAAATAAAGAGAGGGAAGAGTGACAGAGAGGGGGAAAGGGGGAGGAGGAGGAGGAGGAGGAGGAAGAAGAGGAAGAAGAAAATGTGAAGGAGAAGAAGAAGAAAGAAAACAAATAGGAGGACGGGTGGCCCTTTTCATAATACAGGAGAGAAAAAGAAAAACAGATGGAGCGCGAGGAAGAAATGTTGGTGGGGTGGAGCGGAGCGAGATCACACTGAATGTGTACTCCGATCAAAGAATGTAAGCCAGAAGCATTAATAAACGAAGCAAAGATTGTGAAGCAATAAGCATTAGAAAAGGAGATATTAAAGGAAATTAAAAATGCAATAAATTATCAAACATGGTTAAAACTATAATTAAATGCAAGAACATCAAGCCGAAACAAAGATGTGAGTATAATAATAAAACAATAGTTATGCAAATGCAAGAAAATAAGAAGTAGCACGTCAACAGATATCTCATAGCAAGAAAAATATAAAGGGAATGGGATGGAATTTGGTGAATATTTGTTTGGCCTGCTGACAACACACAAGCAATTGTCGACAGCTTAGTGAATCATTTTGTCTATATATATACACTTTTTGTGCAAAGTAAAAATGTTGATAAAAAGGGAAAAAAGGATATAAGGATTCCCAAAAGGGAAAATGACAACGAAAAACACACAAAAGGAAGAACAAATACAAACACAAAAATCATTAATATACTGGGCGTAGCAAAGGTCCAGTCCCCCGCCCATGCAACAACAAAAATAATAATTTGACACCTTTCTTGATATGAGAGCTCTGATATGTACGTGCAAAGCAGAACAACAAAAAAATCATATGGAGTTGGTGCGAAATTCACCTCAAAATGAAAAACAGTGAAACACATAATGATATCATGCAGGGTGTGAGGAGACAAGACTCGGTCGAGGCCACGGGTTGTTGTTTGGGGAAGAAATGTTGAGGGGGGTGACATCTTGCATTTGTTGATGTTGCTCTTGTTGCAGCTGCAGCTGCTGCTGCTCTTGCTGTTGCCGGTGGACCAGGAATATGCTGGCTTGTTGTAGGTGATGGATTTGGGCAGCGTAGTCTACAAAGACCAGATTGCAGGGCCGCAGTGGATGGGGGGAATGAAGGAGGAAGGTATTATGAGTAAAAGAAAAATGCACTATAAACTAAAAGCACGGCAAAAAGAATGTTAGGGATTTATCAATTAACAACAGAGGCATGCAAAAAAGAGTGAAATGAATAGAAAGGCTATTTGTTACTGGTTGCAAATGCTTTGTGAGACAGGCATACAGTGTTGTTGTTGCAAAATAAAAAGTTGCTTTAAATGACTCGACGATAAGCCAAAAGCGTATAGAAAATGTACATGACTGGCATTTGAGTATTCAAAAATGATTTTCATATCAGCATCTATTTATCAGATATGTGCGGGTACACTCACAACCCTCTCTCTATGTTCATCATTTTTTAAATGAAAACATGTTATGCATGATTAAAAAAGAATGCCTTAGTTAGAATAAATATATTCGTAGGGAGAATAAATATATTCGTAGGGAGAAAAGGACGGCGATTTATGATGAAAATGAATTCTTAGTAACGAGTGAAAAAAGGCAAACAGAATTAAAGCAATAAAGTGAAGAAACAAGAAATAACGAAACCCGGTCGCAAACATGCTTGCAATATCGCTAAAAACCACATACAACAACCAAGAGTATGCTACTATACCCCTACAATTGTCCAACAAAATAATTTCTTTAACAAGATTTACTCATGTGCATGCACAATATGGTATTGAGATTGACAAACTGGTGGTTTTAAGAAGAAATCTTATTAATAAGGTATAAACAACGAGGCGAACGATGCAATTATACAAGAACTGATTTGGGATTTGATACTTTCATTTTCATCTACAAAAACGCAAAAAACTACCATGAACACGATCGCAACTACTTTCGAAATATCAACTCAAGGGCAATGTCCCATAGAAATCATGTTCAGATTACGTAATATGTCATTGAGATGTCCCTACGTTTCAAAAGATAACCTACAAGGTTATTGAAATTGCCTTGATTGGTTGATTTTAGAAAGTTGTTGCGATACGGTTCGAGGTAATTCGTTTCAATGAACGGGAAGTTTGTTACTTCAAGAAATTAAACTGTACATGTTATTCTTACATTATTTGGGTTATAATATTGACAAAGCAAACTAGTAGAAAATAATTCAGGCAAAAGCAAATTTTAATAGACAAGATATGTACAATCGTTGCATCACAGCAAACAAGTTACAACGATCTTTAATCTCATCTAATAAGAATAATACCTAAGAAACAAAACAAGACGAGGAAAACCCAAGTGATAGGGATATTCTGTTTAACCAAAGGGATACAGTAAAACAAAATCGTAGTATTCATGATTATATTTCAGAATTCACTTGTTGATAATTCCACCCACGTGTTCTATGTTGCCGGTTTTCTATTTATGGTTGTGGTGGCCAATTCTATGTTGATTATTTCTTTATTTGTAATTATATAACTTTCTCATCACAGTTGCCCGATATTCTCGAATTTGAAAATATATATATATATATATATTATTTCAGTGCTTCCTTTAAGTGCCCCGCAATACAATTCCTAGACAACGAGCCTCTCAATAACGCTACAAAAAAGGCTACCAAAAGGAGTATTTAGCAATTGTTTGTTTCCTAAAAAGATATCCTCGTCTTCTACAAAAATAGGGTCATTTTGAAATCATGGAAAGTGACGTGTTACACCTACACAGAGTGAACACCCTAGGATTAGAGTGTTCAAACTCAAAATTGCATTTACAAAGCACGGAGAGGGCGTGCTTTGGGTTCGGTTAGGGCGGGGTCCTACCTGGTTTCACTGGAGCTGTGGTGGTGGAGGGCAAGAGAGTCGCTAAGGGGGCAGTGGTGATCCCGGTGGTTTGGCCGGCTGTCGTCAGTGTGGTACCATTCGCATCTGTGAATCATCATGAGACAGATGAGAGAAATACGAAGGTAAGAGAGATAGTCTAAAGAAGGAAAAGAAGGTACAGGGCAAATGGGAGGGGAGCTCCCAAGATGCGTCACAGAGTTGCCAATTTGTATTACATTGATCGCACCCTCAAGAATTCATAACTTATTTCAATCGGTTTTGGCCCAATTTTTCACTGACCCTTTCTCTCATGTTTCTGCTTCTATTATAACCAACTTAATATCAGGGTGGAAGTCCCCTTTGACAAAAATAAGCATATGTGAAAAAAGTAGCTGAATTTCGATGCACTGAACACCCGACTGAACAACAAATTAAATCATTTTCCCCCTCTAATTTCATCTGATAAAATCATACTCACTCTGAATGCGAGGCTGCGCAGTCGGGTAAACTTCTTGATAACCGAGGACACTGGCGGGCTTCAGCTCCGTGAATGTGGCATTGTCAGCTACTCCCGGGCTACCGGCGGTTAGGACAGGGGTGCCTGCTTGCCGGACTACATTGGTCATGAAGGGTATTTAGAAATGGTGCTTGAATATTTGTATTGTTGTTGTTCTTCCCATTATATTAAAGTAAATCTCACCCTAAGAAATAAGTTTAGTTATTCTGAGAGATTTATTATATTAATATTTTCTTGCCCTTTAATGTACAAGATTCTCCACCAAAGAATATGAGAGAGGTAAAGCAAGTATAATGTACAGTTCCTCAGTACGAACCCGAGTAAACATGGGCATCGCCATTTTCTTGATAACGTGACGTACAATGCGAAGTCGTTTATGTAGTAAATGTATTCAAATTTATTGGTGCTTTATTCCCAGGTGTGTGTGGCGATTTCGTCCACTTGCTATTATCCTTTGTTCCACAATTGCCAAGACGTAAATGTGGTCCTCATGTTACATGTCATATTTAAGATATGGAGGCATTTAAAGATCCATGCTTTTCAGGGAACATTTGTTCTCTTGATGTTCTTCCACACTTGCATAATAACAATGAAAACACTCATACATTATTGTTCATCTCCCCAGAACTCTACCTTCTCTTTAACTAAGCTTGGTGCATGATACATGTACAAGTTCGCCTGGTACGTCACATTATCAAGAAAATGGCTGGGTTCATGTCATGCTAAAAGGCATTACATCATGCCAAGAATATCTTCATTTATATATGTCTCTCTTGAACACTTTCGTAAGGAATAGTGTACATAAAAGGGCAGGAATACACCTCATTTTTCAGGAAACCTACACTTATTCTTTAGGGTGAGGTTTCCTTCGAGTGCATTTTCTAGTTTTGCTCTCTCCAGAGTCTAGACTGTCCCTTCAACACAAGCTGAAACATACACGCTGAAACGCACTTCCCCTCCACACACAAACACGATCGAACGGTAGCGTTTCTAGAAGGGGAGAGGGCTCAAACCATTCCCAACCAAAATAACAAATCTTTCCCTCTCCCAATTTTTCTCGATTTTAATTTAATTTGGGCAAGGTATAATGTAGACAAGGGAAACGCTCTCGCCTGCATTGCGCAATTCAATATGATGAAAAATTGAGGTTGGGACATTATTTATGGGCAGGGTGGCCCATTAGCAGGCGCCTAAAAATGAAATCCTCTGAATATAATCAGTATTTTGAAGTGAATATATTGACTAAGAATCATCAGAAGAATTATTTACTATTATTTGTACCAAGATTGATAACTTTCATGAATTATGAACAAATAACAAAAATTGATTAATTGTGAAAAACATAATCCAAGTCTACTGACCTAAAATGACCTTTGACCTTGACTATGTGATCTGGAATTTGTGTCATATGATTTGTGATACTTTATAACCCTTGGGTACAAGTTTCATGGAATTTGAACAAACACTTTTGAAATTATGCAAAAAATTCAAAATCTTGATGTTGATGCCACAACATAGTCTAAGTTTGCAGACCTGAAATGACATTTGACCTTGACTTTGTCACCTAAAGACTAATCACATGATTGGTGATACTTGATAACTCTTATGTTCAAGTTTCATGGAATAGGAATGTATACTTTCAAAATTACGATAAAAATTCAAAATCTTAACCTGATGCCACAACATCGTCTAAGTTTGATGACCGGAAATGACCTTTGACCTTGACTTAGTGACCTGAAATTCTACTCACATGATTGAGGATACTTGATAACCCTTTAGATTAAGTTTCATTGAATAAGAACTTACACTTTGAAAATTATATTAAACATTCAAAAACTTAACCTTGGTCAAGTTTTTGATGTTGATGCCACAACAAAGTCTAAGTTTGTTGACCTTAAATGACCTTTGACCTTGACTTTGTGACCTGAAATTCTCCTCACATGATTGGGGATACTTGATAACTCTTTAATCCAAGTTTCATTGAATAAGAACTTATACTTTCAAAATTATATTAAAAATTCAAAAACTTAACCTTGGTTAAGTTTTTGATGTTGACGCCGTCGCCGCCGCCGCCGGAAAAGCGGCGCCTATGTCTCGCTTTTTGCTACGCATGCGAGACAAAAATGAGAGCAAGAACCCTTAATCCCCCAAAGCCTCCCCAAATTATGTTTCTGGAACCGCGTCTGCAATCCAGATGTGTCGCCACGACACGACAGGAGGCACGTGCCCCCTCCACCCCTCCCCGATATAAATCGTCATGTATTGAGGATTTTATTTAATAATTTGAATTTGAATTTAATGTTAGATTTAATGCAGTAGACCGTTGAACCCCCTCCCCCGCGAGAAACGTGTTGACCTCTTGTTTCTACCCCGTCCCCACAGGAAAAACAAATATCTCAACCTTGCCGCTGACAAGATCAACCATACCATAGGGTCCCCGTCTCTGTATACCTCATAATTCTGTACCATTCTTCATCAAACACCACTTTCAAAACGGCAATCAACACACGTTCACATTAACATTTCCCACAAATGCAAGAAAAATCCGTCACTGCCCATATGAAGCCAATGTTTCACTATTTACATCTCGTATATCATTATTGCTCGTACAATGCCTTCACGCGATGTGAATCTAGCCGAGTTGATTTTCATGCATTTTAAAGATCAAACTAAGAGGCATGCAGATTCGTATTTGTCCGGGAGTTGGGGATGGGGCAAATTACAACATGTAGGCTATATGTCTAATAGCTTCGATATTACCCCCAAAAAATGAGTTTGCAAATTTGCTGGAGCACACAATGAGTGTATGAAGTTCACGAGATTTCTTTTCGGGGCGGCAATTGCTACCATGCACACATTGGGCCCGCTACAGTAGCGATCCTAACTCTGAACACATCCATACAACTCATCATAATCACCCCTCTTTTCTTATCAAAATAAATGTGTACACACGAGAAGAAAGTTATAAATACATATATAGTGCTAAATCTCAGTGTGCAAAGTTCAATCAGAAAAAAATAATTGTCGGTTTCTTCGAAATCACAATTACAGGCAAGAACATATCACATTTCACAGAAATTCAAAATGGAGAAAAAGTTGAAAAGGACGACACCCTTCATAAACTGGTTCTATAGAATCTCTGTACATTAACAAAATACACGATTTCACCATAGACGTACTACAGTAATACTACATGCACTTTCTACTTCTGTAGTAAGTCTATGATTTCACTTCACGATTTTTTGGTCAATTAGCCGATGCTATAATAAGTGTTATATACATGTATAATAATAAGTCACCTGTTGACAACAAAGTTTGGAATTCCTTTCTTTCCTCCAAAAAGGAAAAATGAAGATTTTAGAGAACATTTATCTACTTTACATGAACAGTTCCCTTTCTTCAAATGCTTTTTAATTGATCAAAACTACATTATCAAGTCATTTCCATTTATTGAAATTCATTTTCTAAATATTAATAAATTTCATTTGAAATAAATTGATGAATTTGTTGTAGGCTTACACCTTAACCCTATATAGCCTGGGCTATTTTGAAACTGCATAGCCGGGGGGGGGCTTAAGGCCCCCTTTGATCTCTGCCGCGAAAGTTTTCACTACATATATCAATTTGGAATAATAATACAACACATTTTTTTGGAAGAGCCAGGTTATTCCTTATGTTATCTATTGTTTTGATAATTTCTTATGTATTTCTGTTTTTTTAACTTATGTATTTTATTGTTTTTGTTGTTTTATTTCATTTCTAACTATAATTCAACAATTTAGACCCCCAAAACAAACACCTTAACTATAAACAAGACCAAATATCTCTTTTTTGGAAAAAATTATATTTCCATATGTTTTGTACACAAATCACAAAAATTAGCGATTTTCGGGTTGACATGCAAAGACATAAGGTCACGTGACTTTGTAACGGTAGGTCCGATTTTCGAAAAATTTGTTTCAAAAGATGGCAAGACCCGAAAGAAAAAAGTCATAAAATTTCAGCGCAAGAGTTGTTTGCGTTAAAAAAATTATCGCGAAAGATGTAGAGGGGGTTCTAAAGCCCCCCAAGGCTATTTAGGGTTAACATTGTAATTCACATACACCTGTAAATAGTGTTATAGTTGAAGGCGGGTCCAGGACTGCCAAAAAGGGGTTGGGGATAAAAACGCTCAGTTTTACAATCCCCGCAATAGTGTAAATTCTATATCAAGAGGGCATTGGCAGATTTTTCTCCCATACGTGGATCGTCCTCGGTATAGTTTCCAATCTATATTTTTACATATCCTGGACCATGTTTCATCAAACTATTTTTCAATAACAAGTGTCACATTTCTATAACAATTTTGCTCACAGCCAACGAAATGCAACGACATATATCCGTGATTGTGCTTTGTTATTAATAAGAAGCTTTATGAAATGGGGCCCAAGTTCAACGCTCAAAACCCCCCTCAACCATCTTTAACCCAAAGAATACAAGTCACATAGAAACGACACCATGATATAATCTAAAAACAGAAATGTTCATATTCACCTCTTGCTAATCTCAATTCTTCCGCTTTGGGACTTTCAACCACTCGCGTATAAGCGCCCCCTATGTTCGTATCACTCTGCACAGGTGTCAATGTGTGCAACCCTGCCGACTCGGATAATGGAATCTGACGAAAAAGGGAAGCACAAAAGTTGGGAGAGTTTCATGAGTTTTGGGTATTTTGAAGGCCTCTCTGTCCAAAGAATAACAAATGTGGTTAATAAAAAACCCAACTCCGAAAGTTTGTTAGAACATTTGTTAAAGGATCACAAAGTGCAGAGAAAAAGAGGGCACTTTTGTCATTTTTTTTAGACGAAGGATGGAGTGCCGACTACAAGAATTTCTCTTGAAATGAGCAGGAAAGTATCTACAGTTTTGTTAGGAATTAATCATTGTGCTATGAAAAATGAAACCCAAATCCCGAAATTTCTAGAGTATATCAAATTAGTGTTTTCCTGAGAAAACATGAAAATAGACTGGAAAGTTGGATGAATATGCGATTTGAGAACGATATTTTAAGGAGAAATAAAGTGTTTAGAATATCCGAGAAGGAAAGATACACAACCATTGACTACCCAGTGTGTTAGTAAACCCAAGAATAAACACGAGTACAAACTATGATGTTGTTAGATACTTATCCATCACATTACACAAAGAAATTGTAGAGAGATATACGAGCAAACATTTTATTTTCAACATACGCCTGCATTAAGAAATATTATCAGACCGCAGATTAGCAAGGCTTCACGACCTTCCAATACTAACTACTCGTGAAATAGTTCAAGTTAAAATAAAATGTTTGTCGGTATATTCCAGTATTTGGTGTACAGTAATACAAAGCAATACATCAGAAAGAAAGTTCTTGCTTATTAATGTGTCACATTTTACAGCATAATCTACATATAAGTACATGTATGCTACAAAAATGGTACTTTCTGGTCACACAATTTGTAACGCATACTCCCAAATGGAATGAAATCAAAATTGTATCATGCCCACGGAGCTCTGATGAGGTGGATAACAGTACTTCCTGGAGATAAACATGTTTTGAAACTTTATACGGAAATATGATGCCAATATGCACAAAAATTATTAAGATAAAAAGAATCACCACTAATAGTGGACCACAATTTGTTATGATGGCAACATTATTGTCAGTCTTGGATTATGTTTATAGCTCAGTTGAACGACGGCCCATGAGACTGTCTGCACCAGAGGCAAACTATGACTCGTGAGCCTCCTGAAGAAAAAAAAGACCAACAGAAAGCGGACCAACATGTGGACCTTCTGAAAATATTTTCTGGGGCCGTTTGCCTCGTTGAACGTCACTCTTGTTTGCTGTCAGTCAAACGACATGTCCCCTCATTAAATTGATAGACATACATTCAAATGGTTAATGGAATGTTAAATATATTGTGCATCCTCACCAACTACATCAGAATACATTAGATAAGAAGTATTAGGATATACTACATATATCGGGTTAGTGTGCTTCAACCATGAGTAACAAGATTATAAGATACAACAAGTATGACCATAAAAATTGAGAGAATATGACTGCATGGAAATAGGTGATAGTGTCATCATTCAGAAGGAAAGATATAAAAATATGATATGATCACATATAAGATATGCGTTATTTGAGAAATAAAATTGAATTATTATTTCGATTGGCATTCACATGATTAAATCATTAGACAAAAATATACGCTGTTCACATCGGAAATCAAAATAACAGATAATTAAAGTTTTAAAAAGAAGAAAATAAAAGCGCAAGCGTTTATTATTTCAGTTCAAGAATAATACACTATCTAACGTATGCGTGAAATTTAAAAGCATTCACAAAATCTGTGCATAACAACGCCAATACCTTTGGCATTGACCCGATATTGCACTTATCAATAGTTATGGCAGAAAAGAGAAATGTGAATTAAATTCATGCATTTAAAGCATTATACATACAACCAATGTTTTCGAGGGAAAATTTCCTTTGCTTAAGATGTGAAAAAAAATCAAATGCGCTAGTGATTTTGTCAACTATCCTATCTTTCAAACTGGTACTGACTAACCCTCATTTGGACCCATCATAAATAAACATAACATGCCTAGGCTGTATATTCCAATTCATATCAAATTGATTATCATTACGAAGATTTAATTTGATGATTACATGTGTTTTCTTTTGAGTTGTTATCAAGATCATCATTATTTTCATTCGACTTGCTTTCTTTTCTATCTATCTTGTCAATCGATTTCAAAGAATAGTCTCTAATGACATCATCTGGATCTAACGCAACAACGTCTTGTGATAAATTTTGCCCATGTAATGAGTTTGGCGAACTTGCTTTGGTTGGAGCTACCCCGACAGAAACTTCATTTACTTTGACAGTAGTGTCTAGATCAGTATTATTTAGTCCCTTTGGATTGTTTTTCCTTTTCGATACTGTCAAGTCTTTTGCTACCATCGATGAGCTTTTCGGTCTCGTTGACAAATCTGTTGGCATGATCGTAGTGACCTTTACTTTAGTTGATAAATCTGTAGGCTGAACAGAAGCGACGGTCACTTTTGTGGACAGATCGGTCGGGATCACAGACGCATTTGTGACCTTTGGCGCGAGGCATCTTGCTTTAGGGGCTCTAATTTTAATAAAAGGTTTAACGATCCGTTTATTTTTCAAAGGTAAATTAGAGGTAATCTTTAATACCACGAGTCGCTGCTCCTGTGACGGAATGGCTCCGGCACTCATGGCTAGCTCCCTGGCAAAGCTCTCGTAGTAGCCTTTCAAGCTGCTGGCCCGGGCGTTGGCATTGGCATCGGTGTCGGGTTGCTCTGTCTTGATGGCGACGCCGGTGAAAGCGGTCATCTGCGCGGGAGTGATGGCTGTCGGAGATTGGTTGGTGGTGACGGCTGTTCTGACTGGGTTTGGCTGGTTTGGTCTGGTGGGAACGGCCAATTGGACGGTTCGGACGTTGGCCATAGGTTCAGCCATCTGCACACCCTCTACTCCCTTGGCCGGGGAGAGCTGGGTCATCGTCGGCCTGGTCTGAGGACTGACGCCATTTCGCTGGGCAAATGCTTGCGCATCTGTAGAGCAGTGGAAAACATCGGGAAATCAAAACATGAACAACTTCTTCTAGTCCCTTCAGTGATTTCAGTCACTAAGGCATAGAACATCAGAACTTGCCAATTTACCGACTACTTTACATGACATTGTTTGATGACAGAAGTGACTTTTGTTATCACATGCAGCACAAGCAATATGTGCAGTATATCTAACTTGTATATTAAAAACTTCATTTTTATACCAGATTTTATTTCATACAGATACGTTTCTGATATATTGATTAATAGCAAAAACATTTCAACATTTTTGTCATAGTACACCTAATCACTAAAATTGTGAATGAAATCGTTTTCAAGATCTAATAGGCGAGGCAAATGAAAACGATCACAAGATAAGTTATCACATCAAAATATATACGAAGATGAGATATGTATGATGAATACCCGGTACAAAACAATTATGAAATCAGTAGATGCAGCTTCATTCACATATACACACAAAGTTAGGCTTGTATAAGATAGTAGCATGGATTTGCAATTTTACTTTAAATTTTTAGATTAAACCGTTGCCAATTCAAGTTAATAGTGTCAAATCAGCAATAGAATTAATTTTGAAATATGTCCACATATTTCTCAAAAATTTTCTAAATACGTCCATTAAAAGGTAAAATGGTAATTAGGTGAAGAAGAAAAATACAACGGAACAACACTAGCATACACATACTATTTAGTAAGATATAAAGAAAAACAAATGCAGAATAAATACAGAACAGAAATTATAACATGCACATTGCACACTACTGCAATCTATTCTATAAGTTAGTGCAAACAAATGGCTTTCTAATTCTACATTTCAGTATCTTAGTGGACCGCCAGCATTAGCGTGATTTCGAAGGCACAAATATTATATGATGTTACAAACTTTGGCAAGTATTGAAATCAGCCTGTAATTCCATCAAAAGGTGTTAACAAAATCAATAATTTTAAGCCATGAATACACCGTCATCGCGATTAGTTACTGACATCCCCAAAAGCCCACATGACTCCAGCGACAAAATGAATATAAAACACATGGCTAAAATACGTAATGGCAATTGGTTGAAATTCGCGCTATATCTGATTTTATATGTGATTTTGTGGATTACGTTTTATCACAACTTTTCAAGAAACAGTGTCTTATAAAAAATGGTAATTGATCTGATTCGATCACATCTAACTTGAAATAAATACCTAGCGCAAGTCTGTTCATTATATATACTAAACCAGATATGCCAACCTTTACATTCAGCTTTCAGGGAGGATTCATTCAGAGATCAGGAAGGTTTCTATCAATTGCATACAGCATAATAGGGATAATCTTTCAAAAAAAGAGGCATTAAAATTTGTGTGGAGTGAGTATAATTTTTTTTTAATTCAGGGAGCCTCCCTGAAAATCATTGAGGGTTTGCATCTATGCTAAATGCTCACGATCAATGTGGATCAGTCGCACCTCTTTTATCAGGAGAAGTCAAATTTTCACAATTAAAGGGATAGTTGAATTCTTGTTTAAGACCGCAAATGCCTTCAAAGTGCATGGTTATTGCTCTTATTCTTATTCATGACATTTCTAGTGCTCTTTTAGAACTTAAAATTGCTAGGAAGGTAATTTTAGACCCCCAAAATAGATTGAATACGATCATACCAATTCAGCTCCACTTTCGCAAAAATATGGTGACCGTTAATTAATTAATTCATAATAACACTACACGGACCGACAATACACGGGCAGGCTGGTTGTGAGTGATATAACCAACACGAAAAAAGCCAACAAAAAGCCAATATTGGCATTGGCTGGAATAAAACGTATATGGCGCTATCTCGTTTTTCAACGGCTGGTTAAAAATAACCGAATATTTGTGGGGCACCGCAAATATTAGAAATGGTTATATTTATGGATATTTCAGCCGTCTCTGAACCGATTTTGATCAAACAAAGATGATTTTGTGATTTGAATAGTATATTCTCTCAAATTTGACACTCAGTTTTTCATTATCTCACAAATTTTTTTCTGTAGCGCCCTCTGCAACAAAACTCAACTATCCAACTTATGCCCGATATAATTTGAGTGAAGGCAGATGCTTTTAACGACCTTGGAGGCAAAACATGGACATAACTAAACAAATCTCGCCAACATGACAAACACAAAAAAATTAGATTGGGCATGCGACTGAGTTGAAGAGGTCAGAAATACCTTCTTCTACATTTTTCTCCTTCTTAATGAGCTGAGGGTTGACGTGAGCCTGCACCACCACCACCTGCTTACCCAAGAGTTCCTTTATGGTGTAGGCCGGCGGGAGCCTGACAGTGGCTCCACTAGGAGCTACAGTGGCCGCTGCTTGGGGAGACGTCGTCGGGACATGGATCGGGTACCCGCCAGCCTGCGGACTCTGCTGAAGGCTGCTGTAGTATTGCGCGAACTGGGCAGGAGTGATGGTCGTGGGTTGCTGCGAGTTGTGCGCCAAAAGCTGCTGCGGGGTTGGGCGCTGGATGGTGACTTGAGTTGGGAGGGCTTCATCGGGAAGATCAAGTTCGGCGATCTGCTGTTTCTTTCTGGTCAGTGTCGCTTCTTCCATAACGTAACCGTTCACAATCTTATTCCGCAATATCCTATGAATAAAATATAAAATACATGTAAAGAAGAATTACATTCAATGTTGGATTTGGAATAACAAAAGTGTGATATCTGTGCTGATTAAAGTTACGAATAGAAATGAAAATGTTTAGTCTGTTGAACTAATGAGACCTCACATCAATATCTAATTCCATAAAGTATATTAAAGGGTTTTTCTGAAGTTTTACAACCAATGGTGGTCATGTAAATATGTGTAAGCTCTGCCTCACGGGGGGAGGTCTATTAAAGCCCCACTGCACTACTTGTAGCTACTTGCTCCCTCTATATAGAAAACGATGCCTAAGCGGTGTCCGTTGGTCCCCCATGATTCTCTTTTTCTTATGTTAATTGAGAGCTGATTTGATGAGATAACCACCTGTCAGTGACCATGCCCTCCTGGTCAAACTAGTACAGACAGGCTTTAACAGTTGCATGCAGGGTGGACATAGAAAGTTCGTAACAGGAACAACAAAAATGAAGAATTAGAAACAGATATTGCATACAGAGAAGACAGATTTGATTTTCCAAATGACTTTAAAGTATTGCTTCAAGAGCTTCATAATAAACATTACCTGTTGATGGAACTGACGCTTGGAACTGTTTCCTTGCCGCAAATGCTTTCTGACAGTAACCTGTCGCGGATTTCCCAGGCGAAAATGGTTGGGTTATCGCGCTTGTAGTCTGCGATCTTGTCGACAACGCCTCTGGTGGCCACCTTTGGTTTACTGCCACCAATGACGCCTGGCTTGATGGACCCTGTCTCGTAGAATCTGATAGAGGGAGAAGACATGTGCATCATGGTAGAGAGGTTATTCTAAAGCCCGCATACATATTTACAGCGTTCCTAGGCTAGAGGCCTACATCTATCTTCCTGATTATTTTTCCCCTCCCAAATTGAGTACACTGTTAGAACATATGAATACATGAATCAAGCATACAATATAATGTATATCATGTTGAATAATTAAAACTAAATGGATGTTCGACTGCACACAGTCGAAAATGATGCCTACGCCATAGAGCGATTTTACAAACCAAAACAGAAGCAATTTTAAAAATTCAAATTTGATTGTAATCCATTAACAGGTTCTCAGAATATCATGATTAAAGCTATTTTTCATATACATGTATGACCCTTTGAACTTTGACCTCAGACCCTAAAATCTAATCAGTTCATTGGCTCTGCAAGATGCATACATGTCCCGAGTTTGATAGTAATCCATCCGTCAGTATTGACAATGCGTTCACAAGCAATTTTTGCATACATAATGAGCCCTGTGACATTTGACCTTATGACACCAACATCTAATCAGTTCGTTGGCTCTGCAAGATACATGCATGACCCAAGTTTGGCGGTAATCCATCAATCGGTTCTTGTGATATCGCGATCACAACCGGAAAACATAATGCCAAAACAAAAAACAAAAACATTGATAATTACCCCGCCTTTTTGTGTTTAGACTATGAACTATGTAGCCTTTTTCTTTTGGATCATCATAGAGATGGACTTGGAAGGAACAGCAGATTCTTTTATGTTCTTGCTCTATCCCTATCCGATGAAAATACAACTTTTTTGATAATGCTGAATGAACATAGAATACAAATATAAAGGAATTCAAAATATTTTCCTTTCAGTATTTCACAAAAGCCAATTAAAACCTTATTTTCCGCACCTCTCCAAATTACAGGTCTGCAGGGGTCAAATTTGCCGCAGTTACAGTGACGACATAATATGTGCACCCGATCGGCTCGCCTATACAGAGTGAGTCAGAAAAAATGTCCCACTTTTTAAAAGTTGTGTTGTTTGAAGTATGAATATTTAATCATGGGTTTCATGATATGTCTTGATAGAGTTATCGTCCCAGTACATTTAGGTACCATTTTCATTTGAATCTCTGTATGCATGACTGAACATCAGACAATCTTTACAAGACTGCCAGATCTCACTTGCGCCAAGTTGCTGGGTGAGGAATAAAATAATGTTTTGAACAAAGACAGCCAAACAGACCAAAACACACACACACACACGCACACGCACAAACACACATACACACGCACACGCACACGCATACGCACACGCACACGCACACAAATGAGCGTTCCATTCCCGACAAGGCCCACCCAAACTGTTACTTTTTGTCGGGAATTCTTCTTCTCGTACGAAAAGTTGAGTGGCCGCTGTCCTCTTGGTGCGTGTTGAGCTTCATGATGATGATGATGATGATGATGATGAAGATTAAGATGATGACAATGATGATGATGATGATATGATGGTGTACTGGTAGTGAATGTGTACTAAAGGGAAAGGTTGTCATGGAATTGCCACTTAAACATTCAGCGATCTTGATAAAAATCAATGCTTAATAAGAAAAGGGGAAATTATGAAACAATTGTTACCGTGTGTGTTGTGTGTGTGTACATGCGTTTGTGTGTGTAGGTGTGTGCGTATATGTGTGCGCGCGCGCGTGTGTGTGTGTATGTTTTTGTCTGTCTGGCTGTCCTGTTCAAAACACTATTTTATTCCTCACCCAGCAACTTGGCGCAAGTGAGATCTGGCGGTCTTGTAAAGATTGTCTGATGTCCAGTCATGGTGCAGAGATTCAAATGAAAATGATACCTAAATGTACTGGGAGGATAACTCTATCAAGACATATCATGAAACGCATGATTTTATATTTATACTTCAAACAATACAACTTTTAAAAAGTGGGACATTTTTTCTGACTCACTCTGTATAGCTGAGGCGATGAGCCGTGCTTAATTAAAGAAAAGTCATTGTGAATATGCGTACTCCACATGAGATGTCATCAATTCGATAGCTAATTTTTAGGTGACAACTCCCGATTTCAAAGCTTTAGATTTCGAGTTTTCAAAGAGCTGTTACTCGTCTGACAGGCACTAAAGTAGCATATAATTGGTGTTATTGTAATCTATGGCTTGTAAGCTTTCCTTTGATACATAATTCATCTATTTCATCTTTCACTTCCGACAGGGTCTTTAACTTGAAAAAGAATACTGTTATGACATGTAACTTTTCTTGAGCTTCACACTTCTCTTTGCCAAGCAGTGAGCAAATCATAATGTTATCGTATATAAATGAAATGAACATAGCATCCATCATAACAGGGCCTTGTTATATGAAGACATATACGTATGCATAAAAAGAAAGCTTATTCTTTTAACTTGTTTCAGTACCTGACAAGGATTTTGCTGACACATCCATGTGACACTTTGAGCTGTCGGGAGATGTCACATGGTCGTACTCCTTCCCGTGCCAACTCCACGATCTGTTGGCGAATCTGTGTTGGGAGAGGGCGTCCATTGGCGAAGCATCCTCCTAACTGGTTTACTCCCTCGGCGTCTAGCAAAGTGTAAAACATGAACATATAGTTAAGTTAGGTAAAGGTATGTGGTTTGTACTGACTGAATACACTATTATGTACCAGTAAGAGAGTTAATACTGAACGGTAACGGTGATCAATATTAAAGGAAACCTCACCGCAAGAAGTCACTTATTCTGAGAGAGTAATTATATTTTTGCCCATTAATCTACAAGATTCCCCACCAAAGTGTGCGAGAGAGGTATAAAGCAAGATCTTCTTAGCATAATGTACAGTTTCTTGGCACGACAAGGGCATAGCCATTTTCTTGATAATGTGATGTACTATGCGAAGTCGTTTATCAAATTAATGTATTCGAATTTTGTGAATGCTTCCTTCCCAGGTGCGTAAGATGATGAAGTATTCCATTCACCTGCTTTTATCTTTTGTACAATTGTCAAACCGCAAATTGCATATATACATGTAGGTGTGTCTTCATCAGCCCAAAATTGGGGAAATAGCCTGCTACTTTCTAATCTGGGGAATCATCCCGATATTTGAAAATGCGACGTCATCAGCCCGAAGTACAGACGACTGAACCATTTCCTGATTATCGCGCTAGTGGGCCGTGAGCCGAGCAACCAAAAGTGCCCAAGTTCGTTTCGCTCTTTTGTGGAGAAAGATTTATTGATCTTAAAATAAAAATTAAAATAAGAAAATCACATTTTGACTTGTCCCCTTGCAGAGTCTATATGCGCTTTATATATTAGGGTAGAGATATAATTACAATTGCAAATATAGAGATAAGTGGGGGGATGCACAATATATATTTAAAAAATAACCACATTATTAACAAATTATCAAATGACATTTAATTATAGGTGGGTCCAACATAACAAAATGAATACTTATAGAAAAATACCCGACAACGAAGTAATAGGCTACAGAACGGAGCAAAATATAATAGGACAAGCAAGACATCATTTATTGGATACTCTACACTATTTCAAACATAATTGTATGTGTTTTCAAGAGATTCTTGAAGATTTGCAGGGTAAGAGCATGGACCTACTACGTAGTAGGTCCATGGTAAGAGCATCCCAAATGTCCTGTTGCAGATCGTTCCAGAGAGTAGGAGCCATCACACTGAAGCTGCGGTGTCCATTAGTACTGTGTCTTATTTGATTGCCTACAACAGTACCTTTATTGTACGTCTACTTTTTTTGCTTATCAAGAGAAACTCTTTTATAGCATACATAATGCTATAATTATTGCTACTTGCTAGTGTGACATGCTAACATATAAGATTGTTATCTACTCTCAACAGTATCCTTAAGCTCCTGAAATATATTTATAGTGCTGTTAAAATGAATTGATTTTTAAAAATGTTTTGAAATTTGCTGACAACAATATTGGATTCGCTGACAGAAAGGCGAAATCAGACCCGCCCACTGTAGCAATGTTTTTGTTTATCTTTATCTTTATCTTTAAAAAAGGGTATGGACATCATGATCTTAAATTTTGTTAATGTGATTTCAGTATATAACAATGTCAGTTCAATTAATAATTTACATAGAGAATAACAAATGTGAATGTTTGTTTAAATGGCACATGTGCTTACTGTACTCTGTACAAATTTCAAAAGGAAGTTGAAAATGTGTAGAATAGGAGATCTATAACTAAGAAAGGAAAATCACAGAGATAAAAGGGAGAAACTGTGTGTCTGTGTAAGAAGAGAGAGAGGAAGAGAGAGAGAGAGAGAGAGAGGGTAAGAAGAAGAGAGGGTAAGAAGAAAAGAGGGTATATTAAAGAGAATGAGATAAAGTGTGAGTGGTCATATTGCATTATTCGTACGTACGGTCATACTACGCATGATCCGTGTATACAGCTAAATTGGCAACGTAAAGCACAATTCTGCTTGACAAACGCGCTGTATTTCTTCAATCTTGGGAATATTCTGGAATATTCATTAATTATCAGGACTAATTTCGTAATGGCAAAGTACGTGACTCACACGAGTATTTCATTGAAGCAATACTGATAATCTCTCACAATTTGTATTGTTGTCCCAACCGGTTTTCCGCTCTTTCACTTCGGTGCTGTTACGTTGTGTGCGTGTATCTCGCATGAATCACATTCAGCGTGGCTGGAACGCGGCTCATAATATAGTTACAATCGTTCAGAGGCGTGGGGAAATTTCGTTCTAAATGAACATGGAAACAAGTTATTTTCGAATTTTTATAGTTTTAGCATTTTTTGAAAGTATGGAAACAAAATCACGGCGAACTGTAAACGAAATTGAATGAAAACGAGGCTCGGCCCGTGGCCTAAATTCTCTGGATCTGGGCCCTGTTTCATCAGACTTGTTATCAATAACAAGTGACAATAAGCTGTTGTAAGCTACTGAAATAGTGGCATTTGATTGGCTGAGAGACTGAGAGCAGATTTGTCATAGACATTTAACATTTGATATTGACAACAAGACAGTTTCATTAAAAAAGAGGGCCCAGAAAGAAGGCAAAAAAAACGGAAAATAGCGAGCTAAATTTTGACTTGGCATGGGCTGATGAAAACAGGTATTATAAGTTTTTGCTCTTCTGGGGTGAAGATTTGTCAACTGCTATAATTATTATACTACAGTAGTATCTGAAAGATACTAATGTCCCTTTTGCAGCCAACATCAAATTATGTAGAACGTTGCAGGAATTATGAATATGTCATGTATTTTCTATCTGTGAAATTTAAACATTAGCAGTGTCCAAGTATTCAAATTATGCAAGGAAACCCGTTTACCTTCTAGACTTCACTGTGACTGACTGACATCTTTTTTTCTTTGGTAATAACATACATAAAAGTAGCTGTAACAGGTACATGAGCATTATTTTGTCTAGATCAAACCGATTGAATCTTTGTGCAGCACAAAACGTACGACCATTCGGTAAAAGGGTGTGAAAATATGACTATTACTTAGGTGATTGCAATCACTTAGGTCGATTCGACAACTAATGGTCGTTATTTTCCCACTAAAAGCCATTTTCAAGCCCTTTCGTTTTGAGGGAAGTTCTATAAATTAGTATTGTCTTTCAAATGCCGTTGGAATTTAACCTTTTCATTTTATTGGCCTGCAAATGGGACATAGTACCTTTAAAGATATTACAAAGTTTTGGTATGGGGTCATGAATTTGGTTCAAATGAACATATTGGAAGCATATGCGATTTTACAATATTCAAAGATCGTTGTCGCGGTTGAAATCGAGTCTAAAGTGATGAAATTGTAAATAAACTCTTTATGTTGTATAGCGCCCTCTCAAGACTGAAATTACTTTAGCTTTAAAACAATGTTTCTTGACTACAATCGACCGGTTTGCTATTCCCGTTTGGAAATTATATATCAGAACTGCATATTCTGAGATTTTCATGGTCACAGCTACCATGGAATGGCCTTAGGCGCTATTTGAAATATTTGAAATTTACCGGGAGCACCGGTAAATTTTAATTATTCAATTTTCTCGGAAGCAGAAGTGTTTTAGGGGCTAAATTTTTTAGTGCTTATAATACATCTACAGGGGCATCCAAATATATCAAAAATTTAAATAATTACTATCCATCCAATTTCAGAATTTCCCAAAACTTTGCATTACCTTTAAATAAATGAGTTACAAATGTTCTCCTGTTATATTTTTTCACCAGATAATTTTCCACCTTCTACCTTCTCAGCTATGATTTCACCCAAAAGAAAAGTAAAAGTTTTGTTATTAAATTTTAAAAGTCTTTCAAAAAAGAGCTTGGTACATGATGATATACGTACAAGTCACATTATCAAGAAAATTTGGGGTGGGGAGGGGAGTATAGTTGTCCACATAAATTTGGAAGTATAATGAGGAGTAATAAATTGAGTTGTACGAGTTTGGCCACCCCATCCCCCTCCCCGAAGGATGGATTGACGATTTTTATCAGATATTGCCCTAACTTTCACTAATTTGTTTCTCTCATTTTTCTGCTTTTAATAAAACCGAGATGATATCAGGGTGGACTTCCCCTATGCAACCCCTCCTAAAGAGAGATGGACGCGCCTATTCCATGGTTGTTTTCGCAATAAGCCAAGACAGTTTCAAGATGCTAAGGCAGGTATACCCAATTAAATCCATTCATAACAGCTTTTAATATGGTCCTGCGTGGCCAGTAATCCTTCGTATGAATTTCATTTATCGCAAGATTATCTTGATTCCGAGTATAAATGGGGAGTATAAAGAAAGTGCTTCTTAAAAGGGTACAACAGAAGGTCACAAATTCACTATCTGAAAGAAAGAACTATACTGATTTTATTGTCAGGCGCCATAGTATAGTCTCTTATCCTATAGTATAACGTATCATACCCTAATCCAGATTCTCTATATATACTGTCACCATCACTTTCTTAACAAAAATCTATACGACCCCCACCCCACACTATTTATGGTAATTTATTTTAAATTCCAACCATATAAAAGGCATTGACCGGGCGTCGATTTTACGCCTTTGTATAAAGCCTACACACTCGACTCAAACTGAAAGGTTACAAATACTGGATCCAGATCTCTGGAAGGTATTGTGAGGTCCAATAATACCACTCTATAGCAGCGAACAATCGGCTTTTCTGTCGGCGCCTGCGGGATCCTCTGCCCCCTTCAACCTTACCGAAGATAGTCTAGTTGAATATAAACCTTCCTGGCTTACTGTTTCATTATTTACGTAAAACATACATTTAAAAAATGTATTGTGCATGAATCGTTCTACTGCTTGAAAAAACATTGATGGAAAAGGGTTAGCTAAAAGGTCACTAAGCAGATCAGAATATAGCGCTTCTTCTGTTTCCTTGGTTGAAAATACCAAATTGGAAATATATAAAGAGAGGGGAAAAATAAAAATCCTGATACGATAACCCTAAATAATATTGATATTTCAAATATACAGTCGACAGTGCATGGACACTATTTACAGCTAAGATTTTCATATAAACATTTAAAGGGATAGTTGAGTTCTTGTTTAAGACCGCAAACGCCTTCAAAGTCTTCTATTTTTGCAATTTTCTTAATCAGACATTCTAACGGTTATAAAAAGTGCATATCCGAGTGTTTAAGTTCAACACTTGATCATTTTTTTAATTTGTTTTTTTTAATATGAACTTGAAATTTACCATACAATAATAAACACATAACAATAGGTTATAAACAGTTTTATCTGTGAAATTTAAACATTAGCAGTGTCCTAATATTCAAATTATGCAAGGAAACCCGTTTACTTGCTAGACTTCACTGTCAGATACTATTGAGTGACTGACTGGCTTTTTTCATCTTTGGTAATAACATACATAAAATGAGCTGTAAAGGGTACATGAGCATTTGTCTACATCAATAACCCACTTCTTGTAATGGCCCAAATTAAACTGATTGAATCTTTGCGCAGCATAAAACGTACGACCATTCGGTACAATGGTCTGAAAAATCAGACTATTACTTCCTGGCTCTATAGCTCCTAAGTCGATTTGACAACTAATAGTCGTTATTTTCCCACTTAAAGACATTTTCAAGCCCCCCTTTTTTCAGGGAAGTTCTAAATTAGTATTGTCTTTCAAATGCCGTTGGAATTTAACCTTTTTATTTTTTGGGCCTGCAAATGGGAGATAGTACCTTTAAAGGCATCGTTTAACAATGTTAAATCTGGGATGCATGGCCCTATGTGTTATCAGTGTCTGTGATATGGTGTAATGGCGTAATATTGAAGCCCTAAAAAAAATTGCGCTTCAAAATGATCGAGAAGTGCCTCAAAAAAGTAAAAATCTTTGAGTGACCGGTTTTGCCATACTCGTTTTCCCCAGTAGACTGTAGTGTTATGAAAACCGTTAGGAAAACGCAAAATTTGGTTTCGATTTCCAATCATAGATATCTTGATAATCAGACAGGCGATCGGCTTGTAAAAGTCATGGGGTTCCTGCATGACTGACCTAAAGGTTTATAATTATTGCAGCATGAGCTAAAATTCAGGATTTTGTTTCAGAATCTGAGACAAAGTTACCGGATCCCTTTAAGGGGGCAAGAGGGCTTCGTTTTGTCGGGGTGTTTGGCAATAAGGCCACGAATAACTCCACTTTATCCCCACACGTTGGTTGTTTAAAATGTTATATCCTTCATGGTTTCAACGCATTGATGGATTCACGTGGAGTTCTTCTTACAATGGTCTTTCAAAGTTTCAATATCGATATTCAATCAAGAAAAAAGGTTCAGGAGCAGGTCAAGGAGAGGTTATCTCAATCATTTATATTTGAGAATGTGTGATCATAACCTTTCGCATACAATTGAAATTTAAAGTTCCACTCGGGGCAGATCTTTATAATATACATCAATTGGAGATAATTATGTTGCAGTGGAGTAAGTAAAAGCCTCATTTTCAAAGCTTCCCCGACAGATATTAAGAATGGCAAAGAATGAATGAGGATTCGTAAAACCATGGATTTACTAGCTCCATGGTAAAAGGATAAAAATAGCAAAGAATCACTCCATTTCACGCTCAGAAAGGGTATCATAACAACACGGAATCCTCCCACAATTCCTTTCAATTTTCAACTATGGTATCCTAAAATATTCCTTTGAGGATGTGATATTATCAATAACAAGAGGAAATGAAGGAAAATATGGCACATTTCGTATCTCATTCATGCGCACAATGTGATTTCTTTGAATTGCTGTAATCAAAATGAAAACAACTTTTTAAACCACGCACTTGAGCTGCAAAGGGGCAACAAAATAATACATGCATTACATGACAATATGACATGTTGCAAAACAACGAAAACGTTTTGATGATCATTTCAGAAAAAAAGTATAAACCAGCAGTGAATCAGTGCGAGTTCGCAGCACTTCTTTCTATTCACTTGCTTTTTTGTTCCCCCGTGGTGTCACAAAAAAGCAGGCGATATCGTCTACTGAGTGACAAATCATGTGTCGCATGACTCGCATTCGAACAATACCCACATCTTAAGGCATTCATAAACTGTAGTCTATAATCTCTGCCATTTTATCTACCTGGGGAACGTTATAAAACTAAGTAGAAACATCGTCTATGCAACATGGTGAACATGAATCGAATGAACGTAATGTTTTCATAATTATGTTGATGGCGCTATAACAACGCACCAGCTCAAAATACTAATGCGCGGAGGCTGAGCCCCACTCCGGGAGCGAAGGGACCGCATTCATGCTCCCGAAATCTCCGGTAAAGGGGTACTTTTCACGCAACATAGTCCCGCTCGTAATACACAAAAAATCGGCCCGTATTGACTTTACACACCGGACTTTAAAGGTACTATGTCCCATTTGCAGGCCAAAAAATGAAAAGATTAAATTCCAACGGCATTTGAAAGACAATACTAATTTAGAACTTCCCTAAGAAAAGGGGGGCTTGAAAATGTCTTTAAGTGGGAAAATAACGACTATTAGTTGTCAAATCGACTTAGGAGCTATAGAGCCAGTAATAGTCTAATTTTTCAGACCATTGTACCGAATGGTCGTACGTTTTATGCTGCGCAAAGATTAATCAGTTTAATTTGGGCCATTACAAGAAGTGGGTTATTGATGTAGACAAATGCTCATGTACCCTTTACAGCTCATTACAAGGAAACCCGTTTACTTGCTAGACTTCACTGTCAGACAATATTGAGTGACTGGCTTTTTTCATCTTTGGTAATAACATACATAAAATTTTTATGTATGTTATTACCAAAGATGAAAAAAGCCAGTCAGTCACTCAATATTGTCTGACAGTGAAGTCTAGCAAGTAAACGGGTTTCCTTGTATAATTTGACTATTACGACACTCCTAACGTTTAGTTTCACAGATAGGACATACATGACATATTCATAATTCCTGCAAAGTTCTACAGAATTTGATGTTGGCTGCAAAAGGGACATAGTATTTTTAAGGGGGGTGCTTTCAAAGGGAGGGAACATGCATACGCGTACCCTAAATAACACTGAGTGGGGGCGGGGCTGAGAGCGAGTTGCCGTGCACTCTGCTCTTTTAAAGGTGACCGAAAAGGCGAGTTTAAAAAGTAACATCCATTAAACAAAAGTTCTTCCAAAAGGTGTATACATGCATAACATTTTCGAGCAGCAGCTTCTCTTAAAATTGTCCTCCGTATATAATATATTTCAATTTCATTTTTACGAAAATGCATATACTGGAATCACATGAGGCATAGGTTAGTAGACTACGCAGGAATAGTAAAGAAGTCATTCCCATGAAAAGACTCAAAAGGGTACGGCGAATAAAGGTTGTTTACGTGAAAATCAAAAGGTATAAATGAGGAAAACTATCTTGACCAGGTAATAAGTAGCCTCCTTTCAATAAGCTTACATTTTCTAAGAAAAAGAAAGAAAATACAATTAAAAGGACATTCTTGCTGAAATCGGCATTGGATATTAAATCTGTGTGACTTGGTTTGTTCCGTTCACTAGCATTTTGTTACGTCCAATGAATTGATAATGTCCCATTTAAAATTATTGAAATAAAAAAAGAATGAAAAACACGAGCGAGGCTTCGCACCACCATGTAAATCCAAGACTTTGTATAAACTTCTATCTCATGGATTCTAATATTCAAATTCATGGATTCAACACTGTTTAATACAAACTACATGTACTTGAAAGAAGGCTAGATGTGGTGAAGCTGAAGAGAATGGTAGTTGGGTGATTATTACGCTTTACTAACCCCCAGTCAGGCGATGAAATGGTTTTGGGGCTGGTTGAAAACAACCGCTGAGGTTCAATTCCTCCTCTCGCCAGGATTCATCAAAACGACTCCACGATGAATGGGCTTGTTTGCTCAGTTCGGCTGAGGAGAATTTTTGTTTTCTTCATTGTATTTATTTTACGACCCATTCTCCCGTAAAATGTAAATCGGTAATGGGAGAGCATATAGAAAAGGTTGATAATAAAGCTAATACTGTACAGAACATGGAGAAGATGTATCGAGAATTGAGATCTTATCACAGAGCAAATTAGAGAATACTTTTCCCCTCATAATAACAGATACACATAAATTATCCCACACGCCCCAAAGGTGTATGCATCGAGTATATTAAGTGTAACTTGATGTCTTTTGATTGGCGAATATTATCTGCGAATAATACTTGTACATGTATTATATTGTTATCTCACCAATGGCGACATTTACTTTGGACTACGCGATCACATGGCCTACACTTTAAATATCATAAGACTGAGCATGGGTTTTACCTGATTTAAGGTGGAGCATCAAACTACCTTCACAAGGACTTTTTTAAATCGTACCGATGAAATGGAGAGAAAAAAATGACAAAAGTTACCAATTCTTATGATTAATTAATCAATTTCGTATATCAATTTCGTAAGAAAAAGTACTGCAATTTTGTCAGAGGGAGAGGTTGACACTTGCCGCTCCAAAAAATTATCAGTAGGTTAATGAAGGTCAAGCTAGGTTTGAAACTTTCAGGGGGAAAACAGCTAAAAGTACTATGTCCCATTTGCAGGCCAAACAAATGAAAAGGTTAAATTCCAACGGCATTTGAAAGACAATACTAATTTGGAAGTTCCCTAAAAAAAGGGGGCTTGAAAATGTCTTTAAGTGGGAAAATAACAACTATTAGTTGTCGAATCGACTTAGGAGCTATAGAGCCAGTAAGTAATAGTCTGATTTTTCAGACCATTGTACCGAATGGTCGAACGTTTTATGCTGCGCAAAGATTCAATCAGTATAATTTTGGCCATTACAAGAAGTGGGTTATTGATGTAGACAAATGCTCATGTACCCTTTACAGCTCATTTTATGTATGTTATTACCAAAGATGAATAAAAGCCAGTCAGTCACACAATAGTGTCTGACAGTGAAGTCTAGCAAGTAAACGGGTTTCCTTGCATAATTTGAATATTAGGACACTGCTAACGTTTAAATTTCACAGATAGGACATACATGACATATTCATAATTCCTGCAAAGTTCTAGGAATTTGATGTTGGCTGCAAAAGGGACATAGTATCTTTAAGGCTCAATGATTAAGTCCTAATAAAGTTGCTGTACGATAGTGTCATATAGGCAACTGCCTTTCACTCATATCATACTTTAATTAATCCACATATAGTTTGCTGAGATCATTTCATGTCTCCGCGACGGTGAATTATGTGTAACCATCGAGCATTAAACTGACTTATAGAATGCAGTAAGCCTTTAATAAAGCCTGCCCATGCATTTAAAGGTCCAACTTCTTTTAATCCACTACCACAGATTGCAAGGTCATACTATTGTATAATTGAGAGACATACGAATGTAGGCGCTACGTCTTTACTCTTTTCGTCACTTTATATGGATATCTGAACTGCCATCAATCATTCATATTGTGTTCGGAGTAGCTTCTTGTCATGAGATTATTTTCTACCCAAGTCATTTATAGTTACCTAGGCTCCAAAATATAGATTGATCTGATAATTATACTCGATAATCAATGGGAGTATTATTCTGTATTAAGTGAAACCCCTGCGACAAATATTGACTTTCCGCGCCTGTCTCCGCGCCGACCTCGATAATATCATTTTTAAGAATGAAATATTGTTCGCCAAATACCTCCCGCCGCGATTTTGTTTAAATATATAAACCACGCTTCAGACGAACAACATTAGAGAGCAAAGATGGTACAAAATCCATGTAAAATAGAATTAATAAAATTCGAAAATAAATGTAATTTATAGCTGGTATAGCCTTGTCTATGTAACATTTTCATTCAATTAAGTAAATTTTGTCATGCATTAACGTTGTCACGCAGACAACTTTTCCCAAAATTATCAATTAAATTGATGTACATGTACTTTATCAATACCCGGAGTAGGAAACACATGTACTCTCTTCTCTCTCTCTCTCTCTCTTTACTTTGGTCCAGTGGTAATCGGACTTCCTTCGACCTTGAAATCTTACAAGCGTACTTCTGATGCGTGCATGGAAAGGGAAAAGTCAATGCACTCTCAGGAGATTATGGATCCAGTAATTATAACTCCTTGTGAATGTGATCTGTAACGGTTGAATTCTTCGTGGGTGGGGGTGTTGTTACATATAAATCATGGTATTAATGTGCGTTGATCACAGAAAACCGGTTCTGGCCTCCGGAGTTTGTGTCTTGTGACAACCACACATCTTGCGTTTTCCAGTCGGACCAAAAATGTTTCACGCATAACAAAACCTCCCCTTTTTTTAAATTAGAGAAATAAATGTGAAATATACAATACGAATGAAACATAATGTTACTCGCTTGCTTGACAGCATAATTAGATTAGCAGCACATTATCATTAATATACTTGCACAAATGTTATACGCAAATTGGTAGCAGAAAAAGAGCATGGAAATTGTGTCTCATATATATCTTAGCATAATAAGTACATGTATCACACTTATTTTCGGGAAAAACAGGGCGATACCAACAGACCATTTTCGTAATGTAATCAAATGTTATGCATACATGTACATCTTTGTTATAAAGTGACATGTTACAAATGATTTCATTCACCTGTTGCAAATAATTGTATTTCAATAGTCAGAATACGAATTGCATACATAATTTTGCTAGGTAGGACAAACATAATGGGTCATTCCATGTCAAATCACCCAATGGTTTTAACCCGACCATTTTTTATTTTGATGAAATTTAGTGTACTTGTTGAGTGTGATCTCACAGCACCAAATCTCAAATTTTAGGTCAATCGGGTGAGGGTTTGGGAGAGATACCAAATTTTGAGATTTTTGCAAAAATGGGGTGGCGGGCCTACCTTTGAACCCTTGTATCTCAGGAACTAATGGGTCAATCTTCACAAAATTGGTATTGTTGGAAAGGGTATTCAATAAGGATTCCAAATCTGCCATCATTTTGAAGATTGATACATGTTGGGGTACCTTGACCTTTTGACCTAAGATTTGACCTTGAAATTGACCTTGTGGATCACGTGACCTTGACAACATTTTTCATGAAATGTAATCTCTAACATGTTCCTAAAACATATAAAAGTTTCAGAGATATAATATTTTTGTTTAGGAGCAATAAGGATTGAAAGTATCCATACTCACAAATATTCACAATAAACCCTATTATAATGTATACAATACATGCAGTATGCACTGTACAACATACATGTACATCTTCCACATGTTTTTTTGTTCTAGTCATATCCATCCTAAATGTAAGCAGTACTTAAATAGAAATATAATGAGAACTTCATATAGGCCTAAAGGGTTAACAGGATGTATGGCTTCAGGCCTCTGAGTCAGTTCTAGGACAATTACCCCCTGTGCAATCACCCCCTGGAAAATTAACCCCAGGAAATGTCCCCCCTGAGGACAATTACCCCCAAAAAATTACCCCCAGGACTATCACACCCAGAGGACAATTACCCCAGAAAATTACCTCCTAGGACAAGCTGTCCCCCGAGGACAATTACCCCGGAACATTACCCCTAGGACAATTACCCCGGAACATTACCCCTAGGACAATTACCCCCTGGAAAATTACCCCTCAAGAATAATTACCCCGAAAAAAAAATCTGCTTTGATTAAAACCAACTTATCAGACTGGACTTCCCTTTAACGAATAGGGGGGTAATTGTCCTAGAGGGTAATTTTCCGGGGTAATTTTCAGGGTAATTGTCCTAGAACCGACTCAGAGGCCTGAAGCCATACATCCTGTTAACCCTTTAGGCCTATATGAACTTCTCATTATATTTCTATTTAAGTACTGCTGACATTTAGGATGGATATGACTAGAACAAAAAGCATGTGGAAGATGTATGTTGTACAGTGCATATTGCATGTATTGTATACATTATAATAGGGTTTATTGTGAATATCTATGAGTATGGATGCTTTCAATCCTTATTGCTCCTAAACAAAAAATATTATATCTCTGAAACTTTTATATGTTTTAGTGAACATGTCAGAGATTACATTTCATGAAAAATGTTGTCAAGGTCACGTGATCCACAAGGTCAATTTCAAGGTCAAATCTTAGGTCAAGAGGTCAGTACCCCAACATGTATCAATCTTCAAAATGATGGCAGATTTGGAATCCTTATTGAATACCCTTTCCAACAATACCAATTTTGTGAAGATTGACCCATTAGTTCCTGAGATACAAGGGTTCAAAGGTAGGCCCGCCACCCCATTTTTGCAAAATCTCAAAATTTGTGGGCCGTATCTCCCAAACTCCTCACCCGATTGACCTAAAATTTGAGATTTGGTGCTGTGAGATCACACTCAACAAGTACACTAAGTTTCATCAAAATCAAAAATGGTCGGGTTAAGATTTTCAGATTTTTTGGGTGATTTGACATGGAATGACCCTAATGGCTTGTTACTACGTAACAACACGGAATGAAATAATTTGAAATGAGGCACGAACAAAGATTTGTGCATTAAATTTGATGAGATTACGTAAATGGCCAATTGGTATTAATTACCCAATTTATAGCTATTAATGAAGTCTTGAATTAACAATCAATCAATGCAGGAATGGATTAACTAAATTCCAAACGAGGATTAACAAGTTAACCTTCAGTTTTTACATTCTCTTTTCAATCCTTTGTTAGAAACAGGATGTCCAAAAGTCCTCTTAGCTTGCTTCATCTTGCAGACTGGAAGACTGAATTTAAACATTGAAACCATAAAACTCTTTCATCAGAAGGTGAACTCCCTGCCTAAACAATATCACTTGCACCTGAGAGGCGAATAGAAATCAACCCTCTATTGTGTTGTGATGCAAGCTGAAAGCCTCATTATGGACAGGATGGGGTCATATAGTGAATACATAAATGGCCTCTTTTTGGAGGAGTGCTAAAAAAGGAGGGAGGGTCAAGTCAACACACATGCATATTGTTTGCTAAGGCAATGATGGCGTGTAAAACAATGACATTCTAAGTGTGCTTGCTAGTCAATGTTGATTCTATTTTAATAGCAACATTTAAAAAAAAACTACTAAAAAATCAATTCCATTCAAAATAACATATTTCTTTCTCTCTTAAAAAACAACACCTGTTACATGAGTTTTGTTCAAAGGAATTATGAGCATACTTCTTCAAATACACTATTAGACTTAAATTTAAAACACACACACACAATAACAAAATGAAATAATGAAATTTCATCGCTAATGATAGTTATGAACGTATGAACAGCTGAAAAAATTTGAGCTACCAGGTAAATATTATTGTACTGACATAAAAGTTTCGAAATCTCAACCAAACAAATACACCTACAAACAAAACACACTGGGAACATACAAATTGTCTAAATATTGGGCTACTTTCAAACACACAACATGCACTTGAAGTGATGAATGTAGGCCTGATATTCTGATTATCTATATAAATCCATATGCATCCAAATAAAATATCTGTTAAGTTAATAATAACTGCATACAGCCATACACTGACCTGATAATCTTCTCCTCTTAGCTTTTGGTGTTTCCCCATTTGCTACAGGACTACTTTCTTCATGAACATGCATCACTGTTTCACCTTGAACTTGCAACACTGGTGGTCCTTGATGGATATGCAATGATGCCTCTTGGTGTACAATATGCGCTTCTTCTATCATTTTGGGTTTGGATTATTAATACTTTTACAGCACTGATTTTGAGTTTGCTGGATGTGATGGAAGGAAGGGTTGCAGGGAGGGTGGTCAACCTGTAACAAAGGGAAATAACAAATGGTTGAAATCTTGAGAATACCATTTTATCCGTACACGTACTATACTAGCTATCAAAACTCAATTTTTGTAAGCTTCATGTTCATGACATATGATTGAGGATGTGAAGATATGTCAAATACCAAGGATGAATTATTTTCAATCAGTACTCCTTCTAAGAATGCCAAATTTTTGTAGATGATCTACAAATTATAAATCATTTGGCACGGCGGAGAATACCGGTACTATAATTTAATATTTTCGGCGGAACATCCAAGCATGAGAGAGCTAGGGAATTACCCAAGGCAAGCTCCGGTGCACTCAAATCGGGCCGGGCCCGTTTCTCGGCAAAGTTTACCCCGACAGTACCTCAAATTCCTTGAGGTTACTCAGCCTCCGAAATCAAAAGAAGTATCACTTCTTCAGGGGTTCAAAGTTAAGAAACTATCCCGTCTGAATTGTGTGCACTTGCCACAGGTGAGCGCATAGCGTGTGACTATACACGTACACGGGGGCAATGTTGATATGAAGTCTACTGAAGCATACAGACTGGGCAAAGGTTTTGCTTACTCGCGATCGCTGCTCAAGATTCTTAAGTCATTCATTCTTCAGTCAAGCAAGCAAAATCTGTTCACTATCGCCGCAATCGTGGAGCAAGAAGGTTCATCTCCAAGTTGGAGGACATTTCCGTCGCGGGCCACCACAGAAAGAGTGCAGAGATGGACAATTCATGGCAAAAATTTGGGACGTTGCAGCCAGAGCGGAGTTTAGGAAATCTCGTCGTGAATGGGAAATTATGCGAAAGGCGCGTTTGTCTGTACACACTCAACAATTCAATCATGTTTCTGTTTTTTTTAAGAATAGAAAACGAGCAAATTACAGATAGACACTCGTTTCAACAAAACCATATAAATCTAATCAAATCTAAAGACTATTCAATTATTCTAACAAGCAATGGTAATGTGTTTAAGTTAATGCAGATCTACTTGTGCATTAGACCGAAGATTTTCGTTTTTCCGTTGTATTCTTCTTTAGAGACAGAAGCCGACCATAGGCGCAACATTTTGCCATTTATAGTTAAAATATATTTTATACATTATTTAAATTAGCCTAGGCTACCATCGGTTCACTTACAGATTGACTGTATGATGCGTTTAAGGGCTTTCATCGCCGAAATTGAGCCGTGTTGAAACAGCCGTATTTTAAACTGTTACTGCGCATGAAGGAAGATGACGTCATCCATTGACAGTAACAGTTTAAAATACGGCTGCAAGAATTTCAACACGGAGCTCATTTTCGGCGATGAAAATCCGGAAAAAAGCCCCTTAAATGCACCATACAGTCAATCTGGTAAGTGGAACCGATGTAGTTTAGCCTAGCCTAATTTACAATAATAAATGCATCGGATATGCATCGGGTAAAATGTAGTATTTTAAGAGTTTTGGCCATAAATGGCCAAAATGTTTTCACAGGAGCGCCTATGGTCGGCTTCTGTCTCTAAAGAGAGGAGCCGACCCTACCCAAATTAGAGGCTAACGAACGAAAGAGACAGAAATCTTCGGTCTACTTGTGCATGTACTCACGTATGATGGCGGCCGAGAGAGCCCTTGCTTCAGCGCCGTGTTTGGCCGTTCAGCTTGAATGCCACTGCTGTACTAAATCAAACTGCTAGGCTCAACATACAACCAGCGCACACAGTCTAGTCAGTTACACACGTTTTCACGTCTATGACACACACACACAGAACTAGAAACGTCCACACACATAATACAACAGACACACACATTTACTATTACATTGTGTGTGCGTACTATCCCAATGACTATTATCATCTCCGAGCGAAGCGATGGCCCCCATTTTCGGGTGTGCATGGACGATAAAATACTGTTCTCCCATCGAACAATAGAAGCCCACGCATTCTTTTACACCATGGGTCCCTGTTGAATATTCAAAGCGTTCTTGGCGGTCGAAACACAATAGACTCGGGAGGCGTCTCTGGCCCCAACTCAACGTACTACAATTATGCGAGCGAAAAAGGGAATAACAATTTTTGTGTACTATAATCATGCATGCAGTGATAGTATAGTGCATGCAAAGCTAGTTTTCAGACTCGAATTTGTGCGTAACAAGCTTGTTGTCAGAGACTATGCATATGCAGACTGCACGCTCGATCTCATTATGTGTACTAAATCTGCTCAAAGCTCGGCTCAATTAAGACATTATGTAATTGTGTTAAAGTGTCATATTAGAGTCTGTGTAAAGTATGGTGTAATGCAAGTTGCTGCCACGGTGTATTTTGTTATAATATTATTTTAAAATACATATAATGCAATAACTAGAGTAGTCTTTTTTGTTGTAGTGCGCAGACGTAACCAAAAATTATATTCTCAACAACCGTGAATGAGTCAATAGGGTAACGAAGGGGGAGGGGGCGCGTGGTGGCTTGGGCGGAAGAGGAGGTAATCATGTTTGATTTGGTTTGATTTGGTCATTTATTACCAAAATTCATGTGATATAGATACAACTAATTAATGTATACAATCGTTTAGACGTACGTATACACATTTAGGTATTAAAAAGGGAACTTCTTGTTATAATATTTTTTTTTTGAGGGGGGGCTTCTTGTAATAATAATGAATAATACAATACTAGGGCTATACTACTGTTGATAATAATAGCAATAATATCAACAATATCAATAATAATATAATAGTAATAATGATAATGATAACGAGGTGCTCGTCTCAGCTCCCCTCGATTTTACCTTATTTTTGCTCGCAATGGTGTCGATATTTTTGATGCTTTTTACAGATTTGGCGATATTCAAAGCTAAATTGAAATAATCATGAATTGTTTGGTAGATAATATCAGGGGCGGCGATTTCTTTTCATGACCGGGGGGCGAAATGCGAGGGACGAGGGAGCATAGTGTTAACTGTGCTTACGTGATACCAACGGAATACATATTTTCTACAATATTTACTTGTAAATTTTAAAGAATATTATACGAGGGAGCGTAGCGACTGACCGAGAAGATTTGTGCATCTTTATTTGTCTAAACGCTGCACTCTTGGGCCCTCCAGAGTCTAAAAGCGTGTTGCAGTCTTTAGTTATACATTTTTATTGCACTTTTTCAAATTTTCCTGAGGGGGGGGGGGCGATCCACCCTAAAAAAAATGATGTGTGACGTGCCCCCGGCCCCCGTCCCCGAGGATAACATGGACCGTATGGTAGTTAGGTCATGACTTGAATGTCTACCCCTTTCAGGCAACCCTGTTCCGCACCCATAGTCATAGATAGACCCTACACATATTTTGCGCCCCAATCTAGGTTGTCAACAACCACCCTGTCACCATTCACGTCTTCATCACCACCCAGGAACCCGCCACTGCTGTAGATTGATTGATTGATTTTTATTCGACAAGCTTCGAAATATACAAGAATAACAGATCAAAATTAACTCAGCTTGAACAGGATAGCCCACGAAAGCTCAAGAGCTTATTTCCAGTGCCCAGTGGGGTCCCCTACAGACATGTACAACATTAATAAGTTAAAATAGTAATATTTACAGTCAGATAAAAAAAATGAAAACAACATTAAACTGATGATAGAAATGATAATAAGTACAAGAAGAAAAAGAGGAGGAAGAGGAAGAAGAGGAAAATAATGATGAATTTGTAGAATTTCTATAACATACAAAAAGTATATACAAAATGTAAAAGTATGAACCAGCAGAAGAATACAAATTTCAATCATATAACATGTCATTCGTTTCTCTTCTCTGACTCTCAAGTATTAGGTATTCCTTTAATTTCCTCTTAAAATGAGCATAGTTTTCTATTTCCTTTATACCATTGGGAAGGGAATTCCAATGTTTTATGGCATTGTAATAAAACGAATTTCCAATACTACCTACTCTTTCTGGTAAGTTAAAGTTGAATCGGCTATTTCTTGTATTATAATCATGTAAGTCAGTAACAAGATCGAAGTTGGATCGAATATAATGATTCGACCTAGTGTGATAAATTTTATGCACGTGATGCAATACGAGTTGTTTTAATCTTTGGTTGACTTCAAGAAAACCAGCTTTAGAAAGTTCGCTGTAGCCAACATAAGTTCTTGGACCAGAACAGTTGATGAATCTCACCATTTTGTTCTGTATAATCTTCAACTTCTTTTGATCTGATTTCTTTATGTTACTATACCATGCAGGGTTAACATAGTCAAATAAACATTGAATATGAGCAAAGAGTATACGTCTTGCTTTTAAGTCCATACAATTTTGATATCTGTACAAAAATTTCAGACGAGAATTTGCTTTTTTTACAACTGATTCTGCTAAAGAATAAAAGATGAAAATGAAATTGCGCTAGCCAACTCAATGCCTAAATACTTCACAGATTCTTTTCTCTTGAGTAATTGATTAGTGTGTGTCACTTTGAATTCAAATGACTTTTTAGAACTACTTTTAGAACAAAACAAAATGCTTTCTGTTTTTTCCCAAGTGTAAAGAAAGCTTATTATCAGTCATCCAATCGACACACGTAGACAGCTGTTCACTGAGCTTTTCCTCAATATTAGGGTTAGGATTTGAATAGAGTATATAGTACGCTGTCATCTGCGTACAATAATAGTTTAAAGTCTTTTATACAAATACACATATCATTGATATAACTTGAAATAACTTGTAATCTATTCTTTGAATATCAGTTGGAGCAGCTCTAATAAATTGTTTCTTTAAACAACTATTATTTCTCTTCCTTTGCAAGACATTAATCTACATTTGCCACTCTCCACCGAGGTGTAATAAATGGATACCTGGTCGGAAATTTTTTATTGAATATCTTTCAGCGCCTTAAAGAAACTATGTCCCTTTTGCAGCCAACATCAAATTCTGTAGAACTTTGCAGGAATTGTGAATATGTCATGTGTGTCCTATCTGTGAAATTTAATCATTAGGAGTGTCCTAGTATTCAAATTATGCAAGGAATCCCGTTTACCTTCTAGACTTCACTGTCAGACACTAGGCCCTATTGAGTGACTGACTGACATCTTTTCTTCTTTGGTAATAACATACACAAAATGAGCTGTAATGTACATGAGCATTAATTTTGTGTACATCAATAACCCACTACGTAGGCCTACTTGTAATGGCCAAACTTAAACTGATTGAATGTTTGTGCAGCACAAAACGTACGACCATTCGGTAAAAGGCCCTTGAAAATCAGACTATTACTTAGGTGATTGCAATCACTTAAGTCGATTCAACAACTAATGGTCGTTATTTTCCCGCAAAAAGCCATTTTCAAAGGCTTTCGTTTTAAGGGAAGTTCTAAATAAGTATTGTCTTTCAAATGCCGTTGGAATTTAACCTTTTCAATTTTTTGACCTGCAAATGGGACATAGTACCTTTAAAAAATTCATAACTTTCCTATTTTTGATCGGATTTTGCTCAACTTTCACAAATTTGTTTTTGTCATTTTTCAGCTTTTATTATAACCAATTTAAAAACAGGATGGATTTCCCTTTTAAGTTCAGTTTACTGAATTAATTTGAATATTATACACTCATTGGTTGGACCTTCATGGGGGCACTGGGGTGTCATGGGGATACTTACTATTTGGATGCAATAAGATAGAACGAGGTCGTCGAGTGAGGGCAGGCTGTGAGATGGGTTATATTTTCTCACGGGGGCACGTACCCCGGGCCCCTCTATAGGTGCGCCATAAATATACACATCGCCGGCGTGTCTGGCCAGGTTAGAGGTGCGCCATTGTTAAAGGAACGCAGAGGCAGAGTTGTCAGTGAAAAATAAATTAAAATGCAAATAAGTACAGTGACCGAGTGAAAATTGTTTAATAGGCTCCCCGCCCCTTCATCTTTTTTTTTAAATAAGAAAGAAAAAGAAAAGGAAAAAAATGCCCTTCCGTGGACAAACCTTGCCAAAAAGTGCCCCTCGTGACGTAAACTTGCCCTAGATCAGTAGGTTGTGCCCTAGTAATACTATATTCGAGTTCAGAACGAAAGCAAGTGCTGAACCTATTACATCATTATTTTAATAGAGGGTCTGACAGGCATCAACTCCACGTAAGAATGTCTGTCAATTGCCATTAATATATAGTTACAGGTAAATGTTATGATAAACACTTTCCAACATAAGTTACAACCCATCACATTTATGGCTAAGTGTTGTCCAGTACCACGGACTGACTGCCCCACTGCACTATGCCCGGCAGATACCATTTCCTAAAATAATTTTGTCCATGAATCAATACTTTGTACATGGAAATATATACTGCTTGCTTGATGGCTTTCTTTGGCTCCCCCTCTAAAAAAAAAAGGAGAGAACTATTTAGCCTCTATTGAAGCTTTGTATTCTACAGCAAAATTATTTGTGTAAGATAGAGCGACGACCAGGAAGAGCTTATATACCGTCTTCTTGAGCATTACCGTTTTTGAAAGGTAAAAGTAGGGGTCTTTGAAGAGGCCCCTACCAGGGTAAGAAATGTAATAACTTGTTGATAACAGGCTTATCAATAGGAGACCCCCCCCCCCGCGCCGATTCCCTTATTAGAAATTTAAAAATATTTTTCATATTAAACCGTTAGCTCTGATTAAAATCAATTCACAATAACTAAGGTCCCCAAACTACAGTCAAAGCTGCTTTAGCGACCACCTGTATAGAAAAACAAGTGCACCTGTCTATAAAGACAACATTATTTCGTTTCCCTTTTAATATAAGTGCTTTACCTATTGAAACGTACAGAAAAGAAAGCTGTACACGAAGACCGCCTGCTCATGAAGACAGTTTGTTGTGGTCTTAATATACAGATTTCACTATAATAATGGACCATGCAATGTTTAAAGGGATCCGGTAACTTTGTCTCAGATTCTGAAACAAAATTCTGGATTTAGCTCATGATGCAATGATAATCATAAACCTTTAGGTCAGTCAGGAACCCCATGACTTTTACAAGCTGATCGCCTGTCTGATTATCAAGATATTTATGATTGAATTACAAATTTTGAAAACCGTTCGCCTGACGGTTTTCATAACACTATAGTCTATTAGGGAAAACGAGTATGGTAAAACCGGTCAATCAAAGATTTTTACTTTTTGAGGCACTTCTTGATCATTTTGAAGCGCAATTTTTTTAGGGCTTCATTATTACACCATATCACAGACACTAATAACATGTAGGGCCGTGTATCTCAGATTTAACACTGTTAAACGATCCCTTTAATAGATCTTTTGTCATATTTCTTCTTGAAACCTTTGTTAACTTATGATAAGGGGAAAGTATTCAAAAGGTTTCAAAGGTGCTAGTGATATTTTAGGAGAACACCGAATATCTGCAAATATAGATACTGATTTTGATAAGTACCCCCCCCCCCGAAATCAAATTAAGAAATAGCTGAATGCCTTCCTGTGGACGCACAGGTAGAGTTTTGCATGAGTTGAGGAATTCATTTTTTTTATCGGCTACATATTTTCATGTCTTCATGGACTCCCATTCATTCACTATCTTGTTAACACACGCTGTGCCTATCCATTGGCAAATGTAAACCAAAATGGTGATACAAATATCGGCAAGTCTATAATGTTACACCTCCAAATGAAGGCATTGTAAATCCCGGGTCGAATTTTTCATTTTTGATAAAAGAGCCGTGCTTTAGCATGGTTGGGTGGGGTCCGGCAATGGGACGCCGTGCATGAATACTCGCATTCCATAGCATTAATAGTGTCTTTGTTAGACCTGTATAATCCCTTTGACTCCCCGTTCGATCATCACAAGCCCCCCTTGCAGAGATTCGATGTGGTTTTCAGAGAAAGGAATTTGCAAAGGGTTGTTAACGGAGGATTACGGCGTTGACAATGGGATAATAGATTTTGTTCATCTTTTTGTATTCTAGGGAATAATGTACTTGACCTTATTGGCAGTGTAGTCTATATAGTTTAGACTTCAATGACGCAACGTAATATAGCCTCCCTTTTTATACGAATATACTGTTGGAAGTAATGTATATAGAATGATACCGTATCCTGGTTTCATCTATCAGGCGTGCAATTCTTAATCGTTTATTTTACAAGTTATTTTGACATGAATTGTTATTACATCAAAATGATTAGTGACATTTCTAAGTAAAAAAAAAAGAAGAAATTAAAATGAGAACCAAATTTTAGTATTAAAACAAATAAAGAATTTTGAACAATAATGAATATTACTCTCTTCCATTGATTGCATTTTAATTCATTATGACGAATCTACATGCCGTATACAGCTCTAAGTTTATACCCGATATTCTTTTACTGCTGATTTTCTTTCAGTTATGCTTATTCCTCATATTTACTGCCGAACCTTTCAAAGGATTATACTGGCTTGTTTTTTCTGCTCAATATTTCTTTCATAAGAAAGATACGATATCACAGATGTATGTGTTAACTTTTAGAAAAGTGTTGGTTATACCAATTTTGTGTATTTTGTATCTTATATGTTTTATCTTTGAATGTATTCTCGTAAGCTTTATGTAATAATTGTTTTAACATTGCTAAGTATTTCATGTGCTTTTATTGTAAATGTAATTCAGCTCTCAGGCTGTTATTTTCAGTATTTTTAATAAACCATTCAATACAAAAAAATTAAAGTCTTATTAAAATCATCTTCTTGCCGATAGTATCGATTTCACGAGATGTCTAGCTGGTAAGCTCCTCACGAAACGATTTAGGAAGATCGGAGACATCTCCGATAGCCTATAAAATATAATATCACTTTGTAACATAAATTGAATGAGACTTATATGATTGATATCGATAGGGAGTCCATCGGATATACTATTTTATGTTTTATATCGAATTTGATATTAATTCAGTAAGATATTGTTATTAATATCTTGCCTATACCGCATTGCAATGTAACATACGCCCCTTACGATCGAGTGCGCAGCAATAGCCTGTCATCCCTTTCTCAACTTTTTTGCATCCAATGGCTTTTTTCTATATTCCGTCGAGAAACTACTGACCAACCCAAGTTCTGTCATGCAGGGTCTTTTTTTTTTCTTTCTTTTTTAATAAAGAAGGTGCATTTCTTATTTGAATAAATTTCATGTCATGTTTCAGTTGAGAGGTAAATCTGGGGCAACGCAGCCGCCCAACGAAAAACAACCCGCATGTGGTTACGGGAGTGGGGGTGGGGGGGGGGCAGGGCTTAATGGGACATCAGTAAAATTGTCCCTTCAACACGATTGCAACTATTTTCGAAAAGTCAACTCAAGGGCAATTCAATAATCTATTAAATGTCCCAAAGAAATTATTTTCGGATTACGTAATATAGTACATCATTTTCATGTTTGCACATTTCAATAGGTAACGGACAAGTCTATATCTTGAAATTGCGTTATTTTGATTTTTCGAAAGTAGTTGCTAGCGTGTTCTTCAAATTTGTACGGGATGCTCTTCTTTTTTATTACATATTCTCGTTGATTAAAAAGTACAATGTCTGTAGTCATCCTCTTTTACAGCAGAGTTTTGAAAGGAGAGTGTCCTTTGTATGTTACTTTGTGGAGAGAGAGAGAGGGGGGAAGACGCCAGGTAGGTTGACATCTTTCACTGTGTCGACATAAAGTTTAGGGCTGGGCTCTCGGGTGAGGTTATCATACTAAAATCAT
Organism: Mesocentrotus franciscanus; assembly: GCA_037976565.1. NCBI lineage: Eukaryota > Metazoa > Echinodermata > Echinoidea > Camarodonta > Strongylocentrotidae > Mesocentrotus > Mesocentrotus franciscanus. The sequence goes on from CP137685.1 coordinate 18,413,319, forward strand.
TTCTAGAACTATCGGTTAATGAGGTTATTCAGATTACGCAGTAATGACAAGCTTAGCCAGAGGCTAAAATGACATGACTTATGAAAATCTTCATATTTTGTTCTCCAAAGTTGCTTAGAGAAATGGTGGGACTTTAGCTGGGGATTATCACACCCTGGCTATATAATTAGCAGGCACAAACCCTGGCCTTGTCAGTCGCTGTGCGCAACGGGTTCTGCATTATGAGACTATAGACTGACTACATACTGCATAGGCTCTGTACTTATTTGACACATGCAGAGATTGACAGATCTAGGCTCCGCTCAAGGCTTTAGGAATTTCGGTAAAGTTTCAAGTAAGAGTCTGTGCATGCAGACTTATCATACCCCATCGGCCATCTCCATAAACAACTCGCTTCTTTCGGTTTGCAACGTTCCTTAGTCTAAGCGGAGACCAACATGAAACGACTGAACCACGCATTTTTTACCCCATTTTTTTTCCAACCATTAATTTTTTCCGACAGAAATTTTGAATGGGATGGGGTTGCGTGGGAGCATCATACCCAATTCCCTCGAGCGACACCCTTCTATCGGTTTATGACATACTTATTCATTAAAATCCCAGCTGAGACTAGATCTTTTTTTAAAGCGCGTTATTTTTAATCCTCTCATTGACTAGAACGGTCTCGGTGCTTGTCATGGCTTACTATTGTAGAGTTTGTTCTAATCTGATCCGTGGTTATGGGTATTGTCATTTCGAGATGACGGCTTCCGCCAATGATACTTGTCCGATGTTCGATGACAGCACTGATCACTTTTTCGTAGAGATCAGTGGAGGACAGTGGCGTAGCTATTGGGGAGGGGGCACGGGGATGCGTACCCCCATGTTGATAATGTCATGATGATGATGATCAATGAAGAAATCCTACAAATTCTATACATAACTAACACAAATAATTTGCCATAATTCGTGTTCAAATTTAAAATCTCACGATCATTATAGGATCTAGGTTTTAGGGGATTTTCCTTCCATACATGAAAACATATTGTATCTGGGTATATTCGTTAATTGTCACATAATGAGACATACCAATAATCATAAATTCCTCAATGTACCACTTTACACTTCAATTTTCACATTATGAAGAATGGACACTCATCCCTTTTAATAGGACAATAAATTACTTGCAGGAAAATTACCCAATTTTGGGCAATTACCCCCCGCCCGGAAAATTACCCCCTATAGAACAATTACCCCATTGGGACAATCAACCCTAGAACACATACCATGTGTCAAACTGGGGCCGTTGGTCGAATGACGTTTGGGGCGGGGCACGATTAGGATGGATCTAGGAAGATTTTGATAATCATACCTCTAAAATCACATTTTAGGGCATTCAGAATATCGCATTGCGTCTTTATTTTCCTCTCTCTCGCTCTCAAGTTCATTTCATCCTTTTCAAATTACTTATGCTATCCGATGAGGTGGGAGGTTTCCCCACTCCCCCGTAGTTTTACCACCAAGTAAAGTATGGAATTTAAACTTCTAAGAAATTTAACAATACCTTGCGCGCAGATAGGTTCACGTCATAACGTGTCTACAAAAGATGGCACAACAAAGAAATTAGGATGATGTTTTCATTCTGTAATGTCTAATTATTTATGCATCCTCTGTAATTTTCATCATGTCTTTGTACGTACAATGGACTCTCATCCATAAGTTACAGGCCGCAACTAGGATTTTAGTGTGTGTGTGTGTGGGAGGGGGGTCGAGACATTATATGAGGTGGACCCTTTCGATGAAAACTCGAGGTCGCTTTTGCGACGAGCAGATCGAAATTTGATCGAAAAGATCACACCATAATTCATATTCAATCGGAAGAAGACCCTGATTTTATTTCTAGCTAAAAAAATAATGAAAGCAAGATATTTCATGACTCAGTTTTATCATTTACATGTATTTATCAAATAATTATGTGATATGATTTGTATCAATGTTATGCTTGAATATGAAAAATTTATAGAGAAATAACGGCTCGGTGTAAAAATGTCAGAGGTAAAAATGTCATTTGTACCTCTGACATTATTACCTCTGACATTTTTACCTCTGACATTTTTACCTCTGACATTTTTACCTCTGACATTTTTTCCTCTGACATTTTTACCTCTGACATTTTTACCTCTGACATTTTTTCCTCTGACATTTTTTACCTCTGACATTTTTACCTCTGACATTTTTACCTCTGACATTTTTTCCTCTGACATTTTTACCTCTGACATTTTTTCCTTTGACATTTTTAACTCTTACATTTATTCCTGACATTTTTACCTGGCACCAAAATAACTGTACGAAAAATTTTCGTCATTCTCATGGGTCTGTAATTACATACTGTTATATCTTTGATTGATTGATTGATTGATTTTTATTCGACAAGCTTCCAACATATACAATAATAACAGATCAGAAATAAGTCAGCTTGAACAGGATAACCCACGAAAGCTCGAGAGCTTATTTCCAGTGGGGTCCCCTACAGACATGTACAAAATTAATGAGTGAAAATAGTAATATTTACAGACAGATAAGAACCATAAAAAGAATTACTTATTAAAGATAATGATAATAACAACATTAAACTGATGATGGAAATGATAAAGAGTACAAGAAGAAAAGGAAGAAGGAGAAGAAGAAAAAGAGGAGGAGGAAGAAGAGGAAAATAATGATGAATTTGTAGCATTTCTATAACGTACAAAAACATAAGTATATACAAAATGAAAAAGTATGAACCGGCAGAAGAATACAAATTTCAATCATATAACATGTCATTCACTTCTCTTCTCTGACTCTCAAGTATTAGGTATTCCTTTAATTTCCTCTTAAAATGAGCATAGTTTTCTATTTCCTTTACACCATTGGGAAGGGAATTCCAATGTTTTATGGCATTGTAATAAAACGAATTTCCAATACTACCTACTCTTTCTGGTAAGTTAAAGTTGAATCGGCTATTTCTTGTATTATAATCATGAACGTCAGTAACAAGATCGAAGTTGGATCGAATATAATGATTCGACCTAGTATGATAAATTTTATGCACGTGATGCAATACGAGTTGTTTTGATCTTTGGTCGACTTCAAGAAAACCAGCTTTAGAAAGTTCGCAGTAGCCAACATGAGTTCTTGGACCAGAACAGTTGATAAATCTCACCATTTTGTTCTGTATAATCTTCAACTTCTTTTGATCTGATTTGTTTATGTTACTATACCATGCAGGGTTAGCATAGTCAAATAAACATTGAATAAGAGCAAAACAGAGTGTACGTCTTGCTTTTAAATCCATACAACTTTGATATCTGTACAAAAATTTCAGACGAGAATTTGCTTTTTTTACAACTGATTCTACTAAAGATGAAAATGAAATTGCGCTAGCTAACTCAATGCCTAAATACTTCACAGACTCTTTCCTCTTGATTACTTGATTATTGTGTGTCACTTTGAATTCAAATGACTTTTTAGAACTACTCTTAGAACAAAACAAAATGCTTTCTGTTTTTCCCAAGTGTAAAGAAAGCTTATTATCAGTCATCCAATCGACACACGTAGACAGCTGTTCACTGAGCTTTTCCTCAATATATTTAGGATCAGGATTTGAACAGAGTAGTACGCTGTCATCTGCGTACAATAATAGTTTTAAGTCTTTTATACAAATACACATATCATTTATATAACTTGAAAATAGAATTGGGCCTAAAATGCTTCCCTGAGGAACACCGCATGTTATAGGCATTAGTTTGGAACGAATATCATGAATGGCTACTACTTGGTGTCGATTAGATAAGTAGGATCTTAACCACTCTAAACTTGCCTTATTAAAACCCATTAGTTGTAACTTATTCAATAAGACGCAATGATTAACTGTATCAAAAGCTTTTTGCAGATCAAGGAGCACCATACCAACAAAGCGCCCTTGGGAAGTTTCTGTCCTCAAATAATCAGTCAAATGAATTAGACATGTTTCAGTCGAATAATCATGTCGAAAACCAGATTGAAATTCATAAATTATATCATTTTCTTTGAAGTATCTTTCAATTTGAACACAGACCGATTTTTCTAGAATCTTTGATGCTACACTTAAAACACTAATAGGTCTGTAGTTGCTAACATCAGTTTTATCTTTCTTTTTATAAAGTGGAGTCACTTTTGCTATTTTCATATCCTCTGGAAAAGTACTCGTCAAGATAGATAGGTTCATTAAGTAACTTAGAGGCTTAAATAAAACCTTCGCACCATCTTTTAGAAATTTAGCTGGAATCATGTCTAACCCAGTACTTTTTGATACATTCAACTTACGTAACTCTTTGAAAACAAATTGTTCACTGATTGGTAATAACTCGAAGCTGTTTTCACGTATACCTTTTCTTTCGTAAAACTCACGAATACAATCATTGTCTGCGCTGAAAAAGTCTTTGGAAGGGGAGTTTGTCTACTAATTTGGCAGCCACATTTGTGAAATGAGAATTGAATTCATCAGCGATGGCCATCTTATCATGACATAATTCCCCATCAATTGTAATGACAGATTCTTGTTCTTTTCGCTTCTTATTTTTAATCCTAAGCTTTTAAGATTCTGCCAAAGCCTTTTCGAATCTTGTTTATTTTCTTCTATCTTGTTTTGTAAGTAATCGAGTTTAGCCTTTTTCACCTCTCTTTGGACCATATTTCTTAATACTCTGTATCTTTTATAGAGCGTCTCATCTTTTGCTCTTTTCCTAAATTTTTGTATACTATATTTCTCTCTTGAATTAGGAAAGAATATCTTTAGTCACCCAAGTTTCTGATCTTTGTTTTATTCTAATCCGTTTCAGTGGCGCTATCATATTCAAATTTGAGATAAAAACATGTTGAAATATTGACCATGCCTCATTTACATCTGTACAGTCAGTTATTCCTGACCAATCAACAACAGATAGTTGAAGATTGAAAGTCTCTTCTGTATATTTTTCATGGATCTGATATCATTAGTCCTGTGATGACCTATAGCCAGTCTAATATTTTTCCGTGTACAGAAAGTAAAAGAATGGTCGCTAATACCTAGATCAATGACACCACTTTGACTTATTTTGTTTTCTTTGCTACAACCAACATGATCCAGTAGAGAAGAACATGTAGGTGTAACGCGTGTTGCCTCTTTAATGAGTTGACTAAACCCGTGAAGACTCAACAAGTCAATATATATCTTAGCCAGTGGCGATTTGTGAAGAAGACAAATATTCATGTCTCCTAAAAAATTATTTCGTCATCCTTCTTTAATGTATCAAGAATATTGGACAATTTCTCGATAAACAAATTGTTTTTCGGTGGTCGATACAGAACGCCAACAACAATTGGTTTTGATCTTGGTATAAGCAAATTTATCCACAGGGATTCCGTATCTCCAGTACTTATAGCATCCATAATATTAAATGCAATATCATTTCTGATATAGAAACATACACCACATCCAGAGCCAGAGGATCGATCATGGCGTATGATTTTATATCCGTCTATTTCAATTTCTTCATCATTTATGGAATTGTTTAACCATGTTTCAGTGAAAGCAATAACAGACAACCTTTTTCTTTTAAAAAGAATTCTAAGTTCCGATATCTTGTTTAGGATAGACCTCACATTAAGGTGTAAAAATGAAGACCTTTAACTTTAAACTTTTCTTCAAATTCTTGATAAAGAGAAGTGTTTTCATCTATGAGGTTTGGCTGAATTATTCTTGCTATCGCTTGCTTTTCAGGTGTAACGCACGTTACATTAAAATAGTTTTCTTTTAGTCTATCCTCATTTTGGCTTTCTTTCTCAAGACAATCGTCAGTAAATAATGAATCACAAAAAGATGGCAGACAACATGTTAAACAATTCCACTTCTCATCAGGGCATTCATAATATAACCTGCGGTACTCTGAAAAACTGATAGCTTGACAATTAGTGTGAAACCATTTTTTACAATCAGAACACAGAAGGCCGTGTTGATTAAATTTGACTGGCTTATCACAGTTCCCACAAGGGAACTTATATTTCCGACCGTCAACTTTCATTTTCGGATCATCACTTGATTTTGTCAAACTTTCACTTAATTCAAAACCCTTCTTACAAATTGAAGATATTTCTCCCAGTCTTTCAAGTCCACCTTGGATGGTCTGAAGGCTGGTTTTAGTCGTGACCTCTGATCGACTGCGCTGAAATCCAAAGATCTCCCAGAAAGAGCTTCGGTGTAGGATTTTACGGGGCTGCTTTTTTCCTCATCAGAATGAAGACTCTGGTTTCCTCGGTAGATGGCTTGATACCGCCTTGCTCCAGGTTGACTGCCTGTATCCTGATCCGACGACCGTTGAGTCCAGCCCTGGCCTCGTGTTGTCGGTTGGTCAGCACGGTTGATGAGGCGACTTGTTTTTATGGTAGACTGATGTACATGTATCTTCATATACATGTACATGTAATATTTATCGTATTTTACTCGTTATTCGTTAAGGCAATAAAAACCTTATAAGAACTGTATGTTTGTTTGTATAATGCTTTTATATTAACACCAATAAGAACTGATCAGTGAAATAAGTTTTAAAATAATTTTTCATTTTTCATTTTTTCGCTGCCCATGGACTAACTTAAAGGTACTATGTCCCATTTGCAAGCCAAAAAAATGAAAAGGTTAAATTCCAATGGCATTTGAAAGACAATACTAATTTAGAACTTCCCTAAAAAAAAAGGGAGGCTTGAAAATGTCTTTAAGTAGGAAAATAACGACTATTAGTTGTCGAATCGACTTAGGAGCTATAGAGCCAGTAAGTAATAGTCTGATTTTTCAGACCATTGAACCGAATGGTCGTACGTTTTATGCTGCGCAAAGATTCAATCAGTTTAATTTGGGCCATTACAAGAAGTGGGTTATTGATGTCAGGGGCGGATCCAGCCGGCGGCAAGGGAGGGCCTAAAAAGGGGCCCACTTCGTGGGAAAATTTGAAAATCGTGCCGGTCGATTTTTCGCTCGGGGGGGGTGTTAGTGAGCACAATTTTTTTTTTTTTTTGGCACCCCAAATTTTTTTTTTTCCTCCGGGAGGTGTTTTTTCTACCGCCACCCCTTGGGCGCCAGGGGTAGTGAGCACAATTTTTTTTTGGCATCCCCCCCCCTGGATCCGCCACTGATTGATGTAGACAAATGCTCATGTTCCCTTTACAGCTCATTTTATGTATGTTATTACCAAAGATGAAAAAAGCCAGTCAGTCACTCAATAGTGTATGACAGTGAAGTCTAGCAAGTAAACGGGTTTCCTTGCATAATTTGAATATTAGGACACTGCTAACGTTTAAATTTCACAGATAGGACATACGTGACATATTCATAATTCCTGCAAAGTTCTTCAGAATTTGATGTTGGCTGCAAAAGGGACATATTGAGAGTCATATTGTCTTTATCCGCCAACTACGGAGATGTCTCTGATCTTCCTAAACCGTTTAACGAGGAGCCTACCAGCTAGACATCTCGTGAAATCGATACTAACGGCAAGAAGATGATTTTAATAAGACTTTAAAAGAAATAAATGAAAGGAATAATCCAATAATAATGGGTGGAGATTTTAATATGATTCGAGATAAAGATTTAGACTATATGGGAAGCTGTAAACAAAATATTCATGCACTCTAGATTTAGTTCTGATTTTGATAGATTTGTAGATGATCATGACTTGTATTAATAGATATATGGAGGAAAAGGAATGGCATTAAAAAAAAACAATTTACTTAAAGACAGGTTAATCCCTATATGCAAAGTAGATTGGATTATTGGTTTATATCTAAAAAGTAAGATGAGATTGTTTTAAAATGCAATATAATACCCTTTGTAGCTCCGGACCATTCAGCAGTTCAGTTGCACTTTTATGATTTGCCATCTGATTTAAAATTTAAAGGCTCTTACTGAAAACTTAATAATAGTTTATGCAACGATGAAGATTATACACAAAATATGAAAGAAGGCATTTTGAGATTAAAAGAAGAATTAAACAAAGAAGTAATAGATAAAAAAGTTTTATGGGATTTAAAAAAAAATGAAAATTAGTAATTTTACTCGGAAATATTCTAAAGAAAAGGCAAGGCAACGGAAAGAAAGAATTAGTAATTTGGAAAAAGATATATTATCCTTAGAAAAAGAGTTATTACACAAGGTAGATAAAGAAAAAAATTGATTTGTTGGATCAATTGAAAAGCGAGTTATGATTATGTAAATGAAGGGGTCAGGCGCGGATCCAGGGGGCCGAGCGGGCCTTGGCCCCTACCCCCTGCCCCGCAAAAAAGAGAGAGAGAGAGAGAGGAAAAGAAGGGAAAGGGAAAGAGGAGAGAAAGGGAAAGAAAGAAGAGGAAGAAGAAAAGATAAGGGGGAAAAATAAGAGATGGGGGGCCAAAGGGCCTTGCCTCCCAGGCTGGTACCCCCCCCCCCCCCATCAAAAAAATGAGAGAGAAGGAAGGAAAGGGAAAGAAAAGAGGAGATAAAGGGAAGGAAAAAAGAGGAAGAAGAAAAGAAAAGATGGGGGATATCAGTTGCAATTTTCCCGCCAACAAGTTGTGGATCGGGGGAGGGGCAAAAGGCCCTTGCCTCTCCCCGCCCCAAAAAAAAATAAAGAGAGAAGGAAGAGAAAGGGAAAGAGGAGAGCTAAAAGGGAACCAAAAAGAGGAAGAAAAGTAAACGGTGAAAAGAAGGGGAGATCAGTTGCGATTAATTCCGCCAACAATGTGTGGATCGGGGGGCGAAAGGCCCTTGCCTCCCCCAGCAAACCTAAAAGAGAGAGAAGGAAGGGAAGGGAAAGGGAAAGAGGAGAGAAAGGGAGAGAAAGAAAAGAGAAAGAAGAAAGGTAGGGAGATCAGTTGCAATTTTCCCGCCAACAAGGTGTAGATCGAGGGGGGAACCACTAGCGTACTGATGTGGGGGCTTGGGGCAGTATTCAAATGTGGTTTATTTCTAATTCGATACCGGTGATTTACAAATGTTGATGAAATGACATAATTTTCCGAGATATTTCCTCACTTTTTTAGTAAATTATACTTTTTTATGCATTTGTTGGAAAATGACAAATTCCTAAATTTACAGTCAGGCAAGAAATATGCTTATTTAGAGGCCTACATGTCAGGGCCTTCAAAACGGCAGGGCTCAGGGGCCTCGAGCTCACCCCCCACTTTTTTGACAAAAGTATATTAAAGAGAAATAGAAAGAAAGAAAGAGAGAAAGAAAGAAAGAATAGTGACCTGCCAGTGTCACAAAATAATGAGGTATCAACAGTCAGATGAGCATATGCTCATCTGACTGTGAATGAATGCCTAAAACCCCTGAGCTTCCGGGGGCTCTGCCCCCTGGATTCCACCGAGGGCCCTAAGGCGGGCCCCTGGATGCTCATCTGACGATAATTGAATGCCTAAAACCCCTGAGCTTCTGGGGGCTCCGCCCCTGGACCCCACGCCAATTAGTGACCTGCCAGTGTCACAAATAAGGTATCAAAATATGCTCATCTGACCGTAATTAAATGCCTAAAACACCTGAACTTCCGGTGGCTCTGCCCCCTGGACCCCTTGATGCTAATCTGACAGTAATTTAATGCCTTAAACCCCTGAGCTTCGGGGGTCTCCGCCCCCTGGACCTCACGCCAATTAGTGTCCTGCCAGTGTCACAAGTCAAAAAATATGTTCATCTGACCGTAATTAAATGCCTAAAACCCCTGAGCTTCCGGGGGCTCCGCCCCCTCGACCCCACCAGGATCCCTAAGGTGGGCCCCTGAATGCCTTTCTGACCGTTATAAAATGCCTAAAACCCCTGAGCTTCTGGGGGCTTCGCCCCCTGGACCCAACCAATGGCCCTAAGGCGGGCCCCTGGATGCTCATGTGACGGTAATTTAATGCGAAAAACCCCTGAGCTTCTGGGGGCTCCGCCCCCTGGACCCCACGCCAATTAGTGTTCTGCCAGTTTCACAAATATGGTATCAAAATCATCTGACCGTAATTAAATGTCTAAAACCCCTGAGCTTCCTGGGGCTCCGCCCCCTCGACCCCACCAGGGGGCCTAAGGCGGCCCCTGAATGCTTATCTGACCGTTATAAAATGCCTCATATCCCTGAGTTGCAGGGGCCTCAGCCCCCTGGACCCCACGCAAATTAGAGACCTGCTGGTTACATGAATAAGTTATCAAAATATGCTCATCTGACCGTAATTAAATGCCATACCCCCTGAGCTTCCGGGGCTCGGCCCCTTGACCCCCGCCGGGGCTTTGCCCCTAGACCCCACGCCAATTTACGCTACGCTTTACCTGATCGTAAATACTTTAGCCTCCCCACCCACTTTGAAAAACGTTCAGCGGGGCCTGCATGTAAGAGTGGGGTGATGCGGATTTTTGTCTGCCCCCTCTCCCCAAAAAAACGTTTTTGCTCATTACGCCACTGCTGGTGACCATTACGTACCAATATTTGGCTCGCATAATTTCAAATTTTGCCCCCCCCCCCTAAGAAATCCTGGATCCGCGCCTGGAAGGGGTTAAAATTCGATCTAGAGCATCATATTTTTTATGAAAATGGGGAAAGGGACACTAAATATTTTACACAGTTAATGCAGTCTAATAGAAAAAAGACAGTAATACGGAAAATGTTGATAGGAGAAAAGGTAAGTTTTGATCAAAACGTAATAATAAAAGAGATACATAGGTTTTATAGTAAATTTAATGAACCCTTTAGGAATTTTATTTGTCATATATTATATATTTGAAAGGTGTTGTAACGATTCAAGCTCTATTTGCTTATGTTTCATCACCTTTGTGTGTTCATTCCTTTAACTGTATAATAGTTGCAACTTGTCTTTGATAAAACATTGTTATATTCTTATTCACGTGAAGTCAGTTCAAATGGATTTTAAAATTGAAAATGATTTGTTATATTATATTCTTTTTCATGTGATGTTATCTCCAATGAATTGTGAACATGCATAAATAAATAAATAAATACATAAACCTGGATGTGACGAAAATATATTAAATAATAGTGTCTTCTTTAAGGATTTTCCTAAATTAGAGTCAGCTTCACGGGAATTATGTGAGGGAAAAATTACACAGGGAGAGTGTTGGGAAGCTTTGAAACAAATGAAACTGAACAAAATACTGGGGAACGACGGGCTAAGCGGTGAATTTTACTTCTTATTTTGGCCGATATTAAGAGATGTAGTGGTGAAGAAAGCTTTAAATGAGACTCTTTGTAAAGGGGAACTTTCGTCTTCTCAAAAACAGGCGGTTATTATTTTGTTTTGTAAAGATGGGAAAGACCCTTTGTTAACTAAAAATAATAGACCTATATCATTATTAAATGTCGATTATAGAATTTTAGCTAAAGTTCTATCCATAAGAATTAAAAAAAAGTCTTACATGACTTATTTTTATAGATCAGGTTGGATATATTAAAGGTAGAAATATAGGCGAGGCAATAAGGTTAATAGATGATATGATTTTCATACAACACACAATGATATTCATGGATTTTTAATGGCAATAGACTTTGAAAAGGCCTTTAATTCCGTGTCTCATATTTTTTTGTAATGTTTTTCTCTCCTTTTTGGGGTTTTGGACCATCATTATGTAGATGGATCCAAACACTATGTAATGGCGCTTTGAGTTGCGTTTTTAATGGGGGGATATCTACCGGGTACTTTAGTATTGAGAAAGGTGTAAGACAGGGAGATCCTCTATCTCCATACTTATTTATACTTTGTATAGAGATCCTTGCTTATTCAATTCATAAGGACTCTGCTATTCATGGGATTAGCTTTGGTGATGTAGAGGTAAAACGGGGGAAGCACTCGTTTTTCCGAAGGTTCATAATTCCGAGAGCGAGGAGCGAGTTGGCTCAGTCGGTAAAGCGTCTTCCTGACGAACCAAAGATCCCGGGTTCGACTCCCACCTAGGCGGATGACTGAAGCCTGCGTTGTGTGTTAACGTGCCCCTTCCCTTGTTCATAGACGCAGGCTATGTTAAGTGGAAAACACTCCGTCCCTCGGATAGGACGTTAAATGGAGGCCCCGTGTAGAGAAGAGTCACTACCTTTGCACGTTAAGAACCCACTGCACTATTCGTATAAGAGTAGGGGGAAACCCCGGTGTAGTGGTGCACCTGCACACACCCCAGTATAGTACGATAATACTCTGTAAAGAGGTCTGTACTCAAAATGGAAGAAGAAACACAAATTTCCCATGCCTAGGGGTTCATAATTCCGAACATTTGTTGCGTTATTCCGAAGGTTCGTTTATCCGAAGGTTCATAATTCCGAAAATGAAAAAGGGTTCATAATTCCGAAAATGAAATAGGGTTCATAATTCCGAAAATGAAAAAGGGTTCACAATTCCGAAAATGCAAAGGGTTTATAATTCATGAGCATTTATTTTTTACTTGTGAAAAATAAGAGTTCTTTGGAAAGATTGTGGTGATTTATTCAATTTATTAGATATTAAAAATATAAACTTGGAGGGACTTTACATTGGTATAAATGTTATAAAATGTAGGGAAGGAGCAGTTAATTAATCACATTATACTTTTAATCAAATATATTATTTTTGTTTATAGCAGAACTAAAAATAAACCCCAACTCCTCAAGAAATTAAACAAAGAATGCTGGAATATGAACGAGAGGAAAGAAAATCAGCCGAAGAGCGAGGTACATTAACACACCAACTTGGGAAATGGGAAAACTTTCATACATAGGGACAGTGAGGCGAATACATCTATTTTCGATTGGAAAAAAAAAATGCTGGAGCGGCCGCGATGCACTATGCTTGCAGCATTTGGTACATGTGACTTTTTTGTTTGTATGTCAGTGTGTACGTGTTTGTGTGTGTGTATGTATGTGCGAGCTTGGGTGTGTAGATAAGGGTGTTGTACAAAATGTATTTGATTTGGCACAGTGCCCCCACTTTTTCAAGTACCTCAAAAGTGCCCCTGTTTACATAGGAAAAGTGCCCTTATAACTTCGTAAGTGCCCATTTTTACACAGGAAAAGCGCCCATTTTACTTTGAAAAGTGCCCCTATTACTTTTCACCTACGATAAGTGCCCCTTTTATTTTGACTAATTTAAAGCAACTAAGAGCAATTTCCCCCACAGCTCGCTACACTCACTCGCATTTATATATGATATAATTATGTTACTTATCAAAGGTCTTTTCAGTCTTCCGTTATTAGAATGTACTTATAACCCCATCAGGATTGGGGTTTTTCCTCTATAAGATGTAATTTTTCGCACTGCGACCTCACAAATCTTAACATTTTTCCTCACTCGCTTCGCTTGCTCGCAAATGAATATTCAGACCATCACACCCAGCTGCAAAGTATGATGCTTAAGCAATATCTTGTACGATGTATAAAGAGAAACAAATATTGAAAGCATCCCAAATAATGTAATCACAATGTAGGGGTATATACCAATGTCTAAAAAATTGTATATTTTCGCTTTGAGATTTCCCTCTGTAGGTGCCCTTTTTGTTGGTGCCCCCCACTTTGGAAGTCGCTCTGCCGCCCCTGGAGCCAATTTAGGAAAACTTCAATTATTTAAATGAATTAGGAATGAAAAAAGATTGAAAATAGTAACAGGGAATAAGAGATGCAATATACTTCAAAATGTGTGTAATTATACCATAGAATTACTTGTAAAATATAATTGTGAGTATATGAATTTCATTTCATGACCAGTGAATCAGTTATGTTTTTGCGATGGGTACCCCCGGATATTTCCATTTGATAGTTTATAAAAATACACCTTTATATTATTATTATTTAAAAATACGATGCCATGAAATTTTTGTCCAATGCTTTAGGCTTCAACAAAATATTAAAATGACAAAACTTCAAAATTCCAAATGTTAAAACACGTTTCAAACTATTCAGTATACGTGTTTGGAGATTTATCTTGAAGTAATTATGGGTCTGAAACTTCTAACTATGTCTTACCTGCCATGGCAGATTACCCATCCCTTCCAAGGATTTTACAATGTGGAAATAAACGCGTATAATCAGTTTAGATAAATGGAAAAAGCCGGAGATATAAACATGGCATATTTTCATTTCAAATATAAAAAACGATAACTCCCTGTTTAAGTGAATGTGTAGAAAGATCATATAGCCATAGCCTACTCAATAAATGACATGTGATGGCGCTGCCCATCGACTAAATAAGTTATGACAGAGATATGACATGGTCGGAGGCGTCATAACTACTTAGTAAGGGTGTTGTCCTTGATCTTAGAAAAGAGGGCTTGTGAAGCATGTAGCAGACAAGTAGCTTACTAACGCTGATTTAGTCAAGATACAGGCCCAAGAACTCCAACACTAGGTAGTGTTATAGTTCAGTGGTCGCAACAAGTCTCTTGTCGGGGAAGTTGTTGCTCGTCTCGCTTGGCAAAGACGGTTTTGTGAAACACTTAGCCGACAAGTCGATCGACAGTGCCAAGATGTCGCTGACCTTATAGTTACAACGGTTTCGTGAAACAACAGCTAATATACAATCTACAAACGGGCGTTGTCCGTACTTTGCATATCAAAACAATAGTATTCAGAAGATGGGCCCCCTCCCCTGGCGCCCAAGGAGGGGGTGGCGTCGAATTCCCCCACTGAGCGAAAAATCGACCGACCACAAAGTGGGCCCCTTTTTAGGCCCCCTCCCTTGCCGCCGGCTGAATCCGCCCCTGGGTTTGACTGTACTTAAATTGTTATGACGTTGTATGCTCTTTATTATGGATTAAAAGAGCACAATTTTCTATGCCACCCCAACAACAACAAAAACTAGATGGAACTTCAACTGCGCGCAGTCGAAAATGATGCCTCCGCCATAGAGCAATTTTACAAACCAAAATGGAAGCAATTTTTAAAATTCAAGTTTGATTGTAATCCATCTGTTGGTTCTAATGATAACGCGATCACGAGCTATTTTGAGATGCATAATGAGCCCTGTGACCTTTGACTTCGTGACCCCCAAATCTAATCAGTTCATTGACTCTGCAAGATACATACATGACCCAAGATTGGCAGTAATCCATCAATCGGTTCTTGAGATAACGTGATCACGAGCTATTTTTGCATACATAATGAGCCCTGTGACCTTTGACCTCTTGACCCCAAAATCTAATCAGTTCATTAGCTCTGCAAGATACATACAGGACCCAAGTTTGGCGGTAATCCATCAATCGGTTCTTGAGATAACGCGATCACGAGCTATTTTTGCATACATAATGGGCCCTGTGACCTTTGACCTTGGACCTCGTGACCCCAAAATCTAATCACTTCATTAGCTCTGCAAGATACATACATGACCTGAGGTTGGCGGTAATCCATCAATCGGTTCTTGAGATAACGCGATCATAAGCTATTTTTGCATACATAATGGGCCCTGTGACCTTTGACCTTGGACCTCGTGACCCCAAAATCTACTCACTTCATTAGCTCTGCAAGATACATACATGACCTGAGTTTTGGCGGTAATCCATCAAATGGTTCTTGAGATAACGCGATCATAAGCTATTTTTGCATACATAATGGGCCCTGTGACCTTTGACCTTAGACCTCGTGACCCCAAAATCTAATCACTTCATTAGCTCTGCAAGATACATACATGACCCGAGTTTGGCGGTAATCCATCAATTGGTTCTTGAGATAACGCGATCACAAGAACGAGACGTACGGACGGACGGACAACCACAAAACATAATGCCTCCGGCTACTTTGTAGCGGAGGCATAAAAATCAGAATCTGAATCTAAATCTCATGATGCCCATAATATTTTGCATAGATTGTGCACCATTAATCATGATTTTTCATGGAGTCATACCTCATTTATGGTACAAAGACAACTTAACAAACATCCATATAGGCGAGAATATGTAAATAATCACATTTAATCACATAATACTGTAGTCGGTATGCTCAGCTGCATAATCATGATACAATAGTTTCTATCATTGCACAATTAATGATACCCTGATGCAAGAGTTCATAAAATGGACAACACATTTTACTCACAGTAGTGATGAATGATGAATCAGTCATAGAAAATGCATATATTCAATATACCTGGATAAATTAAGAGACAAATTTGTGTACATGTAGTCACCATGTAATTTCATTCATGATATCAACAACTTCACAAAGTGTGTGGAATTAATTTATAAAATACATGAGTTCATCATCATGTTCTGATGTAAATGATAATTTGGCCAACTTAAACATACAACATTTATGATTGCTTATATTTATTTTGTCATTCACAGCTATTATTCCTAGGTGTTAAACATTATGTGCATAAAAAAACACTGCATATCCTTTGTTACTTAATTTTTTTCCTTTATCACTCAAACGTAATTCACAAATGACAATCTGTTCTGGCTCTACATGATTATGCCCTATTCCAGCCCACATAAATGTTCTGTTTTTAGTTTTACTGACTAACCCATTTTTCCTTCATATTTGTCAGGTCAAGATTTTAGTTGATGAATTGCAGAAGAGTCACAATTTAAAATGAATTGGGCAACTCTCTAATCAGATTAAAGGCTTCATAATATTAAAAATATTACACTAAATCCCGGACTTCTGCAAATCTTGCAAATCTTCTTTTGACTAAAAACACTCTCCTGGAATGACTGAATTGTTATTAAATATGCCCATGGTACCCTTTTTTAAATTTCTTAGCCACTTGTCATTATGATACTTCTGTTTGAATTTTTCTTCTTTTGGAATGATGAAAGACAGGATAATGCTTTGGCTAATTTGTGCTCTGATTTCAAGCAAACACTTTTTCGAAGTAAAGATTAATCATCTTTCTTCAAAAAACTCACAATAAGAACAGTATTTCACTACATCCCTGATTTCTGTGAGATATGCATATCTCCTTTTGATTACAAACATTCTTGTGGAATTCTGGTGGAGGTGTTGTGGTGTAGTGGTTCATTCACTTGACTCTGAATCCCAGGGTTGAGGGTTTGAATCCCAGCAGGGCACTAAACATCCTTTGGCATGACATTAATTCACTTTTGCCACTCTCCACCAGGTGTAAATCGGTATCTGATATGCCAGAGTGTTACATATTTGGCCGCCAGCTATGACCAGGTTAATAAAGTTGGAGCCCCACGAGCGTCACAATGTGATGTGATGTGCTGTAAGAAGCCACCTTTATTTATTATAATTAATGACTGGCGAAGAATACATGTACATAAGTATGCAGCATGACCAAGATTCCTTTCTTGGCCACTTGTCAATTACGATACTTTGCTTTAGAACTATCCTTCTTGTGAATGATCTGAGATGGGATACATTAGTTCCTGATGCTTTGGCTACTATCTACATATATTCAAATATTTGTGGTTAGAAGGCGCCTCTAAAGTAATAGAACTGCAGCTTCTCATTATTGTGACTCTTGCAAAAATGATACATGGCTTCTGTACTTTCTTCTTTTGGACAGATCACAGAGGTTGTGTAATTGATTGTATACAACTCACTCCTAGATCCTAATCAAATGATCGGTCAAATGTGGTCAAGTATGATTCATTTACAGAGATTACCACAAGTTTTTTTTTCATGAAAAAGTATGCAATTGTTTCCAGTTCTAGCCAACAATTTTAAAGTACGAGATGCGGCGCAGTGCATGTAGAGGTTAATGTGTTTATACATCACTAAAAGTTCCTTTCATAATTTTAAGAATGTGAATGGTTTATGTTTCATCTCCAATCTGGATTGTTTTAAATAAAATTTCTACTAGATATCATCATTGATAAAAGAAAAATGTTTTGCTGAAGCAATAGAAAAATGGAAGTCATTCTATAGAAATTTGGATGGTGGATACTGTCTTTTTCAGTTATTTTCTGGAATAGAGAATGAGATTCTTTGTTATGTTTCTGCCTTTGCTTTGTTTAACATGAATGTAAAGTTCAAATATTATTTTGATAATCTACCTTTAAGAATCTAATGCTTTGATTGAAATAGTGCTCTTTCCTCTCATCAAAAATTCCAATATCAAATACACAATAGCTGCATAGCACATAATACTGCCATAGCAGACCAAGGAGGAACTACTGGTATTTGGAGCTCCATGAGTTGACCCATGACCTTGCATCCATATGCATGTCACAATTATCCCTCTCAATTCGCTATGGTCCCAATACTCAGCCTGCCCTCTACTTCTGCTTGTGTTTGTACATCTTTGACGGGTTGATATCTTTCCCAGACCTAGCTAGCATCTGATAGTAGACCATGAGTCCAAACAAGACATGGGTAGTGACCACCATACAGTACTCAAAGTGGTTAGGATAGTCCATGCCACAGATGCTGTACCATCTCTGATTATCCTGCAGGGGGGTAGTTGAAAAGTAAGAGGAGAAGAAAGAGAGTGAGAGGAATGAAGGTAAGCAATGAGTATATGTGTGTCCCTTTTTTACCAAACGAAGGTAGGGTGAAATGAAAGTAAGTGTGACCTATGTTTCCCCATTGTTTTTTCTTATTAGAGATGTATTCAATTACTAGTAACTCTGCATAACTCAAAGTCGCACAAGTCGAATTTTCCCTAAGTCAAATCAATTTTATAGACCCAACTATTTTTTGCGGTCCCAACAGATTTGACTCATGCAGAGTTAACTGTATTTTGTATT
Source organism: Mesocentrotus franciscanus (assembly GCA_037976565.1). Lineage (NCBI taxonomy): Eukaryota > Metazoa > Echinodermata > Echinoidea > Camarodonta > Strongylocentrotidae > Mesocentrotus > Mesocentrotus franciscanus. The sequence goes on from CP137685.1 coordinate 18,431,977, forward strand.
CTTTCTAATCTTTGTATAATTTATCAAATTTTTCTGTTTGGATCTAGAGGAGCTTCAATTCATATCATTTAACACTGAGTTATTGCCCTTCTAGCTCTAAACAGATGATCTCAAGGATCAACACATCTACTTTTCATAAAAGAAACAACACACAAATCCAGTAAATTGTGTACTATTATAATGAATTAGGATAGTCCATGCCACAGGTGTACCATCTCTGATTATCCTGTAGTGTATTTCACAAGAGGAAGGAGGGGGGAAGCCAAAGAGGAATGAAGGTTAATGATAGCAATGGGCATTTTACCATTTGTAGTGTGCCTAACAGCATATTCAAATGATAACAAAACAAAAACTGAGCTGTCCTCTGTCTTGTATGTGTACACCAGTGTGTAAATCTTTTTAATTTTTTTTAAAAACAGAAACTCCTGTTTGGATTTGCTACAGTAAAAATAAAACATGTATGGATAATCTTACATTAAACAGAGATTTCCAAAGCTCCAATCATGATGAAAGATTATGAGTGCTTTTAGTACACCATCAAACAGATTCCAAAAGATGGTTGGATGCATTATTTATCACGGTGTGAATTGAACAACACGATTTCAACGTACCTATGAACATATCTCTATGTCATTACCCCATCCATCCTCCATATTATAACACACTGTTATGCGCATGAAAAATCTGTGTGACATACCACTTGCTGAATGTGTAGTACCAGTACATATTTATAGATGTAGTATTCCATGATCCGCATTGCTGGATAACATATTTCAAACAAATACTGACTTTTCCATTCATGGTTAAAACTAAAGTCTTTAATTTTTCAGATCTTGATCAAAACTATAGCCCTTAATGATAGTTAAGCTAAATGCAATGAATCAGACTATGCAAGTTTCTTTGAAGCTTACCGGTATCAAAAACTGCAAATTCTCTTGGTCTTAGTGGACTCTCTAGTTTTCAAGTTCAATTTTTCAGGTCATGATTAAAGTTATACTCCTCGTTGATAATGCTATATTCCTCCGCTTCGTCTTAAGGCATCATAGCAGTATCAAGATCTCATCAGGGCAATTGGTATAACCGTTGACCCTTATGGCAGTCAAAATTTGCATACTAAAACATCATTATTTAATGTTATTACCTTGGGAGGTTGTTGACCTGGTAGGCAATGCCAGTCAAAGTAGTTCTCATCATAGTCTGAGGTGCACATGTATTTCTGCTTGTAGGCAAGCTGGATGAGAGAGAAGCATACAATTCCCCAGTATACATCCATCAAGATTATGCTATTTTTCACAAAGAATACAAGACTATATAAAATGCAGAAGTCTTCGACTCTTAATTATGCCACACAAATAATTTCCGTGTCACATCGTATTCATCATGGGATAGATATACCAAATGCTTCAAGATTATTTGTTTTCAGTGCAAGATTAATCTATACCTGTTAAAAGGGATATCATGGACCTAATCAAGACTAGAAAATGGGAAATTTTGCAAAACCGTTGTATTCCAAAAAGCAATCCTTCCGTTAAATGGTGTCTATTGTTTTGTGCAAATTTGAATGTGAAGCAAATGAGCGGCTGTGCAGAGAGACGAAGAAAGCAACCAAAGTGTTACAAATTTAGAGGGTCCTGTTCTCTTAGACACTGGTGAGTGTGAAGTCTTCACTAAATGACACACAAATTACTGTATACTTTATATTTGTCAAGAACAGGGTGCATGGAGACCTACTCCTTACAGCTATCTGTCTCTTCATTGTAGCCCAGGCCCAGTTAACTGGTAGGACTGGGGGTCCAAGAAAATACCCCATGATCATGAACGATATAGTGGAGGAAGGGCCGAAGGGGAAAGGGTATCCTTTAATTGAATTGAAAAATTATGTTACATAATCATGTGATCTCAACACATTATTGGTGAGCTCTCTGCAGTCTTACATCTACCAAATGACATGTTAATCTTAGCAGTATTTTTTTTTGTAATTGTATGTTTTGTATTCATGTAACCCTGTAGGACTTGGAGGACTGGGTATTTTCAAAGTACACTATGACCTTATAAGATGCGATGGACTTTCTCTATTTTACAGGATCATCAGGATCATGTCTTCAAAATCCTTGTTACTTGTGAGCAATAAAACCCTGTATAGTATCTACCAAACACAATGTGAATTGTACAGTTACCTGTCCTAGAGCAGTGTACATGGTAACTTGTTCCTGGCAGTTTCCAGTCTCTTCGTGTAGTCCAGTAGACTGGTAGGTTTGAGGATTCATAAAGTATACCATGATGATGTAGAGAAGATAATGGGCAAATACTGCAATGCCCACACTGTCAAAGAATGGTGTCCCACCTGTAGGAGGCACAGGAGAGAGAAAGAGAGAGAGAGATGAGAAAAGGAATCAAGACTAGAGTATGACTGAGCGTTCAAAAAAAATACCATGATAAAAAGAAGAAAATGGGCAAATACCACAATGCTGACACTGTCAAAGAATAGTGTCCCACAAGAAAGAGAGAGAGAGGGAGGAGAGAGAGAGAGAGCTGAAAGTCTGCACTACAATTCTGAAGTGGGCACCATCGATTCCATTGAACCATATATGTGCACACTTAATGCCATGAAAAATAACTCAGGTCTGCACACTTAGTACCAAGTATGCACCATATGTTTTAGAGAAATGATTGGTTTCCAGTCATGCCAGTGCTAGTGGCGTCTGCTTTAATCATTTTTGCATTATGGAATGCTTTTACAGTAAAGCAGCCTGGTGCCAGAAGAAATATCGGTAAACAGACAGAGATAGACGGTGACTGCAGTGGGCTATGGCTCAGTACAACCTACAATTTAGAGACCTGGGCAAGATTGATTTTCTTGGTCGTTACATACTAAAACCTAGGTCTAACGTTATTGCCTGGCTAAAGATAGGGCCTAGCCCTAGCGTTTGCACACCAACCGTACCGGTGAAGTCCTCTGGGCACTGCCCATGTGGCAATGCAGCGAAGGCACACTTGGGCTGTACAGCGTAGGGTATCAGTACAAGATGATAGATCTAGACCTACTACCTTTACCGTAATTGTAATACCATGTACCAGATAAAGTTAGAGCAAATTTCTTTAATACTTGGGTCATTCTTCACAGAGTGGAAAGGAGGGTAGGAATACCTCCCAGAGAGTGGAAAACTTACATTAGAGGCAGGTTTTTGCAGGGTTAAATATGATGGATCCTGTGACCAGGGACGCATAAAGATGTCACTAAGATTCAGTTTTTTGTTTTGTGATTGAATCTACTACTACCATTTTTCATATTAAAAACGAAAAAAACAAACACCAAGGGGTGCATTATTATTATTACCTTATTACTTTTTTTACCAAATCTACTGGAGAAATGCAGTCGATCTATTACAGGTCTATTTCAATCTTCTTTCTACTAGATCCATGTCTCTCTAGCTGGTCAGGCTTGCACAGTTTTATGGGTCGTCCTTCTGTTTTTGGTGTGTTTAGGGAATATACTGCATATTGTTACAATAATAATCATTGAAATGTACATACTCTGTCTTATGGTTTTAAAGGGAGTGGGTCATCAGTTTCCATGTGCACATGGCCATATTTGAGCATCACATCTCTATTGGTTCTTGAGATATCACGATAACAAGTTGCTTATGTGATGGAATCAAAGCCGGATTTGACTTTGATGGGGAAAATTCAACTAATTAAGACTTTTGTTTTATCAAAATTAATATATGTTTCATCACTTACATCAGTACCGCCTTGGGCATTCCATGAAATTGAAGTTTTAACATTTGATTTTTTATGGAATGGGAAAGATAAAATTAAACGAAGTACTATGTTTTTAGATTATGATAAGGGGGGTCTTAAATTGACAGATTTTCAATTATTTATTCGAACACAAAGAATCATGTGGATGAAAAGACTCATAACAGGAGATTCAAATATGATTTGGAAACGATATTTTAAACACCTGACTAGAAAATTTGGCAGCCTCTTGATATTTTTCCGTAATGTATCGCCAGATTTACTTGGACTGTCATTACCAGACTTTTACCGTAGCATGCTAGAGGCTTGGCTGGGGACAAAAGCCTCTTTGTTTAATAAAAAAATTTCGAAAAGAAATCAAATTATTGATAATAATAGATGTATCCGTATTCAGGGGCATACATATTTCCATGAAGACTTATTTCTGATTGTTTTTTTAAATACATCATATTGTTGATAGGAAAGGTGAATTAAAATCTATCACAGAATTTGAGAAAATGGGTTTAAACAACATTGAAATAAATATTATAAAACAGTTATATGAAGGCATCCCATTCTCATGGAAAACTCTTTTGAATATATACGAACATCCTTGAGAGGATACTGAATTAAGTTTAGAATTTTTTATTAACGGAAAACCCCACTCTTTGCAAGGCATAACATCAAAATATATCTATAGTGCATTGTTAAAGATGAGAGCGGAAAAATCTTATGCTACATGCAACTTAGAACGTAGATATAATATGGTTGAAAATGACACGAGAACAATTTTCTTAAGACCCCGAAAATCCACTCTGGACAGAAAGCTGAGGGAATTTCAATATAAAATGTTATATAAATTAATTTATACAAATAAGCATCTATACACTTTCAAACATGCAGTGAGCAATCTTTGCTCCTTTTGCAATAAACACGAAGAGACTCTGCTTTTTATCTGTGAAAAGGTAGCAAATATTTGGAAGGACTGCGGTGACCTTTTTGCTTTATCAGCATTAAATGATCTACACTGTCGAGAAATTCATATCGGGATAAAGGGATCCAATGCGGGAGAAGAACAACTGTTAAATCACATTTTTCTTTTAACAAAGCATATGATTTTTAAGTATAGTTCAACTAAAAATAGACCCCCAATTCCTCAAGAAATTAAAAAAAGAATTATAGAAAATAGACAAGAAGAAAAGGAATTAGCGGGGGAGAGAGGCACTTTAACACTTCACTTTAGAAAATGGGACAACTTCCACAGTTAAGGATGGTGAGGCAAATACTTCTTTCTCAGACTCAATTTTTTTTTTTTTAATTAAAAAAAAAAAATAATAATAATTTGATCATAAGGAAAAGGAAGAGACTGGATTTCCAAAGACTGTGTTCGAGAAGGGAGGGGGTTGTAGAGTTTGGGAAGCTTTGGGAATGGAGGGGGAAGGGGTAAGATTGTATGTGTGTCTGAGTATGTGAGTGTGTGTGGTGTGTCTGTATGTCTGTGCGTAAGGTTTTGATCTATAATATTCATTCAGTATAATTAATTTGAAGACGGTATGTACTGTGTATTAAACTATATATGTATTTCTGAGGGATGTACAATTTTCTTTACATTTGGATATGTTATGTGAATCAATGAAGATGTATGATTTCTTTATTTTGTACTGAATGAATGCAATAAAGAATGCTACAAAAAAACAAAAAAAAATACCTGGAATTTCATCAGTTGACCTCTGTGACCTTTGAACTTTGACCTACTTACTCCAAAATCTACTCAGATTGTCTTCCTATGGTGATACATACTATCATCAAGTTTCAAGTTCATATCTCGAGTGGATCTTGAGATGGATCTTGAGATATCACAATAATGAGAAAGTGGGGCGGAAGGACGGATGGACGTACAGACAGACAAGACGTACGGATGGATGGACAACCCGAAAACATAATGCCTCCGGCACCACCTTCGTGAGGTCGCCTGGCAAATGCAGGATCTCCAAACTATAAAGAAAAATAGAACCGATTGAAAAAACACCTTGTCCTGTCAATGTGAGATGGCTAGACCTAGTAGTAGTATACAGGCTATACAACAGTTATCTTACCATGCTTTCCAAATGGTCTGGCATCATCAACCGGCTTCCTATCCCCAATCCACACAATCAGCAAGTAGATGGCAAATAGTACACCCAAGCAGAACCCTGTAGGAACACCATACACATCATGAGGAATGTGGTAGATGATGATGAACTGGATGGTTGCTACAGGAAATGCAAACACTCCTGCAACAGTTGCACTGATGACCTCCACTGGCATTCTGAAGCAAAAATATCAAAATTATAATCATAACATTAATGCACCCGTCAACCGTAATCTTGGCCAGAGTGAATCTTCACCTTATTTTGTGTAGGAGAAGGTGAATCCTTGCCTCATTTTTTACCAGATGTTGTGAATCTTGAACAAATATTTTTCACATACAAGTGAACGAGCCTTGATTGAAAACATTCTTGTGTGTGAATGAGCGTCGAATGTCTTTAACTCCATTGTCTTTAACTTTTTGCGTTGCCAATTTGATAAGTAATTTATGATATTAGCGATTAGTGTAAAAAGGCATGCGTGCAGGGAGTTCGCTAAATTCAGCGAACTCTGTGTATGTGCCTTTGTATGCTATACTATACTAGTCGCTATTATCGTCAAGTTAGTATCAAATTAGCAATGCAAAAAACAGTTTTTACGTGTATATACAGCGTGTCTTTGCATTTCAGCCGGAACTAACATCGGGAACTCTCGTAAGAGGTCAGCGATTTTGTCATGTTAATCGCACCTTTACTAATTATCAACAGGAACACAGGGAAGGTAAGCAAATCGCTGTCACTCCTATTTATTACTTGACCGATTTCAAAGTGCTTTTTAAGAGAAGAAAGTAGAGTCCACTAGTGAAGATCAAAGCTACTGTGCAATGTTCGTCGGGTGCGGGAAGGACGCATTTTAGGTCTGGTATACCTGCCTCTCCGCGCAGGCCTATCTATGGGTGCAATGCAGTAATAAGGCTAAGTGATATCAATATCATATTTTACATTATCACTTAGCCCTTAAGGCTAGTTTCCACATGTACTCATGATCAATTCTATGTTTCTTATACTATAATTACTCTATCTACCATAATACTGCGGTGCTGGTGAAAGGCCGGTGAATCTTGACCTTAGCAGGTGAAGACGTATGGTGAATCTGCACCTAATATGTTTAGTGGCGAGGTGAATCTGCACCTTATAAATGATTTGAAAGAGTGAATCTTGACCTTATTTTTTACAAAGCAAGGTAAATGAGAGGTGAATCTTTGTGTCGGACGTTCAAGACCAAAGGTGAATAAAAAGAGTGAAGTCTTGAGGGGGGTAGGTTCAAGATTCCGGTTGACGGGTGCATAAACAGATTATCTAGCTGCGTCATTATTGCACTCCAAAAGTGACTTTGTCTACTGATCCTCTTCCTTGTTCCATGTCATTTTCCTTGTTTTCCATCTCAAGCCCTTATATCATAACTATACATCATAACTATACATCATACTATAATGCTTTTCCTCCAGGGTATCAGCAGAATAAGTATTATCATTGATAGTTATGTTTTGTAAAACATAACAGATATATTTTTTCTCAAAAAGAGTACATTTTTAAATGTCCTCTATTCCTCTGTAATCAGACTCATGAATTGCTCTCATTACTTGCCAGCCTTGCTCTACAGCCAGCGAGAAGAGGGGAGAGGGGCAGGGAAGAAAAGGAATTTGTGGAAATCACATGAAATTCATCCAAAACAAAAGAAAAAGCAAGTGAGTGGAAAGCATGAAGTACCACTTGTAGTTATGACTTACAAATTACTCTTGTTTTTGCCAGCTTGGCTCCCCTGCCAGCGGGAGAAGCACAGAGAAAATTGTGGCTGCATGTGAAGGGCACCAGATGACAAAGCAGATGATTGAAACACAGGCGTGATGATTCTTATTATCAATCACATCAAATGAAATAAGAAAGTTCAGGCTGTTGTATGAAATATGACTTATGAATTACTCTATCTGCTAGCTTTGCTCCCAGCCAGCGGAGAGTGGCAAAGAAGAGAAGATTGTGGCTGCTCTTGAATGTTGCCCAGATGATGAAGCTTGTGATCAAAACCCAGATGCGATGATTCTTATTATCAACCATACCAAATCAAAATGAGAACGCAAAATCATTTGTATGAAACATGACTTATGAATTACTCTCCTATCTGCTAGCCTATCTACCAGCGGGAGTGCTAAAGAAGAGGAAAGTATCCACGATGGTGAAGCTTGTGATCAAAACTAAGTAGCGATGATTTGTATTATCAATCAAACAATCAAAATGACAATGTGCAATCTGTTGTATGAAACATGACTCAGTGAATTACTCTCCTAATTGCCAGCTTTGTTCCCCAGCCAGCTGAGAGTGCCAAAGAAGAGAAAGTTGTGGCTGCAGTGAACATTGCCCAGAAGAAAAAGCTGGTGATCAGAACCCAGAAGCGATGATTCTTAATATCAACCATACCACATTAAAATGAAGAACTAGATGGATTTTCGACTGCGCGCAGAAAATGATGCCTCCACCATGGAGCGATTTTACAAATGCAATTTTTAAAATTCAAGTTTGATTGTAATCCTATTGGCTATTGGCTCTGCAAGATACATGTCCTGAGTTAGATAGTAAGCCATCCATCGGTTCCAATGATAGTGCGATCACAAGCTATTTTTGCATACATAATGAGCCCCATGACCTTTGACCTCATGACACCCAAATCTCATCAGTTCATTGGCTCTGCAAGATACATACATGTCCAGAGTTTGATGGTAATCCATCAATCGGTTCTAATGAGAATGTGATCACGAGCTATTTTTGCATACATAATGAGCCCTGCGACCTTTGAACTAGTGACCCCCAAATCTAATCAGTTCATTGGCTCTGCAAGATACATACATGTCCTAAGTTTATCAGAAATCCATCAATTGGTTCTTGAGAAAACATGATGCCTCCGGCTACTTTGTTGCGAAGGCATAAAAATAATCTATTAAATGAAACATGACTTACGAATTGCTCTCATATTTGCCAGCTTTGCTCCCCAGCCAGCGGGGTGTGGCAAAGAAAAGGAAATTGTGGCTGCACATGAACGTTGCCCAGAAGAAAAAGCTGGTAATTGGAACCCAGTAGTAACGGTCATAGATGTTTGGGTCGGTGTCGTGCCATGTCCACCAAAGGTGTTTGATGCCCATGATGTCATAGGGAATGTCTGAAATAAAAATACAGAACAATGAAGTGGAGGCCGTGTGGCAAAATCAGATTGTCATCTGGCTCTGCAAATCACTTTAGTTATACTAGTATGCGCAGGTCCGAGTCCTGTGCTGATCAGACAAAAATTGGTGCTGCGTTGTGAGTACTCCTCCCATCTGTTCTCGATGCAGGCTCGAGTTCAGGGGAAAACACTCCGTTCCTTGGACACAACATTACCAGGTGTCCCTGTGTGTATGAGAGTCACTCTCTAGGCACGTTAATATGCTACACTTCTGGCAAAGAGTAGGGAGAACAGTTTGATGAGGCTACCCTGGATAAACAAGACATATTATCATTATTATTATTATTATCATTATTATTCTTCTTCTAATTATTATTATTATCATCATTATTATATACAACTGGTAATTTTTAATCCATCTATGGGATAGGCTGTATAGCCCTTTGAATACGTGAAGAAGTTTCTTAGGGAGTGCAAAACTGATCAGTGCACTCCAAATTATTCTTAAGATTACATTTGAAATCAAAGAAACTAACAAGACCTACAATGTGAAAAGACAGAAAAACATTACTTGACCCACTGATTACTGAATTATCTCATCCCCATAGACTCTAAATCAAGAGCTACATGTACCTGGGTCGATCCCATAGGCAATGGGTTAAAAAAAGTATGACGATCAGCCATATGCTCATTGTGGATTTGAACACATATCATTATCTGAAGCAACAGATGCTTTACCAACTGAGCCTTGCTTCCTTTTTAAAGAGAATGACGTGGATTACAAGGACAAATTTATGACACTGTTGGACGAGCACAAAGACAAAGCTGACTTTGAAATCTTCTACGATCAGTTCAGTTTTGATGGGGTATAGAATTAGATTTTCATGAAAATACTTTACTTCATCACTTTCAAAGATGTTCTTGGACCTATTTTTGTACGATAAAGAGGTCGTAATTGAGAGGTTTAAGCACTTAACTGGAAACACAAAGGCCTTGGATTCGATCCCGACACGGCACTAATGTCCTTTGGCATGACATTAATCTATATTTGCCACTATGGGGACCTGATAGGATGACAAAAGCCCTCAGAGTGACCATATGGTAGGAATACTTCCAAGGAAATTGAAATTGTGCACACTGTGTGTGCTTGAATGAATCAGACGAGCGGGGCAATAATATTATCTGAAAAGTGCGTAGAGATGGCATTCTGTATTAAGTGCTATATAAATTATTATAGTTATATCGACTGCTACGAGAGGACTAGCTGTTTCTATACGCTCAAGGGATAGTTGAATCCCCTGCTATCACCCCGAGGCGCGCCTCGGGGTGATAGCAGCTAGGGGATTCAACTATCCCGCGAGCCAGTATAGAAACAGCTAGTCCTCGAGTATTAAAGCAGTCGATATGACTTTTATATGCCGAATTAAAACAAAAATCTACTAAGAATTCTTACCTTAGCCTTTTAGTGAGTAAAAATTTGTTAAAACATCACAGAAAATCTGAAACACTGTCTGTTAATCTGCTAATCTTCGCTTAATCTTCGAGTGAAAGTTTCAATCATTTGGGAATCGCAGACAAAGAGCACTGTATATGGCGTCCGTGCTCGCACGTAGACAATTTTAACACGCAAACCAATGGGGATCGCAGTAAACCAATGGAAATCGCAGGATAATGAGGCGGAGGGTAGAAACTTTTAACTAGGCCCTGTGGGCTATTGCTATGCCCTGTGAGTTGGGCATGGCTTGAAATCACGACTCCAATTTCGACCAATCAGATGGCTAGATTTCTAAAGTGAGGTAGAGTAGAGGAGGCAGTTTTCGGCCACTAAAGGCAAAATCCTATTTTTGGACTCTTTACTTCCTATTTATTATCATTTCTTGTTCAAATCATGAAGCAAATATTATTAATATTTAAACAAAAAAAGAATCCCAGAAATAAATCATTAATTGCCATGGCAATATTAATTTCCATTTTCACTGTTTCGAGGTAGTTTTCGCCTAGCGAGGCAGTTTTCGCCGCATGTACAAAGTCAATAGGAAGCGTGCGCGCGCCGTGCGTTCCCGCTGATCTATAGCACTAGCGGGCGGAGCAGGTATCCCACGCCGGAGCTCCTCGTGCGAAAACTACCTCTGCGGTGGTCAGAAATTGGAATCTGAATTAGCCAGAGATATCGTGTGTGCGCTGCGATGTCCGGCTGCATTGATTTAATACATGCGATGAGATACTTTTGAGCTTGCGACTCGCACAAAATCGGGCTCTAAATCTGAAAAATACTTGAAATAAAGCTCATTTTATGGTACCCATATTCCTTACAGACACGCGTAAGATACTCCATTTTTCAGATTCGGGGAGCGGGACCGCCGATTACATCGCTAAAATGTGATATTTAAGGATATATTTTTCATTGCAAATGTGGTTCTCCGGTGACTCTGGCATGTTATTGTATGTGTGTGATATGTGATATGCTATTATGCACTATATTTTAAAGGATTTTACCATGCATCCAACGGACCGGCCGAAAACTGCCGCCGGCCGAAAACTCCCTCCTCTACTCTATATAATATTTATTATATACCTCTCATTAGAAATTGGAGTTGTGATTTTAGCCATGCCTGTAAAGAAACGAACAATGCCAGTAACGGTCAATAGTTCATGAGAAAGATGCCCGTTTGCTGAGATCCCCATTGGTTTACGTGTAAAAAGTTTCTTTGTGCAAGCGCGTAGACCATACAGTGTGTGCGTGCGATTTGGTCGCTTAGTGTGTGCGATTCCCGAATGATCGTAACATTCAGGCAACTTTCCAGCGAAGATTAACAGACAGTGTCTCAGATTTTCTGTGATGTTGTAACTAAGGCTGCGACGAGTAGTCGAATACTCGAATACTCGCACTGTTGACAGCTACTCGAGTAAGATTTCTCGTACTCGAATACTCGGCCGCCATTTTTTTTTTTTTTTTTTTCCTAGTTCACCTGGCACTGTCCAGGCCGACGGTCACCCGTGCCAGAAGAGCACCGGCATGGTCCCGTGGGTAAAAATGTTTCCCAGCTCAATCATACACAGGGTGTCACTGTCAACTCACCACTCAGAAACTGGGACCAAATCTCCGGATTTCTGTTTGGACTCTGAGGTATATTTGCCTGTCATCTTTAGTTTTAAAAATAACATTGTTTCAAGTATTTGTCAAAAATTCAAAAGCACAAATAGGCGCTTTCAACAGCAACTTGCAGTAAAATCGCGGGGGTTTTCAGAGACGAACCTTCGTACTGTTCGTAGTATGGTGTTGGCAAAAAAAAAAAAATGAAAAATTCAAAAAATTCAAAAAATTCAAAAAAATTCAAAAAAATTCAAAAAAAAACATGGTGTCCGAGTATTCGAGTATTCGCTGGCAAGGCTGGGAGTGTACTTGAGTACCTCATTACACGGTTATGCACAGCCCTAGTTTTAACCAATCTTTACTCAAGAAAAGGATAAGGCAAGAATTCTTTGTAGATTTTTTTGTGAATTCGGTATATAAAAGATATATATGGACTGCTTTAATATTCGAGGCATAGCTGTTTCTATACTGGCTCTAGGGGACGTTGCATCCTGCCATGACCCCTCAGCGCACCGCCCACCGCTGCGTGCCTCGGGGTCATGGCAGGATGCAACGTCCCCGAGAGCCTACAGAAACAGCTATGCCTCTCATAGCAGTCAATATATCTATATTATTAACATCAATCATACTCACCAAGTAGAACTGTGACCAGTGCCTGTGCAAATGGCTCTGCCCAGAATGGGAGGCGTAATCGAGACACAGCAACGAAGGATGGATACATAAACATGTAATCTGTAAAAGTAAACAGCAAAAGAAATAAATAATTTACCTATGACCACCTTTACTAAAGGAAATATTGTACTACCCTGTCATATAAAATGTATTATACATAGAATGTTCAACTAGTTGAAGGCTCTACAAGGTCATTTCGTAGTGTATAGTTTGCTATTGATTTGTGTATGTGACCACTGACGTCGAAGCTTGAGGCCCACCCTTCTGCATTTGGAGTTCACAGCAGCCCGGACATCGCGCTTGGAGTGTTGACCCTTGCTGCATCTCGAGAACTCCAACTCAGATTGAGAGAGGATCGCTCTGAAGCCAACTTTGTGAACAAGTCCTTCCTTCACCTCCTGAGACTTCCCACAGCAGACTGTGCCTCCATACAAGTTTGACTTCGCAAGATATGAGTCTCTGAAGACCTTGCTAAGCAGCTGGACAATGAGGTCCTTGGCTGACATTGCTCGACCGAATGCCTCTCTGTAGTTGCTGTCACTCATCATGTATGAAGCTTCATTGCTTCCAATGAGGACTGTATGTGCATCTACAAACATGTTTGGCTTCTTTGGGGTGTCCTTCAGAGCAGTCATTTCATAGTGTACAGTAATGGTATGCCATTAATTTATTATATTTATGTAATTCATTGTTGATTTGGACAGCCTAAAAATGATGACAAATATAGAGGATCAACAATAACAGATTATACAAATTATATCTGATGGTCCACAATTGTAAAAGTTACTGTGAAAAGCCATCAGAACACATGAACCTGCTCCAATCCTGAACCGTTATGATTATTTCTCCCTCTTAATGAAAACTTCTTGGCAATTACCGGTAAGGGTCTGGAGAACACAGACAATCTAATTTCTGAGAAGTTCAGTCTTCATGTCACAAGTTGTCTGTTTTGATCCAAAATGGTGTATCTTAAAAGTAGAGGACCTAAGGCTAACATCATTGTGACTAAAAGTAGATGATATTGGTAGCCTACTACTTACATATGCACAGAATGTATGTTGGTAGTCTCTTCGCAAGCAGCATAACCGTGGCTTGGGCATGCCAGAAGTTGTCAATGTCAGGGAGAATATAACTGATGGATTCCACGACGATTGCATGGATGAGGATGGCTAGTAGGTACCAGGCAAATCGACCTCCCCTTTTAAATGCTAGGTGGGGAGAAAATTGAAGGAAGAGAAGATGGAGGGAGGGTAGGGAAGAGAAAGAGGAGAAGGAGAATGTCAAATGACAAAAAGAGGAACAGGAGAAAAATAAGAAGGGAGGTAGAATTGGAGCAGAATAAGTAGCGTAGGTCAGGAACTGTATAAAATATTTGCTAATTCTGATGTATACACAAGATCTTTTTTTCTTCTTTAATAGGAAGATTTACATGTAACTGATATTTTCCTTCCCTACATTTCTATTTAACCAAATCAAAGGCTAAAGAATAAGCACTCAATGACTTCTCATATATATCATCTGCAATAACAATTCTACAAAAAATGTTTATTATTATCAACTGTTAATGAATGATAGGAGAAAATAACAAGAGATCTGCAGACCTTACGCTCACCCAGGCTGATGAAAGTAGTGGCCTCCCAATAAGGGACCTAGCTCCCATCCCCTTTGCACCAGGAACATGAAATTTATTGGAACAGTATGGCAATTTCAGGGTGCTGCTCCCAAATCTCCTGCAGAGGCTTGTATCCCATTAAAAAAGGGTCTTTTTCACATAAAGATGATTCCTCCAATGTTAAAGGTACTATGTCCCATTTGCAGGCCAAAAAAATGAAAAGGTTAAATTCCAATGGCATTTGAAAGACAATACTAATTTAGAACTTCCCTAAAAAAAAGTGGGCTTGAAAATGTCTTTAAGTGGGAAAATAACGACTATTAGTTGTCGAATCGACTTAGGAGCTATAGAGCCAGTAAGTAATAGTCTGATTTTTCAGACCATTGTACCGAATGGTCGTACGTTTTATGCTGCGCAAAGATTCAATCAGTTTAATTTTGGCCATTACAAGAAGTGGGTTATTGATGTAGACAAATGCTCATGTACCCTTTACAGCTCATTTTATGTATGTTATTACCAAAGATGAAAAAGGCCAGTCAGTCACTCAATAGTGTCTGACAGTGAAGTCTAGCAAGTAAACGGGTTTCCTTGCATAATTTGAATATTAGGACACTGCTAACGTTTAAATTTCACAGATAGGACATACATGACATATTCATAATTCCTGCAAAGTTCTACAGAATTTGATGTTGGCTGCAAAAGGGACATAGTATCTTTAAGCCAGAATCCATACCCACATTTTGGTATAAAATCATATCTACATGTACACTTCAGGATATCTACACTGTCAGAATATGAAATAAAAAGTGAGGGTAACAAGGCATTTTAAAGAGATATCCTTGATTCAAATGAAACAATTTTTAAAACCATTTTCAACAGTTTTTGTGCCTTGGGTGTACGTACCCCATTTGAACAACTTAAGATCTCCCTTCCCTAAGGATGATTCCTTCCAAGTTTGGTTAAAATCTGGCCATGTATTTATTTTTAAAGAAGTCGAAATGTAAACCAGATGGCTTTTTGTGCAGGGGCTACTACTCTCAAGCCCAACCCCCCTGGAGAAGTCAGTAGCCCTTCAGAACAATTTCATATCCCCCTAGCTGAGGAATGCTTCCTATCAAGTTAAATCAAAATCTATACAAGAATTTTAAAGAAAAAGTGAAGAAATTCTAATTATTGCCATAGAGGCACTTTGGGGGATGCTGCCTCCAACCCTCCAATCTCCTTGGGGGGCATATACCCCATTTGAACAACTTTAGATCTCCATTTCCTGCAGGTGATTCCTACAAAATTTTGTTATAATCCAGCTATGGGTTTTCAAGAAGAAGAAGAAAATGGGCATTAACTCTGTAAAAGTTAATGCCCTTCTGGCTCTAAGCATAAAATATCATGTTTTTATTACATTTCTTTTTGTAAATTAATTTTAAGACAATATAAATATGAATAAGCAAAAATATACAAACCATGTCTAATAAGCAAGAACGCAAGAATATGGTAGAGAATCTCAGCAACAAAGAAACTACTGTGATTGGTCCATATCTCACGGGGATCTCGAAAGGCGATCAACCAATCCAAGAACTAAGGGGGGAAAAACCCAGAAGGCAAGAAAGATTTATAAAACTAAAACTGAATCACAACAAGAAATTATTTTAGTTTCTTATCAAAACCTCTGACGGTATATCTATTTCATGAAAGTTTATTGTGAAAGATTATTGCACCAGCCTGGTAATTGTACTACCCTGCTATCTGCACTACAACGTCTTCAAAATACTGCCACAAAACTATAGTAACACGCTAGAGGAAATCCGAACACACACAAAACTTCAATCCTACGATCTTTGCACTGGCTTCTGATTGCAAAACAAATTCAATTCAAGATCCCGCTCCTGCTCCTAACCTTTAAAGCTAAACATGGCCTCACTCCGACATACCTCACTGCTCTAGTTTCTCCTAACTTGTCCACACATGAACTAATATCCACATCC
Organism: Mesocentrotus franciscanus; assembly: GCA_037976565.1. Lineage (NCBI taxonomy): Eukaryota > Metazoa > Echinodermata > Echinoidea > Camarodonta > Strongylocentrotidae > Mesocentrotus > Mesocentrotus franciscanus. Next base: position 18,448,355 of record CP137685.1, read on the forward strand.
CATGCACACCTTGACATGGCACCAGGACCCTGCCCATGCACTTGATTTGGTGATCATGCATTCTCTTCAATCACAGAAGCAGGAGGCCAAGATCAGATCTCCCCAGAGCATGTCAGATTTACTTGAGTTGACATATCACCCATCTCATCCTTGTGCAGATCCATACAACTCGCTTACATGTATATACCACTGCTACATCCATTACGGTCAGCCTCATTCTACCAGACTATAAAGGGAGAGGAAAATCATTAAATGGCCCTTCAAAGTACAGGGGTATCTCACCACTGTCTTCTGCAGGCTCCTGAACTCCCCATAACCCATACATTGAAGAGGCCCTACATGTACTTACAGGGTAAGTCAAATATACCAGATGAGCTTCAAAGTGGGTTTCAGGGAGACCACTCATGGTTATTGTTAGCTGCCGCACTCAATATTATCATAGAGAGCAATACTCGCAAGAAGAAGTGAACCTTTGTAGCTTATCTTCTTCTTCTTCCAAGGAAAGTGCTGCTTCAAGGACTTGAAGATTACGCACTGTGTGTGCATGTGAGGAGCCTGTGTGAGCCTGCTGGCCAGGATCCTTGTGCATATATATACAGGGTGCAAGTAAAAACTTTTAATCCCGAGAGGGCAGTTAGGGGTGCATCTTCCCCAGTGAGGACTTAAATGCCTCAAGAGAGAGTGAGCAGGCTCGATCTATGGAAGGTTGCTCCAGTCCTAGTTCTGGGAAAGAAGGAGCTGATGTAGACTTGGCTGGTACACAGTGTCACTCTGAAGCGGGATCCGTACTCTCTTGTTACAGATGTTGCTGCTTGGAGGTATTGTTGCCATTTAACGTCAACAAGATCAAAGCGGATGCAGTACAGCATAGCAAGGCGGCTTTGCAGACGTCTGCTAACTAGCATTTGTAGATGCTGCAAAGGTATTTGACAGTCTGGCATAACAGACTCCTGTTGAAGCTCTTCAAAGCAGGTGTACATGGAAACCTCTGGCTTATAGTCAAGAGACTGTATGCAGATCTGAATTCCATGGTGTGGTGAAAAGGTAGAATAAGTGAACCCTTCCCAGTGAGACAAGGGGTGAGACAAGGAGCAGAGATGCCAACCTTCATCGACAAAAAAAAGTATTCTTAAACAGAAAAAACAGTATTTTTTGACCAAAAAAAGTATTTTTGAAAAAACCCTAAAATATCGCCCAATCAAGCAGCTTCAAAGAAATAGGCAACGGCGGTAACACTTATACGTATCCGGATCGGAGCGCAACGTGCATACAGTACACATGGGTTGTTCGCAACGAGCGCAGTTTGGGCCCTGTATCACTGTACTGCATGCATCGTTTGAAGACATAGGTGCATAATACACATACAACACAAAGCCCATGATCGGAAATTAAGAAAAACGTCAATTTAAAAAAAATATATATATATATTTAAAAAAAAAAAAAAAAAAAAAAAAAAAAAATTAAAAAAAAAAATTAAAAAAAAAAAACGTAACAAAACACACAAAAAACGTACTGCCGTATTTTTAGCCAAAAAACGGGACAAATACGGCAAAAACGGAACAGTTGGCATCTCTGAAGGAGGGATTCTATCCCCTTTCCTCTACCTAGCATTCATTGATGGGCTAATCACTAGCCCTCGCTCAGCAGGCCTAGGGGCTTTTACCCAATCCATATACATGGGTATCTTGGTTCTTGCAAACGATGTGGCACTGTTAGTAACATCAGTTAAGGAACTGAACAGTATGCTCCAGACCTCCAGCTTGTCTAGGAGTACTTGACCTAGTGACATTATACCATTAACCTGTCCAAGAGTGCAGTTATAGTTAACGGGCTGGCCACGGACATCACAGTCATGGCACTTTGGCACTTTGGCCCCCAGTACAATATATCAAGTTGACAACCATCCTCACCTCGGTATCACCTGTTCCACACACAACCATGATGTTCTATGCTCGATTACAGGACTGGGTAAAATCCTGTATGGGTCTCACATCCATAGTCATGGTATCTCTATGCGAAGGGTGCTTTATGGATGGGAAGTTGCAAACCTGACAAAGGCAGTCCTAGATTAATAATAATAATAATATTCTGCTTTTATATAGCGCTAATACATCTACGATGTCTCTAAGCGCTTGACAGATATACTATTATCTCGGTCATTGGATTCAATGCTTGCCGCACACACTCCCTGGGGAATATTCCAGCCAGGCGTTACTTGACGCTCAAAAACTGTTTGACCAACAATGACGGTTGCATCCTACCGGGTACCCATTTAACACCTGGGTGGAGAGTAGCAAGTGCAGGTTTAATATATCTTGCCAAAGGATATTAGTGCCGTGTCGGGATTCGAACCCTCGACTTTCGCATCTCCAGTCAAGCGCCTTAAACCACTAGACCACGACACTCCCCTATACAAGGTCCAATTCACCCTTTTTAAAGCACTCCTAGGACTTCCTCGCACAACCACAAATGAATCTACTGGGTATTCATATTCTCACCAGGCTTCCCATTGTATCAGACTAATAGCAATCCAACATCTGAGGCTCCTAGGTATACTGGTGACGCTCCAGCCAAGTAGACTAGAGTACCGCCTCTTCCAACACCCAGAGTCTAAGTGGGCTAAAAGCCTAAAACCCTCCAGAGCCTTCTAGGAAAATATGATCTGCCCACCATAAATGAAATCTTTAATTCTCCAATGCAATACCAGCAATGGAAAAGGCTTGTCACAGCAGCCATTTTAGGGCACGGGGAAGATCAGTCTACAGAAGCCCTAGCAACGAAGTCATCACTTCAGCTGATTAGCTCTTTGGACCCCAAACAGACAACAGCCTTACTTCCTCCAGAATCAACTCACACACTCTTCGCCAGCCATATCAATAAAAAGCCATTTACTCTGTGGGGTCTACAAACACCCGCCTAGCCAAAACAGGGAAGCAACAAAACAGCTAAATTGCTAAACTGCCAATCCATGGAAGAGACAGTAACGCATCTCCAAGGAGGATGCACTCTGTACATAGAGGAAAGGAAAAAGTACCTTATCAACCTCCCTGAATCTACACAGCAATATCATGCCCAGGCACCCATAGAATATAGATCATCTTGTCAAAGGTACTACTACTAGAAATGTGATACTCCTCAGAACAGAAGCCAATGTCCCTGGAACATCTACAGAATTATCTTATAATCTCCATAATCTGTCACTTTGCTTCCTATCTGATGCATGTGCATGCTAAACGTTCTGTATTGGTGAAGTGTAAATAAACATTCCCACTCGTACCCCTACATCAACAATGACAGGGGAAGTCCACCCTTATAATTATCTAATATTAAAGAAGCAGAAAAAGAGAGCAGCTATTAGTGATTAAAAATAAGAAAGTTATGAATTTTTGAAATTGGCATTACTGTGACGTATCTTGCGAAATCCTATCCATTTTGCTCTGTACAGAAAATTTTATAAGCTTTCATTCTCTCAGTTATGACAGAATAGATTTGTTTCATACAGGGGTATATAAAAACATATTTCCAATAATTATATTTAGGGGGAATGTATAATTGAAAATGTTCTTTCAGGAAAATAAAATTTCAGATTTAAAAAAAAATACAGAGCAAATGGTAGGAACCTCGCAAGATACATGTACATCAAACAGTTGCCAGTTTGTGTTTGATTGATTACAACTTCAAAAATTCACAACTTTATTATTTTTAATTGAATATTTCTAAAAACTTTCAGTAACCTGTTCCTCTCATTTTCCTGTTTCTATTAATAAAACCAACTTTATATCAGGGTGAAACTTCCCCTTGAATTCTGTCTGCTCTACTGTTCTATCTGTTTTACTGATGCCATGAGAATGCTTCTTAGGGTACCTAGATACTTTAGTGCTAGTCAAATGTTTGCTTAGTTGAATGTTCCAGCCTGTTCGGCTGTATTACGAAATCTCATGAATAAGTTCATCCAGAGAGTGGGTGTCTCTGAGAATGGTATCGTAAAGGTATTAGTGAACCCCTCGTATAGTTGCCTTAGGTACACATCGGGCCTCTGGAAATTTTGGCTTAATAGCCTGCTGACACATGGGAATTGATCATATTTTGCATGGTGTTACCAAGGACTATCCAGTCTCTCATGGTTGCAGTATAGTCCTTGTTGTTTGTTATACATGTAATATCTTATTATCTATTATTAGTATATTGTTCTGGTTAGTTGAGCAGAGATTGTTACAAGTTACAACTTTAATAGATTGTTATACAGGTACTTATTTTAATCTTGCAGTTACAGTTACAGCTTAGAGTTAGATTGCTATACTGTTATCAATCTTACAGATACAGGTTACATATTACAGTTTAGATTGTATATATTATACGTAGTATAGTTTAGTTTGTTATACTCTTTTAGTCTTTGTAAGATTTTTTGTTATTATACTCATCATGTTTATACTCAGCTCTTTTCCCTATATATCTATGTAACATATGTTTTATGGACCTGTGCCTTGTGCAGCTGAGTCTGAAAGAAAGTTCTGAATTGAATTGACATTGATATACATGTATCTCTGTATTTTCGTATTTCTTTCTCTACGATCTTCACCTGTCTCTTTCGTTCTTTAGCCTCTGATTTTGGTAGGGTCGGCTCCTCTCTTTAGAGACAGAAGCCGACCATAGGCGCTTGCCTGTTCAAACATTTATGGCCAAAACTCTTTGCCCAAAATACTACATTTTACCCGATGCATATCCGATGCATATCCGATGCATTTATTATTGTAAATTAGGCCTAGGCTAAACTACATCGGTTCCACTTACCAGATTGACTGTATGATGCGTTTAAGGGTCTTTTTTCCGGATTTTCATTGCCGAAATTGAGCTCCATGTTGAAATTCTTGAAGCCGTATTTTAAACTGTTAGTTACTACGCATGAAGGAAGCTAGATGACGTCATCCATTGACAGTAACAGTTTAAAATACGGCTGCAAGAATTTCAGCTTCTGTCTTTAAAGAGAGGAGCCGACCCTACCCAAATCAGAGGCTAACGAACGAAAGAGACGGAAATTTTCGGTCTACTCTCTTTAGAGACAGAAGCCGACCATAGCTAGGCGCTCCTTAGACCGAAAGCTTCAGTCTCTGATATCGACGGTTGTTCCGCTGAGATTGCATCTGGCTCCTCTGACCGCCTCTATACATAGACTGAAGTACGTCAATGGGGTAGTGTGGGGAACGAATGGTTCGGTTCGGCGGACCGCGATGAATGAGATATGCAACGAGTTTTTCACTCTTTACGTCTTCATATATCCACTTTGGCTCCAATATTACACTGAATCTAAATAGCCATAAGAATGACCCGGAAATATCTACTTTGACTTACGATAGCTTGCTCATTTAGATCCTATATTAATGATTAATCCGAGAAAGTCTTGTAGTCTAACAAGATTTGTTGTCAGCCATCTTGGTTTAAGTTGATGAATATTCATTTTTCTTTTCGAGCGTCCAATAGCTACGTATGAGTCAGCCCGGCTTGAGCCGGTGATGTTTGAATATTCATAAGCCCAATATCAAACACGTGCTCTGATTGGCCATTGGGCTTGTTTTGGTCGGTTGACCCGGAAATATATCGGGCGGGTCATGTCATAGATTACCAGTTCGAATGCATGAACGTACCGTTTCCTTGGTTCTGAGATAAAAATTGGATAATTCATATACGTAAGTCTGTAAATTTCGCATTTAGAAATAAATCATAAAAAAATTGATAACTGTACATAGGAGAAAAATAGACATAGTATTTTTGTATCTGATTTATAAATCAGAAAATTAGATCTAAATAAAGAAAATCGTGGGAGAAAGTTTTTGACCTAAAAGCAGGCCAAAATCGGCTCAATCTCTCCCCGTGGTGCGAGCCGTATGGGGTACCGTCTGTGTATGGGGAATGTCAACAAATGTCAGTTTTATTAAAGAATGACCCATATCAGACGGTTATTTCTGTCTAGGCGCTCCTGTGCAAACTAACTCGATGGAACGGATCTGGCCACCAAATTCCCGCCAAACATTTGGACTAAAATGTCACTTTAGCGGATTCATATCCGATGCATTTATTTTTGAAAATTAGGTCTATGCTAATATACATCAGTTTCACTTACCAGATTGACTGTATGATACGTTTAAGGGTCTTTTTTCCCGGTTTTCTTCGTCGAAATTGAACTCCGCTCCGTGTTTACATTGTTACTGCGCATGCGTTGCAAAAATTTCAACGCGGAGAGGAGTTTAATTTCGACGAAGAAAACCGGGAAAAAAAAGCATCATACAGTCAACCAGTGAAACTGATCTTATAACAGCATGAACTAATTTTCAAAAATATGCATCGGATATGAATCGCTAATACATTTACATCCAAAACTGGCCGGATCCGTTCCACCGAGTTTGCACAGGTCAGGAGCGCCTATGGTCGGCTTCTGTCTCCTAATTCTAAAGAGAGGGGCCGACAGAAATAACCTGGGTATGGGTCATTCTTTAATAAAACTGACATTTGTTGACATTCCTACACAGACGGTAACAATACGGCTCGCAACAGAGAAGATTGAGCCGATTGTGCAGCACTTGTTACCCCGAAACTTTTCCCACGATTTTCCTTATTTAGATCTAATTTTCTGATTTATAAATCAGATAAAAAATACTATGTCTATTTTTCTCCTATGTACAGTTATCAATTTTTAATGAATTATTTCTAAATGCAAATTTACGGACTTACGTATATGAATATCAATTCTTATCTCAGAACCAGAAACGGTACGTTCATGCATTCGGCTATCTATGACATGACCCCCAATTTCGACAAAAACAAAGCCCAATGGCCAATCAGAGCACGTGTTTGATATTGACTATGAATATTCAAACATCACCGGCTCAGCCATGCTATTCGAAAGAAAAAATGAATATTCATCAACTTAAACCAAGATGGCTGACAACAAATCTGTTGACTAAGACTTTCTCGGTTAATCATTAATATAGGATCTAAATGAGCAAGCTATCGTAAGTCAAAGTAGATATTTCTGTGTTACTTTTCATCTTAATTAATATTCAGTGTAATATTGCAGGCAAATGGATATATGAAGACGTAAAGTGAAAAATCTCGATGCATATCTCATTCATCGCGGCGAACTCCATTCACACACTACCCCATACCCACTTCAGTCTATGTATAGAGGCGGTCAGAGTCTCAGAACAAATATCAGAGACTGAAGCTTTCGGTCTAGAGCCGACCCTGCCCAAATCAGAGGCTAACGAACGAACGAGACAGAAATTTTCGGTCTAGATCTACATACAATGTAGATTGAATGGCAATGAATAATTACAGTAGACTATACTTTTACTAGTGTTTGAAGTATGAATATCTTTAACATTTTAAACTCACCTTACGAACATCACTGACTGTTACTGCCATATTTGAAAGTCTCGAAGTCTCTGCTTTCTTGCACTGTTGCAGTTGCACTTGCAGCTTAGCCTTAGGTCGATATTCCAGCTAGTTAAGTATGAAGGGGTGACCAAAGTTCGCGGACATTTTAGAACATATCACAAAATGTGATATTCGATCTATGATTTCTCAGATTCTACACAAATTTGTTTATTTCAATTATTACCAAACGAACGGCAAAGTTTTTTTCTACAAATTGGGTCAACTAGAAAATTTATCGTCGAAGGATTTCGGAGATATCGCGATCTAAAAATTCGATGTCCGATCGTGCGTGCGCTGCATCTAAAAAAGTCTTAAAAACAACGAGACCTTAGTTCACGCACGGGGGTTTACAGCTGATTTATACAAAAATGCGATTCATCAAAAATAAGGTGATTTCATAATTTGCAAGGCAAGATATCATACAATCAGTTGGTACCACTCTTTACTTACAATTTTGAGGATATCTGCTCTCAAAATGAAGATTTCCAAACCCTTCTCGGTAAGTTGATAATTTGTCGGAACGGATGCAAATGATTGCAACATTTGCCGATCTTTTGTCAATATTTTCACAATTTCGCACCCAATTCCAAAGAAAATTTCGTTTCTGGGTAATTTTATGATCCTCTTTCCATTGGTGATATCAGATTTTTGAAATCTTACCGATTTTTTGAGAAAGCGAACTTTGGTCACGCGCGAACTTTGGTCACACCATCATACAGCTACATGCAACCTTAACCAAGTACAGTACATGTACAGTGAACTGCACGGCACGTAATGTACAGTCATGTGCGAAGATTTTCACTAAATATATGAAGTTTGGACCACTCATCTAGTCATATGTGTTCTTTATCACTAAATTCTAATCTTGTGAGATCACGTCACCCCGGCCCCTGGATATATGACGTAACGCCTGGAGCTAGATACTATCCCATTTGCAGGCCCAAAAAATGAAAAGGTTAAATTCCAACGGCATTCGAAAGACAATACTAATTTAGAACTTCCCTATATAAGAAAAAGGGGGTTTGAAAATGTCTTTAAGTGGGAAAATAACAACTATTAGTTGTCGAATCGACTTAGGAGCTACAGAGCCAGTAAGTAATAGTATGATTTTTCAGACCATTGTACCGATCGAATATGGTCGTACGATTTATGCTGCGCAAAGATTCAAGTCAGTTTAATTTTGGCCATTACAATAATAGGGTTATTAAAGTAGACAAATGCTCATGTACCCTTTACAGCTCATTTTATGTATGTTATTACCAAAGATGAAAAAAGCCAGTCAGTCACTCAATAGTATCTGACAGTGAAGTCTAGCAAGTAAACGGGTTTCCTTGCATAATTTGAATATTAGGACACTGCTAATGTTTAAATTTCACAGATAGGACATACATGACATATTCATAATTCCTGCAAAGTTCTACAGAATTTGATGTTGGCTGCAAAAGGGACATGCATGGTATCTTTAAATTCAGCTTCGGTGTGTGCATGTGGTGTGCATGCTGTATACATAGCGAGCTTTCGATTTAGGCACCCGACGTGTATGGCGCGCCGTTTGACCAATAATTCAGATAAACACTGTTTATCGCCGATAAACAGTGTTTATCGAGAGAAACTGTGTTTATCAGTCGATAAACATAGTTTCTCTGATTTATTGGGCAAATGGCGCGCACTCGTACTCCAGATCAGAGCCGTATGCACTACTATGCACGTTAGTCAGGTGGCTTAGTGAAATTACCGTTACTTGCCTGATAAAAGCACCATTTTTTTTGGTACAGGGCTTCCTTATAGGACCTACTAAACAATATATTAGGCTAGGAGCCCCCGGCAAAAATGTCAATTTAAGGCTGTGGGGGCGGGGCGTCTTTTTGGAGCCCCCAAATAATTTTATAACATTGATTTGTTGTACAAATATCATTTTTGGTACAGGGCTTCCTTAGGACCTACTGAACGATATTAGGGTAGGAGTCCCCGGCAAGAATATCATATAAGGTAATATAACATTGAGTTTTTGTTGTACAAACGCCATTTTTGGTACAGGGCTTCATTTCAATTCAATTCAATTCAAGGTTTATAAAAAAAAAACATGTGTCGCAGCCCAATGGCTGAATCGGTCATGTGTACGATTAAAAGACACTTTACATATTTCAAATATAAAATACAGTTACAATTGATTTGTCAATTTTAAAATATATATACACAATGTAGTTTATATGGTAATATTGCTTGGGCAGCAACAACAAAAAAAAACAGAGGATAACATGAAGTCAGAAAAACGGAGAAGAGAAACATTAATTAAGAAAAGAAGTAAAAGAGGAAGTTATAAAAGTACATGTACATCAAAAAATATAAATTGCATACATGTACTTTTAAAGTGTCATTAAGACAATATACGAATATAAAAATAGAAATGAAAATATTCTTTTCATAACATTGTTGACGTTTGATATTGCAAGTACAGGTATTTGTATTATTGCTTAGAAAATGATATAAAGAACTACAATTATGGTACTTTAAAATTCTTTTCACTTTAGATATAAAGTGGCTATTGAAGAGAAAGGGAACAGTATTTTGTTATATTGGTGTGTTATTATCTTATGGAGAGTAACAATCAGGAAACTTCAACATTTATGAAAGGAGTATAATACAAATAAAAATTTCAAAAAATTAATTCATCTATTTTGATTAATTGGGTTTGGCTTTATTGAGAAGATCGACAAAGTAAGGTAGGGGGCTATTTCGGAAACGATTGGTTTTGCACTTGAATTGTTGATATCTAGATGCATGGCGTAAGGAGATGGGTATGTTTTTCTGAAGAGGTAACCAGGTACTACATGTTGGGTGTTTAGCTAAGGATGTAGCTGAATGATGGTAGGGTAGGAGCCCCCAGCATAACTATTCATATATGTGTGATTGGAGACCCCAATTTGTGGACTACGAGGCGATGCCCCCGCCCCACACCCTTATATGATATTCTTGCCGGGGGCTTCTACCCTAATATCGTTCAGTAGGTCCTAAGGGAGCCCTGTACCAAAATGGCATTTGTACAACAACAAATCAATGTTACTCCTACCTGTCAGATCGAAGCGTCAGGATGAAGATTGCCAACGACTTCTCACAACCTAGAAAACTAAAGTTCGGAGTTCCCCAAGGTTCCGTTGTTGGACCGCAACTTTTCAGTTTGTACACAAATCCTATTGCAGATATCATCGAACGACGTCCACGGATTCAACACCACAGCTTTGCTGATGATGTTCAACTCTACATATCTGCTGACCCAAAGGACAGTGATGATGTTAGATCTGCCCTTGTCTCACTCTCTTTGTGTGTCAACGACCTTCAGCAATGGATGCAGCGCAATATGCTTAAGTTGAACTGCGAAAAGACTGAATTTCTTGTTGCTGTGAGTCCTCACTTCAGTCATCTGGTGTCTGACATTACCCTCGCAATTGGTGATGCAGACATCGAGCCCTCAACAACTGTCAGGAGCCTTGGTGTGGTGTTAGATTCTTCACTGAGAATGAATCACCATGTGTCATCACTTTCTAGTACGCTCCACTTCCATCTATCTAATATTGCTCGGATCAGACCCTACCTAGACAAGTCCGCGTGTGAGCATGCTGTACGTGCTCTCGTCACATCTAGGACTGATTATTCCAATTCTCTTCTATGTAATATTTCTATGTCAAATATCAATCGCCTGCAACGAGCTCAGAACCGAGCAGCAAAGTTGGTGTTTCGCGCTAAGAAGCATGACCATGCCTCTCCCTTCCTTCGTCAGCTCCATTGGCTTCCAATTGAAAAGCGAATCACATACAAAATTCTCACAATGACCTACAAGTGCATCCATAAAATGGCTCCTTCCTATCTCCAAAACCTTCTCTCATTACATCAACCAGGAAGGCATGGTCTGAGATCTGGCAACGACCCAACCTTGCTCTCGGTTCCCAGGAGTCGTACACGCTTTGGGGATCGATCTTTTTCTGTTTCCGCACCACGTCTCTGGAACAATCTCCCTCAGGCTGTACGATCTTCTCCTTCTCTCGCTATCTTTCAACGTTCCTTGAAAACCTTTCTCTTTAATAGTTGAATTTATATATTTTTGTGTACGTAATTTTATTGTTTGCTATCAATGTCAATTAAGTAATGTAATGTTGTAAAGCGCTGTGATACACATGTATGTCTGTAAGAGCGCTATATAAATGCCAATATTATTATTATTATTATTAAGGAAGAAACAAAGAATAACATAAGGAAAGACGTACAGAAAGAGAAAGTGTTATAGAATGATAAAAAAAACAAAGAATAACATAAGAGAAGGTGGTAGAAGGAAGAAACAAAGAATAACATAAGGAAAGACGTACAGAAAGAGAAAGTGTTAGAATGATAAAAAAACAAAGAATAACATAAGAGAAGGTGATAGAAGGAAGAACTAAAGAATAACATAAGGAAAGAGAAAGTGATAGAATGATAAAAACAAAGAATAACATAAAGAAAAAGTGATAGAAGGAAGAAACAAACAAAAACATAAGGCAATTAAGACAGAAAGAGAAAGTGATAGAATGATAAAAACAAAGAATAAAATAAGAGATTAAGGTGATAGAAGGAAGAAACAAAGAATAACAAGAAAAGACAGAAAGAGAAAGTGATAGAATAATAAAAACATAGAATAACATTAAGAGAAGGTGATAGAAGGAAGAAACAAAGAATAACATAAGGAAAGACAGAAAGAGAAAGTGATGGAATGATAAAAACAAAGAATAACATAAGAGAAAGTGATAGAATGAAGAAACAAAGACAAACACAAGGAAATTAAGACAGAAAGAAAAAATGATAGATAACAACAGGGATATCGAGGAAACTGCACCCACGTTGCCGTTTTCACGACGACGGGGATTCACGGAAATTGCCCCCGACTCCCGTCGTGTGATTTGGAAGGGAACGTGGGCCCAGAAGCTCGCACATGCGCAGTGGATAAATATGACGTCACGCGTCGTAGCCCACGTCGGGTGCCTAAATCGAAAGGTCGCTCATGTGTGTCCGGACGCGGACCTTGGCTGCAGAGCTAGAGATGCGTCCGATCCGGCTAGCTACCGCGATATCCGAACGCATCTTGCCGCATTAATATTATACTAGCAGGGCCCGTGGAAAATCCACGGGATTCTAGGGGGTGGGGTGGTTGTAATTATGTGCTATCGATTTTTTTTTTTTTTAAACATAATTTTATGTCATATGATCTTTTTTTTTAACATTCATTTTTTTTTTCTTTCTGGAGACATTGTTTTTTCTGTTCTTTTTTTCCTTTAATTTTTAATTTTATTTCTCTTCTTTGTATGGGCCTACTTTTTATCCTGTTATTCTTTTTATTAATATCTAATTCGTTAGAATATCAACCTTTTGTTTGCCGTTTCATGTATCGTTTTGAATTGTTGTTTTAATTTGTACCAATTTGGATCTGTAATAAAACTTGAAGATTAGAAGAAAAAAGTGAAATTAGTAATTTGTAAATAAATTGATGCAAATATAGTACATTTTAACTTTCGTTTTCACTTCGTTATTCATGATTATTGTTTTTCAAGTTCCTATCCTTATTCTCACTATCCCTTTCCCGTCCTCATGCACTCTCGTTTCTTACGAATACTGTTCTCATTTCACTCCCATTCTCATTTTTGTTATTTTCACACATCTCTAAGTTAATTTAGTTCTACACCGGAAAAAATATTAATTGATGCATTCATATATTTTCCATCCTCTGCTTTCTCTCATTACTTTGAATGACAGTGACATTATTAATAGGCCTACATCATAAATGAAATTAATTTTCGAAGATTTTTATAAATTATGTAAGAAATTACAACATATTTATTCAAAATTTGTTCCAAATCAAAACATGAATAACAATTGTTTAATTTGGCTTAACATACACTATTAAAACTACCTGTTCTATTAAACAAAATTATCATCAAAATGATATTTTGCATTGATGATACAATTAACTTCGGTTGATTCGGTCTTGATCGATGTCGTCGAGAATTCGCGCTGTTTTGGCTAAATCTTTGAAATTTGAAATTGTATGAAATTTTTGCTGTGAAAGAAATATACAAATTCTGTGAACCATGTAAAGATAATCATAATATCCAAGCTTCTACTTTTTTGTCTATTATTTTTAAAAAGGTTGAAATAGATTGTGATTCATTAGCTGAGATCGAAATAATATTGACAGAGTCCGTATACTAATTAATGCGCTGTTAGGCCAACACGTACTTGAAATGTGCCAGTTTATAAGGTATTTGCTCTGCTATAATATGCCACGTTTTATTTTTATATTCAAGACTCCAGTAAAAGTTTTTATCTAATTCATCTTCTCTTTATCAGACTATCTTTACAGACTATCTTTCCAATAAAAACCAAGAGTCTCTATTTTTAAACCCGACAAATCCTAGCGAAATTATTAATATTACCCAATTTCTTAACAACTCAAAATCTCACGGTTTCGATAAAATAAGTATGTCTCTCCTAAAAGAAATAATTTACCCACTTGCAAAGCCTCTTACTTACATATTTAATCACTCGTTATCACAAGGTGTTTTCCCTGATCTATTAAAAATAGCTAAAGTCAATCCCATTCTAAAAAAAATGATCCCCACGAAATTAGTAACTATCGTCCAATTTCCCTACTTCCAAGTATATCCAAAGTCATAGAAAAAATCGTTCATAATAGGCTACATAAATTTATCACTAAACACAAAATACTCAATTCAAATCAATATGGCTTCAGGAAAAATTACTCAACTGACCTAGCATTAATTCAAATTTATGACAAAATTACAAGTGCCATAGCTAACAAAGAACATGTTATAGGTATATTCTGTGACTTGAGTAAAGCATTCGATACGCTCAATCACACTATTCTACTCTCCAAACTCAGTCATTATGGAATTCGGGGTCAGCCACTCTTATGGTTTAAAGATTATTTAACAAACAGAAAACAATATGTTACATTCAATAGTTATGATTCTGATCCTGTTTTGATTCAATGTGGTGTTCCTCAAGGCTCCATCTTAGGTCCACTATTATTTCTTTTTTATGTAAATGATATTATCAATACATCCCCCTTCTTTCTTTTATCTTATTTGCCGATGACACAAATATATTTTATTCTCATAAAGACCTCAATTGTTTAAACAATATTTTGAATTATGAAATTAACAAAGTATCAAACTGGTTTAAGTCCAATAAACTTTCTCTTAATACAAAAAAAGGCCCATTTCATGTATTTTAAACATCATTCTCATAATACAGATACACAGATATATATTAAAATCGATGGTATGCTGCTAGAGAAGAAACTCAGTCCAAGTTTTTGGGAGTACTTATAGATGAAACTTTGACTTGGAATGAGCATTTACACCACGTTACAATGTCTATTTCCAAAAGTATTGGAATAATCTCCAAGCTAAAGTTTCTCCTACCCCATGCAACCTTATTTCTGCTTTATAATACGCTAGTTCTCCTGTATATAACATATTGTAATATTGTATGGGCAAATTGTGGTTCGACAAAAATTAATTCTATTTTTAAACTGCAAAAGAAGGCCATACGTATTTGTACAGGTTCGCATTTCTTAGCTCACACTGATCCTTTATTTTACAAACTTAAAACACTAAAAATTGTCGATTTGAACACTATTCAAGTAGCAGTCATTATGTTTAAGTACATTAATAATCAACTTCCACCATCCTTTGATAACATGTTTAGGTTTAATAGTTCTGTTCATTCGTACCCTACTCGCATATCTGGAAACTTCCACCTTACAAATCCCAAATTATCAATAAATCACAAATCTATTAGACATTCTGGTCCGGACATTTGGAATAATTTTCCCGACAACATAAAGTCCTGTTCAACTGTCTACTCCTTAAAAGCTACACTTAAGCGACAAATAATACAATCATACGTTCCCCACTCTTTAAATTAGTATAAATCCGTGACTTATTTTATACTTTAGCATGCAACTGCTTTCTGCACCCACACCTGCACTTAATTGCACTGCACCCACTTGATCACTCAGTTTTCCCAAGAGAGTTATGTCGCCAATTTTTTTTTTATGAGGCCACCATCCATCTCCAGCCTAACCGCTCACGATGGTGGTCTCCTGCGTTCTAAATTACCTCTCTAATTTATTGAAAAATGTTTACTATGTATTTGTTATCTTTTGTGTATGCTTCGTACATGTTTATTGTATGATATAATTGTACATGACCTTCTATTTAATTACTTTTGTAAACATGTTATTCATTGTATTTGTTATTGTTTGAATTTTTGTAATTTGAGTTTGAATTTGTATCTTTTTGAACGCAGAAATAAAACCAATCAAACAAACAAACAAACAAATGTTACACATTTATTTTTTCGTTTCCTTTTTGAAGACACCATAGCGCGATTTCTATTGTTTAACGGGCTAACTTCGCCCGAATCAAAAAGTAGTCGCCAAAAGTAGCCCAATATGAAATGAGGCACCGTAAACAAACTATATGATCTCGATAATTGAGATCTATTTGCGTTATTATTGTTGTGATTTCAATGTAGTTTTCATGAAAAGACCAATAAAGCAGAAGCTTGGACTATGATTATGTTGGCATGGTTCACATAATTTGTATAAATATTTTCAAAGTAATTAAAGATTTTACGCGAAAAATCGGACGGTTTGTGCAAATATATTGTTGCAGTCGCACGATTTAACTCGACTGTACTACTGTGTGTGTGCAATGAGAACCAACATATTACGTTCTCGTCAGTTTGGCTGCTGCATATAGCAAGATGCCTAACACGGGATAGGCCCAACCCGTTCTTAAAGTGCATTTGCTACAACACATTATGGAGTGGATCGTCTCTTGATAGTGTATCTCTTTATTAGACAGAGGGCGGATGCACGCTTCGCTGCCTCACTCTCGCGGGTTCGTCGCCTCCTTGCACGGACAACGCCGGCCGTGCTCTCGTCCGCCCGTCCTCCCCGGGACCCCGAAACCACCTTTAACGACATCGACGGCGACCACGTCGACGTGGCACGCGGACTGCGGGAGC
This sequence comes from Mesocentrotus franciscanus, assembly GCA_037976565.1. Lineage (NCBI taxonomy): Eukaryota > Metazoa > Echinodermata > Echinoidea > Camarodonta > Strongylocentrotidae > Mesocentrotus > Mesocentrotus franciscanus. The sequence continues at coordinate 18,464,867 of CP137685.1, forward strand.
GGGTCCGCTTGGAATTGTGTCACCGTTCCCGCGCAACGGCAAAGGCAGGTACGGTTGAGGAAAGACGTTTTTGATGTCAGAAAAAGCACCTTCATAGACCGTTATGTACCCCGGCCCCCGCGACGATTTGCGTATTAGATGGTGTCTATAAGACTATATCATGGCGAGATGTTTGTGTCCGCTGTCGATCAACTTAAAATTTATATAAATGTTTATATATAGGCCTATACCTCACTTTAGAAATCTAGCCATCTGATTGGTCGAAATTGGAGTCGTGATTTAATTTTAGCCATGCCCCGCCTATACCATGCAATCAACAGTGCCCTAGTTAGGGCGCTTTTCAAAAGACTATTGACTGGTAGGCGGGGCATGAGTACTGCGATCCCCATTGGTTTACGTGTTAAAATTGTCTTTGTGCGAGCGCGGACGCCATACAGCTAGTGCTTTTTGTCTGCGATTCCTAAATGATAGAAACTTTCAGTCATTTTTCCAGCGAAGATTAACAGACAGTGCAGATCATTTTCTGTGATGTTTTAACCAATTTTTACTCAATAAAAGGCTAATTAAGGTAAGAATTCTTGGTAGATTTTTGTTTTAATTCGGCATATAAAAGTCATATCGACTGCTTTAATACTCGAGGACTAGCTGTTTCTATACTGGCTCGCGGGAAAATTGAATCCCCTGCCATCACCCCTCGGCGCGCCGCCCACCCAGGCGCGCCTCGGGGTAATGGCAGGCGCGCCGAGGGGTGATGGCAGGGGATTCAACTATCCCTTGAGCGTAATATAAAAACAGCCATTCCTCTCGTAGCAGTCGATATAACTATAATATTTTCTCCACTAGATTGTAACCATTAACAAATATTGCATTTTCTGTAACTAGAGTCGGCCCTCCCGGCCCGGGAAGGGGGCACATATGGCCAAGAGTGCCTCTTTTTACTTCAGATATGTGCCACTTTTCTTATGACGCTCATTCCGGCGCTCATATCCCCTCTATACCCCTTTTCATCTCCGATGAGTGCCCTTTTTTAGATATGAGATCGAAATACCCCCTTTTGCAGCTGTGATGGGTGCCGCTTTTACTTTTTTGACAGGCCGGTCCCCCTTTTCCTTTTTAATAAATGGCTCTTCCCCTAATTCTTATAAACGCCCCTTAATTATCACATCTGATAAGTGCCCCCGTTCAAAATTCCCCTTGTTACTTTGATGTAATTGCTCATTGATCAGCTAGTGCTCCTTTTACCTACATTTCCCACTATTGCTAGAGGATATTGGACTTACCCATGATCATGTGTATATAGGCCTATACCTAATTACTTTGCAGACCGTGTACATTCTCATGCAGATACACAGCTTGTCAACCAAGTCGTCAGCTGGAGTGAACAAATAGACAGGTACTTATTTATGCATGTACACGCGGTGCTACTACAAGCCTATCGACAATGCCCGTCATCGAATGCCCCATCCCTGGTTGCGACTACGCCACCCCGGACTTTGATGCCCCCATCGTGGTCGCTCTCCTCAACACCCACAGTGCTATACACACCTCTGGACAAGCTGCCAAGGTCGAGAAGGTCAAAAGGCCCACCATAGCTAGCTGCTGCTGGCTCTATATAGTGAGGAATGGGCTTACTTTGAGTCACGATGGTCGGAGTACGTTCAGGCGACCAGGATAACAGGGTGGTGCAACTCCTAGAATGTTGTGATGAACCTTTGCGCAAGGACCTTACCAGATCTGCAGGTGGCTGCCTCACTGGCCAATCGGAGAAAGAGGTCCTGGCAGCTATTAAGAAGCTTGCTGTTCGTGAGGAGAACGCTATGGTTGCCAGAGTCACACTGCATATGCGTCAGGACCGTGATGAAACAGTACGTAGCTTTGGGGCCCGCCTGCGTGGTCAAACAGGCATATGTAAATTCCTAATCGAATGCCCTAGCTGTGAAGCTGATGTCAACTACGCTGAAGCCATGATGCGGGATGTACTCATCCGTGGTATCGCCGCCCCTGAAATCCAACTTGACCTCCTTGGTGATAAGAACCAGGACATGACACTAGAAGAGGTCTTCCAGTTCATTGAAGCCAAAGAGGCTGGCAAACGGTCAGCATCCTCACTCCTGGATTCACACTCGACAGATGCTGCTAGCAGCACATACAGGAAAACCAAGCAAGGGTGCTTCAAGGAGAGACAAGAACCATGTTCTTACTGTGGCAAAAGAGGACATGGAAGGAATGCCCCAGCCCGCGTCCGTCAGGGGCAATGCACAGCATATGATCAAAGGTGCGGACATTGTGATACACAACACCATTTGGAAAGCGTATGCCGCAGCAAGGACAGACCACGACATGTCAAACCTGCAGCTCCCGTTGACCACGAGGGTGCTGTCTTTGATGCCCTGTGCGCCATTCACACTTTGCAGCGGCCACGAGGTGGACTGACCATTACCCTTGACCACCATATCTTTGATATTCTCTCTGATACAGGAGGAGATCTGCCTCTCAACCATTTGTTAGCGTGACCGTCACAATTATGTCTGATGACTATGAAGCCTTGGGTTTTAAGGTCTCCACCCCTACAATCATATGCCTTGCCCATCATCCGCCATGGCTGATACAGGATGCCAGAGCTGCCTTCCTGGATTAAAGGTCACCCGTCGCCTTGGGTTACGTCTTTCGGACCTCATCCCAGTCACTATGAGGATGCACACTGCTACCACAGGAGGCATCAATATCCTTGGAGCAGCTATCATATGTTTTTTTCGGGCAGAGATGGTCGGGCGGGTCCTTGACACCAGTCAAATGACATATATCACTGACGGCTCTGACAAGATCTTCCTCAGTAAAGAAGCCTGCATTGATCTTGGACTCATCTCCGACAGCTTTCCCACGATTGGAGCTACACAGGAATCACACAATCTGGACACAACGGCAGCTCTAGAGGAGGACCCAACTGTGCACTTGTCGTTTCCCCCGTCGCCAACGGCCTCCACCGCCCCCGACAAAACTACCCTTCCCGGCCGGCTTCAGAAGCTGATCGCCAGAAGCTGCAGCAATATCTGCTTGACTACTATAATGCGGGTACATTCAACACATGTGAGCATTAAACCCTGCCTCTCATGGACAGCCCACCAATGAAACTGATGGTGGGTCCCGACGCTGAGCCGGTCACACATCACACTCCGGTACCAGTCCCGATCCACTGGCGTGACGCTGTGAAGGCCAGGTTGGACCACGATGTCCAGTTGGGTGTCATCGAACCAGTCCCTGTTGGTGAACCTGTTACCTGGTGCCATAGGATGGTTATCTGTGCAAAGAAAAATGGCAAACCACGGCAGACCATTGACTTCCAGGCCCTCAATACTCATGCTACGAGGGAAACGCATCACACGCCATCGCCCTTCCACCAAGCGAAATCGGTTCCGCATGGCAAAAAGAAGACTGTCTTTAAAGCATGGAATGGTTACCACAGCGTACCCCTCTGCAAGGAGGACCTTCATTTGACGACCTTCATTACACCTTGGGGTAGGTACCGTTACAAAACTGCCCCTCAATGATAATTGCCTCAGGTGACGGCTACACAAGGCGGTATGACGAGATTGTGTCACACATCCCCAATATGACCAAGTGCATGGATGACGTCCTGCTGTGGGCAGACACAATGGCAGACAGCTTCTTTCAGGCCATCCAGTGGCTTAATTGACACATGTGGCCGGCATGGGCCGGGATCACCCTCAATCCTGACAAGTTTGTGTTTGGTGCAGACACCGTAGAGTTTGCTGGGTTCGAAATCACCCCTGACAATGTTCGCCCTTGTAGGAAATACTTGCAGGCAATCCTGGACTTTCCAACCCCCACGGACATCACAGACATTCGCTCGTGGTTCGGACTTGTTAACCAGGTATGCTACGCGTTCAGCGGTGCAGGAAAAATGCTACCCTTTCGACAGCTCTTGAAGCCAGGCACATCCTACATATGGGACGAGACTCCCGAGAGTGCCTTTCAGGAATCCCAAACTGTCATTGCCAGTGAGATATTGCAGAAGGCGTCAAAATCTTCGACCCACAAAAGCCCACATGCCTGGCGATGGATTGGTCCAAAGGCGGCATCCGGTTTTGGCTCCTACAGAAGCACTGTACCTGTGTCAAGATCGAACCCTTCTGCTGCAACTCAGGATAGAGGATTACACTTGTTGGAAGCAGATTAATGAACACATCCTGCTGAATCACGCTAGGCTCCAGTGGAAGGTGAGGCCCTTAATGCAGTTGTAATTAACGCTCGATCTAGATAAGGCCATGATACTTTGTTCTGATGGGCTGTGATGACCTCATCATTGCTGTTGCTTGATCACAAGCCCCTTTTGAAGATCTTTGGTGACCGCACCCTAGAAGACACACCTAACCCACGCTTGAGGAGCTTGAAGGAAAAGACCCTCAGATGGCCCAACTCTCATGGCCGGTTTGCCTACCCGGCCTCACGTGTGGATGCCCTTGAGGACGGCGTCTTAATTATCTTCTGCTGTGTTTTCCAAGATGTTCATGATTGGTTGAACTCACATTAACTAAAATAAAATCTTGTCAAATGTGAATTTGTAATATACGGTTCTAGGTTATATTAGCGAAGAATTCCATTACTTCAATTGCTGGGCATAAAAATTACCTCATCCAATGTATGTCGTAACCTTGGTGTGTTTCTCGACTCAATTATGACAATGTCTACACAAATTCGATATGTCTCAAAATCAGTACGTTATCAGCTAAGCAATTTATAGGTTTTATTCGTAAATATCTTAACCGTATAATAATAGTACCACTGAGAAATTTACTCATGCTTTAATCTCATCTCGCTTGGATTTTGGTAATGGCCTTTTGTTCGCCTCACAACCTACTCCCAAAATTACAAAAATTACAGAATGCTGCTGCTCGTGTCGTGACCCGGCCTCTCCAACAAGCACAGTCACATCACACCGGTCCTCAAATCACTCCATTGGTTGCCCGTAGAAGAACGTGTTGTTTTCAGAACGTGTTATTTTCAAGATTCTTTTGTTATTTTCACTGTACATAGCTCTGCTCCGCGCGTATGGCAAGCCGTTTTATCATTTAAACATATTTCTTGATATCAAGAAATCAATTTTTGATATCAAGAAATCAATTCTTGATATCAAGAATTACCATTGGTTCACAACGTAAAATTATTTCTTGATATCAAGAATTCATTTCTTGATATCAAGAAATTGAATTCTTGATATCAAGAATTGAATTCTTGATATCAAGAAATGATTTTACGTTGTGAACCAATGGTAATTCTTGATATCAAGAATTCGATTTCTTGATATATCGATTTCTTGATATCAAGAATTCAGTTCTTGATATCAAGAAATAAGATTCTTGATATCAAGAATTCATAACTTGATATCAAGAAATCGAATTCTTGATATCAAGAATTAGATTTCTTGATATGAAGAATTAGATTTCTTGATATCAAGAATTAGATTTCTTGATATCAAGAATTAAATTCTTGATATCACGAATTGTTATAGTGAATGATTTCGAACTCAAAAGTATTGCATGAGCGCGCCTTTTTAACATTTATTCCTGTTCTGATTTCGAACGCAAAAGTTGAGCAAGAAATCATTACGAGATGTGTTGCGAACGCAAAAGTTGTGCAGGAATTCATCCTGACATGACGAAAACTCGTCGTTTAAAGAGCTAATTAAGCCTAAAGTATAACACTAGCGCTATACAATGTAATCCCCCTGCCGAGAACTTGACGGGGTGATAGAGAGGGAGAGAGAGATAAGCATGATAGAGGGAGAGAGGAAAGGAGAGTGCTAATTTTCACAATTAAAATTGTTGTTATATCGCCAATTCTTAGTCATTTTGCTTCGTTCGAACTTTCATTATGGTCTTCATCTAAATTATAAGTGACTTTTGGACATGAAGATATCTTAAAACAAGTAAAATATATATTTCCTACTTCTTATTTCCTTTCAGGCAGAGCCCCAGTAAGACTTTGGTTACACTATTACGTAAGATGGTGAAGAGTACAGCTGCCACCTCTCACGCAGAGCTGCAAGGTGGGGTCGTGATGTACCCCATTTACACTTCCTGTGTTATAGTGATCATTACGAGATAGCTAGGTTGCCAGTTTGAAGTGCATTGAATGTCTGTGTGAATATCCTTGTAGAAAATATTTCCTTGGTACTGTTTAGCCATGTTTTTTTAAAGCAATATTATAATGCCCCCTAAAAAAACTATGTGTGATTATATTATAGATCTAGTTCAATTACTTGTAATTGTAATACATTATAATGAAAACGCGTCCTTAAAAAAAAAATGTAAACCGGCAACGTACATATCACGAAATGATTTCGTGATATGTTGCCGTTTTACGTTTTTAAAGATGCGTTTTTGTATGTTTTATACAAGTAATTAAACTGGAAAAAATCGCATCAAACATTTTCAATGTAACCTTAACCAATGGTCTAAATAAACATATGTTTGAACAGTATAAAATATAAAAAATTCTACAAGGAATATCACAGAGACGGTAAATGCACTGCAAACTGGCAACATGAATTCTTGCATCAGTTGAATTCTCGCGATACATTGACTTTCGACAACCCACACCGCACCGGTTATGGCGCGCCGTTTGACCAATAATTCAGATAAACACTGTTTATCGACGATAAACACTGTTTATCGTCGAAAAACAGTGTTTATCGACCGATAAACACTGTTTATCAAGCGATAAACAGTGTTTTTCGGCGATAAACACTGTTTATCGAGAGAAACTGTGTTTTTCAGTTGATAAACATAGTTTCTCTCGATAAACAGTGTTTATCGCTGATAAACAGTGTTTATCGGTCGATAAACACTGTTTTTCGACGATAAACAGTGTTTATCGGCGATAAACACTGTTTATCTGAATTATTGGTCAAACGGCGCCATAATGCGCGCCATTTGCCCAATAAATCAGATAAACAGTGTTTATCGCCGAAAAACATTGTTTATCGCCGATAAACACTGTTTATCGAGAGAAACTATGTTTTTCGACTGATAAACACAGTTTCTCTCGATAAACAGTGTTTATCGGCGATAAACAGTTTTCGGCGATAAACACTGTTTATCGAGAAACTGTGTTTTCAGTCGATAAACATAGTTTCTCTCGATAAACAGTGTTTATCGCTTGATAAACAGTGTTTATCGGTCGATAAACACTGTTTTTCGACGATAAACAATGTTTATCGGCGATAAACAGTGTTTATCTGAATTATTGGTCAAACGGCGCGCCATAACCGGTCAGGCAGGATGAATTCCTGCACAACTCTTGCGTTCGAAATCAGAATAGGAATAAATGTTAAAACGGCGCGCTCAGTATGAATTCGTGTAATACTTTTGCGTTCGAAATCATTCACTATAACAATTCTTGATATCAAGAATTTAATTCTTGATATCAAGAATTCGATTTCTTGATATCAAGAATTCGATTTCTTGATATCAAAAAATGAATTCTTGATATCAAGAATTACCATTGCTTTACAACGTAAAATTATTTCTTGATATCAATAATTCAATTCTTGATATCAAGAAATCGAATTCTTGATATCAAGAATTGAATTATTGATATTAAGAAATAATTTTACGTTGTAAAGCAATGGTAATTCTTGATATCAAGAAATAATTTTACGTTGTAAAGCAATGGTAATTCTTGATATCAAGAATTGAATTCTTGATATCAAGAATTCGATTTCTTGATATCAAGAATTCATTTTTTGATATCAAGAATAGAATTCTTGATATCAAGAAATATGAATAAATGTTAAAACGGCTTGCCATACGCGCGCAGTACAACATTGGCTTGATCAAGCATTATATTACATTCCCTCTAGACAGCTATACGTTCTCAAAACTCTGGCTTACTTGTTATTCCTATAGTGGGGGAAGCGAACCTACGATCGCTCACGCTGGGCCGTCATTAGGGACTTAAAAAGGTACTATGTCCCATTTGCAGGCCCCAAAAATGAAAAGGTTAAATTCCAACGGCATTTGAAAGACAATACTAATTTAGAACTTCCCTAAAAAACACGGGGCTTGAAAATGTCTTTAAGTGGGAAAATAACAACTATTAGTTGTCGAATCGACTTAGGAGCTATAGAGCCAGTAAGTAATAGTCTGATTTTTCAGAGCACTGTACCGAATGGTCGTACATTTTATGCTGCGCAAAGATTCAATCAGTTTAATTTTGGCCATTACAAGAAGTGGGTTATTGATGTAGACAATGCTCATGTACCCTTTACAGCTCATTTTATGTATGTTATTACCAAAGAAGAAAAAAAAGCCAGTCAGTCACTCAATAGTGTCTGACAGTAAAGTCTAGCAAGTAAACGGGTTTCCCTGCATAATTTGAATATTAGGACACTGCTAACGTTTAAATTTCATAGATAGGATATACATGACATATTCATAATTCCTGCAAAGTTCTACAGAATTTAATGTTGGCTGCAAAAGGGACATAGCATCTTATGTCCCATTTGCAGGCCAAACAAATGAAAAGGTTAAAGTCCAACGGCATTTGAAAGACAATACTAATTTAGAAGTTAGAACTTCCCTTAAAAAGAAGGGGGCTTGAAAATAACGACTATTAGTTGTCGAATCGACTTAGGAGCTATAGAGTCAGTAAGTAATAGTCTGATTTTTCAGACCATTGTACCGAATGGTCTTACGTTTTATGCTGCGCAAAGATTCAATCAGTTTAATTTTGGCCATTACAAGAAGTGGGTTATTGATGTAGACAAATGCTCATGGCTTTACAGCTCATTTTATGTATGTTATTACCAAAGATGAATAAAAGCCAGTCAGTCACTCATAGTGTCTGACAGTGAAGTCTAGCAAGTAAACGGGTTTCCTTGCATAATTTGAATATTAGGACACTGCTAACGTTTAAATTTCACAGATAGGACATACATGACATATTCATAATTCCTGCAAAGTTCTACAGAATTCGATGTTGGCTGCAAAAGGGACATAGTATCTTTAAGGCCCTATCTGACTGAGCGGCGAATGCTTGCGAACGTTGCGAATTTTGGATTTTTGGATCAAAAAGAACTTCAGCGACACCGTCTTACAACCGTTTGCAAAGGCTTACGACTGTTTTGCAAAGGCCTACGACTGTTTTGCGACGAGAAAAACTGTTTGCGACAATGAAAAGTTTAATTGCGAACTTTCATGCAACCGTTTACGAATCCTGGCGAAACCCCAAATTCGGTACGTTCGCAAGCAGGGCCTATCTCACTGAGCGGCGAATGCTTGCGAACGTTGCGAATTTTGGATATTTGGATAAAAAGTACTTCGATCAGCGACACCGTCTTACAACCGTTTGCAAAGGCTTCCATCTCGGGGAGAGAGCATTACTTTTGTCGGAAGGGTCACTTTCAGTTGCAGGAGGGGCAGGTATCAAACATCGGCTAGAAAACTCTCCAATTCGCTTGGTAAAATTTGGGGAAAAGTGCAAAAATAGAATAACAAGCCAACGACACATATTAAGGCCAACCTACTTATCACAGAGACAAACAAATCTGTTTTTGTAACGAATTGGTATAATATCCATTGGCACATCAGATAACGAAGAGGCAGCCTAACATCAGGAAGGTTTTTGTTCACTTGGAAGGGGGCATTTGGGAGGGCTAGTGTCAAACCTTGTCTATAAAAGCTATATTTTTTTCATAATTAGCTTGGCTATACTCGAGGAAAAATTGTTATGACGGAACAAAACACACAAAAAGAGATGCAGGCATACAAAAGGGGCATGGCTCGGTGTAAAAATTTCAGAGGTAAAAATATAAAAACAAAAGCATGTTACAGGTTGAATATTGGTAATGGTTGTATATAAGCCTTATCGAAAAGATATAACGAAGGATTCTCTGCAGTCATTAATTTCAGCGCTGCTTTATTTTCTTCTTTCTTTAACTTTTATTTACCTTTCTGCCCAAAATTGTGACTTTTGCCCGATTATTGCTGAGGGGAGACGGGGAGGGTGTGTCCTTCTTTGGGGGCATAGTGACCCGGCTGCCTCCCCCTCATATGCTTTTGTCTAAGCAAGTGATACTGGTACACTGAGCAAACTTCTGGAAAAAAAAGAATGTCTAAAACTAGAAGTTTGGCCATGAGTTATAGGCCGAGTTTTGGCGCGATGGTGTCATCATTAAATAAAAGCAAAGTCAGCACAGCCCCTGAAGAGGATAAGATATCACGCTGTGAGTCCTCCGCTCCCCACTTCCTCGTCCCTTCTGAAAATTGATGGACATTTTAACAGCGTGGCAATGACTACAATAAAATGTAATTTCCTACAAATGCATATTTCCAACAATTCCACTTTCTTATGGGCTTGATACTTTGATACTTTGATACAAAGCAGAAAGCCGCCCATGTTACATTTAATACTAACCGCACTATCACATTCCAGAGAAGCGCGCGCTTTGCAAAGAGTTGATCGTCGATCTATGAGGCTGTTCACACCGGCAGAGATAGCGCGGTCTAGCGCGCGCTAGACCTCGCTATCTCTGCGGTGTGGAAGGTACAACGTCGTTTCGGTCCGCCCAACAGCGAGCCACGGCGAGCCAAAACGGCGTGCCACTGGACCACCTCTTGGGGGTGGTCCACGAGAGATAGCGCGGTCTAGCGCTCGCTAGACCGCACTATCTCTGCCGGTGTGAACCCGAGCTACGATAGCACGCCGGAAGTCATCGTTCTACACGCGGGGAATTTTATACTCATTCTATTAAAGTCCCTCTAGTGTGAAAATATGCATCAACTCAACTACGGGTTCGTAATAGCGCGCGAAATCTTTGACCGCTCTGACCTCATGACGTCACGCGTCATGGCAACAGGACCCCTCAAAAAAAGGGGGTGCTACGATAGACCGCGCTTTCTCACTGCGGTGTGAATCCGGCGAATGCTAATGGGCGGACCGTGGGTCGCGCTACGATAGCGCGATCCACGGTCCGCCCACGGTCCCCCCTTGCGGTGTGAACAGCCTCTATGAGAGGCTGTTCACACCGGCAGAGATAGCGCGGTCTAGCTAGCGCGCGCTAGACCGCGCTATCTCTGCCGGTGTGAACAGCCTCTTAGATTTGCACGACAAGAACGTGGACTGCTACGTGGACATCCTTTTAAGGCAATGTGACGTCCTTTTAAGGGACACTGCCAGTGCCTTAAAAGGACGTCACATTGCCTTAAAAGGATGTCGATCCACGTAGCAGTCTACGTTACGTTCTCGTCGTGCAAATCTGAAAGTCCCTATTGCAGTATAAATAGGTGTGTTGGCATACACTGTATAGGTACATAATTCGTACAAGTCTACACATTAAACAAAATGCATCATGAATTTGGCAGAAAAAAACAGTTGAAATTAAGGGACTTAAACTGTAATTTTCCCACGTTTCTCAATCACCAACATGATGTTTTTATATAAAGTTACACAGTGTTATGTTTAACCCAAAAAATACAATAATTTCTGCCTTTCGAAACGTACTGCATAAAAGTCGAAAGCACATGACAAAATACCTGGGTAGATATGTCTCAACGTTAACTACTTGTAGGCCTACTATGTGACATTATTCAAGCAAAGCTAATTTGATATTGTTTGTTAAACTTTTGTAATAAAGTATTGATGAGGGGGACAAAGCATCCGTGTCTTTTTCTTAATATTTTCTTGTCATAAAATTACAGTCTTTGCTGGGATGGACTTGAAGATGGGTCTAATTACTGAATTTGTGGAATTTCTGTGCGATCTCTATAACTGATTCCCTGTTTTATCTCATTCAGTCTTAATATTCTATGTACTTAGGCCTACTTCCTCAAAACAAAATAAACATTAAAACGTCAACCAGTTTAAAATATCGAAAAATGATAGAAATTCATATATGCAAACCTGATCACAAAATATAAGTTTCAAATTTATTTTCCACATTGTATTATCCTCAGGACATGTAAGAAGTACAATACACAGTCATTTATAAAATATAATAGACTAGCCCAGTAGCTTACGTCTCGACATTTTGTGTGATAAAGTGCTGAGATATTATTACGGCACCGATTTTTACCCATACATTTTTTTTTTGTACCTGACATTTTTTTTGTACCTCTGACATTTTTTACCTCCGACATTTTTACCTCCGACGTTTTCTCCTCTGACATTTTTACCTCTGACATTTTTACCTCTGACATTTTTAACTCTGACATTTTTTCCTCTGACATTTTTACCTCTGACATTTCTACCTCTGACATTTTTACCTCTGACATTTTTAACTCTGACATTTTTTCCTCTGACATTTTTACCTCTGACATTTCTACCTCTGACATTTTTACCTGGCACCGGCACGATAGATGAAGAAGATGATAATTTACGTTAGAAGGGGCACTTATTTGCTATATGACTGGAGGGGCATGTCTTTACTCGGAAGGGGCACATTTTGGTCATTGGAGAGGCACCTGTTTGTCACGGAAGGGAACCTTTTCTTAGTTATGGAAAAAGTGGGGGCCACCAGCCCCCGGGCTCCCCGGTTCCGCCACTGATGAATGTCCTTATCAGACGGGGTGTCCAGAATGTGGGCACGGAGTAAAGGTAGCTCTATCCCGGAGGTACATTTTTAAAAAGGCGCTTGAGAGAGGGTCATACGGAGTGTTGCCTCCGCCCCCCTCCCCTCCCGCCCCCAAGCTACAACGGTTCCAACGCCTAGGGCTTGGTGGATGCAGAAGGTGCGCGTGTGAGAGTTTGCGTGCGTGTGTCCTTATGTAAATCCTTCTTTGTGGGGACATTTGTCCGTTCCACACCCACGCTGTGGGGATATGGTTCAAGTGGGGATATCCCCACAATGAAAAATCGTCTAAAATCATTAAAAAACGGCGAATAATTTATGTTAGTAGCGCCCTCTAGTGACCTATCGGGGTTTTTTTTTTGCCCATAATCAATGTGTAGGGTTAGAACGAAGTGTATAAGACTGTGTACGACATCCACACGTTGGACCATATCCCCACAATGTGGGTGTGGAACGGTCAAATGTCCCCACAAAGAAGGATTTACAGGTACGCAAACTCCTTTATTGTGGGGAAATTGTCATATCCCCACTTTGGACCTTTTGTCTGTATGTGTGTGTGTATGTGTTTGTGTGTTTGTGGTTGATTTTGGCAGTGGGTCATCCTTTTAACAAATGTAACCCCATTAAAAATAATCTTGTACGAATATGTTAAACCTATATTATAGGATCAAGGATTTTCAAATGGTAGATGGTACGATTTTGGGAATCGCACAGATATACTATCAAGGGATACAGGTGTTTACTTACTCCAAAATTATCGACAAAAATAATATTGGCATTATGTCAACTATTTTGGAATTGCAGGGAGTGTCAGATGCATAACTTTAATTATGTATAACCGTTTAAGTTCAAATGTAGTAGTAAATGGATAAGACACTGGAAAACTGGAAATTTTGACATTTCACATTTCTCTAGACATGCATGTCATGCATGATTCATAATAATGTCTTTAATACTGACAGAAATTTGATGGAGGAGATGACTGCACACGTATACAACTGAGCTGGGTGTAGGAGAAGGATTAGAGATTAAAAAGACGAAAACTGCATGTTTTATGACAAACGGGCCTTTTCCTTGAGAGAGTTCAGATTTTTTTTTCAACAATTAACAAAAGAGAAGAAAAGGAGCTCCTCACATACTCACAGTGGCGTGGTTCAAGTCCGCCGCGGCACTAATGTCCTTTTTCAAGACATTGTTCTACATTTGCCACTCTCCACCCAGGTGTTAAATGGGTACCCGGTAGTATGCGAAAGTTAATGTGGTTTGATTAGCAAGTGGCGCTTGTAAAATGGCGAGTGGTTGGAATGCTCCCCAGGGAGTGGAGAATGTGCATACATTGTGTGCGAATTGAGAGGGCCTGCGGTCCTGAAATACGCTATGAATTATAAGGACGAACTATTATTATTATTATTATTGTCATTTTCGGAAATACGAACCTTCGGAATTTTGAACCCTTTCTCATTTTCGGAATTGTGAACCCTATTTCATTGTCGGAATTATGAACCCTTTTTCATTTTCTGAATTACGAACCCTATTTCATTTTCGGAATTAAGAATCCTATTTCATTTTCGGAATTACGAACGCTATTTTATTTTCGGAAATACGAACCTTCGGAATTATTAACCCTATTTATTTTAGGAAATACGAACCTTCGGAATTACGGACCTTCGGAGTAACGATCTTCGGAATTACGAACCTTTGGAATTACGGACCTTCGGAATTATGAACCTTCGGAAATACGAACCTTCGGAAAAGCATTCCAGTACGCCTGATTAAGGATGGTGCATCTATTTTGGCTGAACCATTAACACATATCTTCAATTTTTCATTGGAATCGGGACATTTCCTGATGAAATGAAAATTGCTATAGTCACTCCACTAAGTTATAAACATGAAGCCGAGAATAATAGACATATTTCTATCTTACCAATTTGGGGTAAAGTTTTGGAAAAAATAGTTAATGTTCGATTGACCAGTTTCTTAGAAACGCATGACATTTTATATCACCATCAGTACGGATTTAAAAAGAAGTATAGTACTAAATTATCAGTAATTAATCTTATGAATACGGTTTTGAAAAGTATAGACGAAGGATGTGTTGCGATTGGTGTGTTTCTTGACTTTCAAAAGGCTTTTGACACAATATAAACCACAACATATTATTTAAAAAGCTATCCCATTAAGGCATCCGGGGACATGCACTGAAATGGCTCGAAAGCTATCTTAGTGACAGAATGCAGTTTGTGAAATACAAAGAGTCATCATCAGAAATTAGATATATCAAACGTGGTGTACCACAAGGTCTTAAAACCAACTCTGTTTTTAATCTATACAAATTACTTATGTGACAAATTATTTCAATTTCAGACTATTTGTAGATGATTCTAATATTTGTCATACTTTCCCAAAGGTGTAGATCAAATAGATGAGTGTGAAGTAAATGAAAATTTAAAATCGATACCAAATTGGTGCCCTGCAAATAAGCTCATAGACTATAAATGCGTCAAAACCCAATTTCATGTTGTTTAGTAGTCGAAGAAGAAAGGCCGTGCTTAGAGGGAGATTGAAAATATCTGGGGCAGAATAAAGAGAAGTGGAGGAAGCCACATTTGTTCACATTACAATTGACAGACATTTAACATGGATTCACATATCAAAATAATCTGTTAATGACTGTATACGGAGAATTACGGCACTTTGTCCCTAAATATATATTGATACTGTTGTATAAAGCTCTGATACAGCCACATATTACATATGACATCGAGGTTTGGGGAAGTAATTATAAATCACACTTCAATTGTTTATTTTATACTCAAAAGATGGTTGTACTTGCTATAACTTTCAAGCCACATCGTACTAATGCACTGTTTCATGACCTCAAATTGCTGAATGTTTTCAAATTGCAAAAATTATCTATTTGTACTTTTGTGTTTGATTTGATAAATGAACGATTAGCCTACCTCATTCCTTAAAACATTATTGCAGTATGATACAACATGAATATTCCACAAGACAAAAAACGGGTCGACAATTACGTCTTCCTTTATTTAAAACAGACCAAGGAAAGTTTTGTTTCATTTGTTGGAAGTAATTTTGGAATATGCTTCCTACTGATCTAAGAATGGAGAGATCAAGAACCCCCTTTCGTAAAAAGCTCACAAAATTACTCGTAGGTGAAAACCACGAATTATAACTTTGTAATTATATAGTTGTATATAGCAACCACAGGCGTAGCCAAGATTTTTCAATAGGGGGGGGCAGACGTGAAGGATCGACTAAGCAGAAAATGATCCGCATCCGCATTACATGCAGGCCCCGCCAGTGGCGGATCCGGGGGGGGGGGCCGGGCCCCCGCCCCTAGCAAAAAACCCAGGTAAAAACACCCTTTTTGAAAAAAGAAGATGGGCCCTCCTGGCGCCCAAGGGGTGTCGGTGAAAAAGAAAAAAATAACCCTTCCGTAGGGAAAATTTTTTCCGGTGCCAAAAAAAAATTGTGCTCACTACCCCCTCCCACTAAGCGAAAAATCGGCAGGCCCAATTTTTAAATTTTCGCACAAAGTGGGCCCCTTTTTAGGCCCCTCCCTTGCCGCAGGCTGGATCCGCCCCTGGGCCCCGCTGAACGTTTTTCAAAGTGGGGTGGGGGAGGCTAAGTATTTACGATCAGGTAGAGCGGAGCGTAAAATGGCGTGGGGTCCCGGGGCAACACCCGGAGGAGGTCAAGGGGCGGAGCCCCCGGAAGCTCAGGGGGTATGAGCATTTAATTACTGTAGATGAGCATATTTTGATACCTTATTCATGACTCTCGCAGGTCACTAACTGGCGTTGGGTCCAGGTGGCTGAGCAAACATAGTTAAGTGGGAATATAGTGAGAACGATGACACCATTTGCATATGTGGAGAGGAGCAGACGATGCAACATCTCTTAGCCTGCATCTACCCGACCCTATAAGTCCACTGCATGACTGGACTGTTTCCGTGTCGCGCGCCCAATCATATGGCACGCCACAGCCGTCAAAATTCGCCGAGTTTACATAAATGTGGTCGAGAAAGAAAAAAAAGGTGTCGAGAAAAAAAAAGCAAGTCGAGAAAAAGAAAAAAAGCAGTCGAGAAAAAAAAAGCAGTCGAGAAAAAGAAAAAAGCAGTCGAGAAAAAGAAAAAAGCAGTCGAGAAAAAGAAAAAGCAGTCGAGAAACAGAAAAAAGGTGTCCAGAAAGAAAAAAAGCAGTCGAGAAAAAAAAAAAGATGTTGAGAAAAAAAAAAAAAGCAGCCGAGAATTTAAAAAAAAAGGTGTCGAGAAAAGAAAAAAAAGCAGTCGAGAATTAAAAAATAAGCCGTCGAGAAAAAAAAAAAGGTGTCGAGAAAAGAAAAAAAAGCAGTCGAGAATTTTAAAAAAAGCCGTCGAGACACCTTTTAAAAATTTTATCTCGACGGCTTTTTTTTTAAATTCTCGACTGCTTTTTTTTTTTTTCTCGATGGCTTTTTTTTAAATCATCGACTGCTTTTTTTTTTCTCGATGGCTTTTTAAAAAATTCTCGACACCTTTTTTCTTTTTCTCGACTGCTTTTTTCTTTTTCTCGACTTGCTTTTTTTTTCTTGACTGCTTTTTTCTTTTTCTCGACTTGCTTTTTTTTTCTTTCCCTAATTCAAGAGAGAAATATAGTATACACAAAATTTAGGAAAAGAGCAAAAGATGAGACGCTCTATAAAAGATACATAAAAGATAGATATATAAAAGAAATATGGTCCAAAGAGAGGTGAAAAAGGCTAAACTCGATTACTTACAAAACAAGATAGAAGAAAATAAACAAGATTCGAAAAGGCTTTGGCAGAATCTTAAAAGCTTAGGATTAAAAAATAAGAAGCGAAAAGAACAAGACTCTGTCATTACAATTGATGGGGAATTATGTCATGATAAGATGGCCATCGTTGATGAATTCAATTCTCATTTCACAAATGTGGCTGCCAAATTAGTAGACAAACTCCCCCTTCCAAAGACTTTTTCAGCGCAGACAATGATTGTATTCGTGAGTTTTACGAAAGAAAAGGTATACGTGAAAACAGCTTCGAGTTATTACCAATCAGTGAACAATTTGTTTTCAAAGAGTTACGTAAGTTGAATGTATCAAAAGTACTGGGTTAGACATGATTCCAGCTAAATTTCTAAAAGATGGTGCGAAGGTTTTATTTAAGCCTCTAAGTTACTTAATGAACCTATCTATCTTGACGAGTACTTTTCCAGAGGATATGAAAATAGCAAAAGTGACTCCACTTTATAAAAAGAAAGATAAAACTGATGTTAGCAACTACAGACCTATTAGTGTTTTAAGTGTAGCATCAAAGATTCTAGAAAAATCGGTCTGTGTTCAAATTGAAAGATACTTCAAAGAAAATGATATAATTTATGAATTTCAATCTGGTTTTCGACATGATTATTCGACTGAAACATGTCTAATTCATTTGACTGATTATTTGAGGACAGAAACTTCCCAAGGGCGCTTTGTTGGTATGGTGCTCCTTGATCTGCAAAAAGCTTTTGATACAGTTAATCATTGCGTCTTATTGAATAAGTTACAACTAATGGGTTTTAATAAGGCAAGTTTAGAGTGGTTAAGATCCTACTTATCTAATCGACACCAAGTAGTAGCCATTCATGATGTTCGTTCCAAACTAATGCCTATAACATGCGGTGTTCCTCAGGGAAGCATTTTAGGCCCAATTCTATTTTCAAGTTATATAAATGATATGTGTATTTGTATAAAAGACTTAAAACTATTATTGTATGCAGATGACAGCGTACTACTCTGTTCAAATCCTGATCCTAAATATATTGAGGAAAAGCTCAGTGAACAGCTGTCTACGTGTGTCGATTGGATGACTGATAATAAGCTTTCTTTACACTTGGGAAAAACAGAAAGCATTTTGTTTTGTTCTAAGAGTAGTTCTAAAAGTCATTTGAATTCAAAGTGACACACAATAATCAAGTAATCAAGAGGAAAGAGTCTGTGAAGTATTTAGGCATTGAGTTAGCTAGCGCAATTTCATTTTCATCTTTAGTAGAATCAGTTGTAAAAAAAGCAAATTCTCGTCTGAAATTTTTGTACAGATATCAAAGTTGTATGGATTTAAAAGCAAGACGTACACTCTGTTTTGCTCTTATTCAATGTTTATTTGACTATGCTAACCCTGCATGGTATAGTAACATAAACAAATCAGATCAAAAGAAGTTGAAGATTATACAGAACAAAATGGTGAGATTTATCAACTGTTCTGGTCCAAGAACTCATGTTGGCTACTGCGAACTTTCTAAAGCTGGTTTTCTTGAAGTCGACCAAAGATCAAAACAACTCGTATTGCATCACGTGCATAAAATTTGTCATACTAGGTCGAATCATTATATTCGATCCAACTTCGATCTTGTTACTGACGTTCATGATTATAATACAAGAAATAGCCGATTCAACTTTAACTTACCAGAAAGAGTAGGTAGTATTGGAAATTCGTTTTATGACAATGCGCCACGCGGACTCATATGACTACCTCAAGGCCTTAGATTTGGCCTATGGGGATACGAACACTGATGATGAGCTGTTTGTCAAATTCCACAACACCACACAGCTCGAGTGCGAGCAACCCTCTGAGTACCTTTCTCGCCTACAGGAGATATTGAGACAGGTAGTGAGGCGTGGAGTAGTCAAACCGGCAGACTCCAACCAGGTAAGATTGAAACAGTTTATCAGGGGTGTCTTGTATAATGAGATGCTCCTGATCAACTTACAACTCCGTGATAAATTGATCGACCCCCCTTCATTTCTCCAGTTGTTATCCTCTGTAAGGAAGCAAGAGGAAGAAGACTCCATGAAAGCCAGCCTCACTCGGACGAGACCGACAAGAGCAGAACCAGGTAAGCGTGCCGCTGCACATAACCGTGTGGAGGCCCCAGTTCAAATTTCTCGAACTCCTATCACCTCTGAATTCACCCTCCCAAACAGACTCCTCCAAGGCCGCATGGCAACACATCTGAGGTAATTTGCTTCAAGTGTGGGGAGGTAGGGCATATTAGTAGCATATGCAACAGCCCAGCTGCCCCTGAAATTATCAATAAGAAGCTGATCCAGTTTATTCTAGGCAAGCAGGGAAACGCCAGAGGGCACCTGGTAAGGGGAGACCAGGAGTCCACCTAAGTACTACACCCCAACAGGTAAGTGATGTCCCCCCAGGACTGGTCGGGGACAGTATCACCCAGAAGTGCTGGGTGGATGGCATGGAAACTAGGTGCCTCATAGACAGTGGCTCACAGGTGACACTCATTCAAAAGAGCTTATTTGATAAGCTCGATCGTGAGTTACATTCTATGAGGGACCTAGTGCTCTATCATGGCGGTGACGGAACCTTACCTTACTTAGGCTATGCCTATGTAAATATTGGGTTTGAGAAGGCTTTTAGTGGGACAGGGACCCAATTTAGCACTTTAGCCCTGGTAGTCCCGGATGCTCAGCATCAAAGACCCCATTCCGTAGTCATAGGGACAAATTCCGGTCTTTTCCGGAATTGCTTTGAGTCCTGTAAGAGGTTAGCTGGGGTCAGATTTGCACAAACTTTGCAAATAAGTCCTGTGTGTAAAGATATCTACTTTTCCCTCTCTAAGGGGCAGACACTTCCCGCTGACGGTAAACTCGGCACCATCAGATCAAGAAAAAAACACACAGTTCATATTCCACCCCATAGCAGTCATACCATAATAGGTCGAGTTAGAAACACACTCCGGGCACCAGCGACTGCTGTCATTGAACCCCATTCCCCAACTAGGTTAACACAGGGCTTAGAAGTGATACCTTCGGTAGTTGAGGTCTCTGGGGATGCTTTCTGTAAGGTCGAAGTGCTACTTGTCAATAAGAGCTCGAGGCAAATCACCATCCCTGGGAACTGCCCACTGGCTGATGTATTCATCCCAGAGTGGTGCCGCGAACCTCCCAATCAAGGCTCTAATAATGCCATCCATGCATCATCTTCTGCTACCAGCGCAGAAGTGGGCACCACCGTTTCACATGATATTGATGTTGCAGACCTCCCTATCAGTTGGGGCCCCATAACCCCTGAATGGAAGGAGCGCCTTCTACAACAGTGTAGGCGGAGGAAAACTGTATTCTCCAGGCATGATTTTGACCTGGGATGCTCTGCCTATGCTGAGCACCAGATCAACGTCAACGACAGCACGCCATTCAGGGAAAGGTCTAGGAGGGTAGCCCCTTCAGACTTGAAGGATCTGCAACAGCACCTGCAGCAGCTACTTGACCACAAAGTAATCAAAGAGTCGCGGAGTCCATACGCTTCTCCGATTGTTCTTGTTCGCAAGAAAATGGGAGTTTGAGAATGTGCGTAGACTACCGCACCCTCAATTTGCGCACGATTCCTGACCAGTATGCAGTACCTCTGATTCAGGAGGCCATTGACTGCCTTAATGGTAATCAATGGTTCTCGGTAATAGACCTGAAGTCAGGTTTCTACCAGATCCCCATGCGTGAAGAGGACAAAGAAAAGACAGCCTTCATCTGTCCTTTAGGCTTCTACCAATTCGAGCGCATGCCCCAGGGTGTAAAAGGGGCACCAGCCACTTTCCAACGTTTGATGGAGAAGTGCATGTCAGGTTTAAACATGATGGAGGTACTTGTGTACATGGACGACCTTATCATTTTCTCCAAGACGCTAGAAGAGATGGAGGAGCGCCTGGGTAGAGTGCTTGATCGGTTGCATGAATTTGGATTGAAGGCATCCCCTGAGAAGTGTCAATTCTGTTGTGAGTCGGTCAAGTATCTAGGTCATGTAGTCTCGGCAGAGGGAGTGCAGACAGACCCAGACAAGGTAGCAGACCTCGCAACGTGGCCTAGACCAGAGACCATCAGGCAAGTAAAGTCCTTCCTAGGATTTGCCGGATACTATCGGCGATTCATCAAGGACTACTCCAAGATATCACGCCCACTGAATGCTCTCACTATTGGGTGTGTATACCCAAAGAAGAGAGGAAAGCCACCTCCCAAGAGGCAGCCTGACCCTAATGCCAGACGAGCTAATGATTCCATTAGTGACCTCTGGACAAGTGAGTGTGAGGATGCGTTCCACACACTCAAGAAACTACTTGTTTCTGCCCCAGTGCTTGCCTTCGCGGACCTGTCACAACCCTTTGTTTTGCATGTTGATGCAAGTCGTGACGGTCTGGGTGGGGTCCTATACCAGGAGCATGAAGGCAAGCTCCGCCCGGTTGCATACGGTAGCCGGGGCCTATCAGCAAGTGAGAAGAACTACCCGGCCCACAAGCTGGAGTTCTTAGCCCTTAAGTGGGCAGTTACAGACAAGTTCCGTGATTATCTGTACGGAGCTAAGGGTACGCGGATTATGACAGATAATAATCCGCTTACATATATACTAAGCTCAGCCAAACTCGATGCCACAGGCCATCGGTGGTTGGCTGCACTCTCATGTTTCGATTTCTCCATCCACTATAAGCCAGGTAAGGCAAATATTGAGGCTGACGCTCTGTCACGCAAGCCTCAAAACCCTGCCTTGGATGAGGAATACGAACAGCGCCAAAAGTGCAAGCTGAGTGACCTGGAGGCACGGCTGAGGGATGACGCCGATGTAATCTGCCCTCAGGAAGCCATCAGTGCCCTGTACCAGCGGTACGAGCCTATCATAGAGACCCTCTGTGCAAGTGCCGAGACCATTCCCAGCCTTTATGCAAAAGGCTCAGACCTACACAAGGTAGACTGGTCTCAGGCACAAAGTGCAGACCAAATCGTGAACCTGGTCCGAGTCATGTGGAGCAAGGTGAGAAGCCATCCTCGTTGGATGGTGTACCTCGCGATGCTAAGCTCATGCTCCGTGAATTTGATAGGCTCGTGCTGAGGCAAGGCATCCTCTATCGGTCTTTCTTCGATTCCCTCGGGAAGACTCACTACCAGCTCGTCTTGCCCTCAAGTAGCCGGAAACAGGCCATGAGAGGCATTCATGATGAGGTGGGTCATCTCGGCATTGAGAGATCGATAGCCTTTGCCAGGGACAGGTTCTACTGGCCCAAGATGAGTGCCGAAATATCAGAATGGGTGAAGCACTGTCCCCGTTGTGTGGCAAGAAAAACCCATCAGCACCCATCAGCACCGTTGGTCAGTATCAAGACGACGAGTCCGTTGGAGCTGGTCTGCATGGACTTTCTGTCCTTAGAGCCAGACCGCTCTAACAAAAAGTCGATACTGGTGGTAACTGATCACTACACCCGCTATGCACAAGCTTTCCCAACAAAAGACCAAACTGCTAAGACTGTGGCTAAGGTCTTATGGGAAAACTTTTCGTACATTATGGCTTGCCTCAACGCCTTCACTCTGATCAAGGCAGAGACGAGAGCAAAGTCATATATGAACTGACCAGGCTCCTTGGAGTTCAAAAGTCAAGGACCACCCCGTATCATCCTCAAGGTGACCCCCAACCCGAAAGGTTTAACCGAACTTTACTAGGTATGCTAGGGACCCTTGAGGAAGAGAAGAAACAAAACTGGAGCAAATACGTTAGTGCACTAGTGCATGCATACAATTGCTCAAAGCATGATAGCACTGGTTTTCCCCATACCTTTTGATGTTTGGTAGGGAAGCTAGACTACCTGTTGATTTGCGCTTTGGCACGAGTCCGGACAACTATAGTGGCACGGATCATGTTAAATATGTCCAGGGACTTCGTGAACAACTCGCCCGTGCTTACAAGCTTGCATCTGAGGCGTCAGACAAGTCGGCCGAGGCCAACAAGAGAAGGTATGATGCCAAGGTGCGAGAAAATGATCTCCAGACAGGAGATAGAGTGCTTGTGAGAAATGTCGGTCTGACTGGCAAGCACAAGCTAGCCGACAAGTGGCATCGGGAGCCACAAGTTGTTGTACGGCGTATCAACCCAGACATGCCTGTTTATAAGGTAAAGCCGGAGGATGGAGAAGGTCGGGAACGAACCCTCCATAGAAATCTCCTCCTGCCAATTGAGTATTTTAATGAGACCGTTTCCCTATTGAGGAAAGAGTCCGTAAGGTCCCTCACATCGGACTAGATCCAAACAGGTTCTACCCGCCGAACCGAGTCACTCAAGTGATGAATCTGCCTCAGATGATGAGGGTGTCGCTCTACTTTTCCCAGTGATGCCAAAGTCCCGAGCCCATACCCTACCTGCCCCTGGCCTCCGTGTGGATGCCCCTGAGTTTGTCCCAGATAGGGTAAGGCCCATTCCTGAGATTCCATCCCCAATAGTGGAAGATGGAGATGATGAAGTAAGTATGATTGAACCTATGTCACTCGAAAGTGATGAAGAGGTATTATTTCCCTTGAATGAATCTCCTGAACTGATAGAGCCCCAACAAAGGGCCGAAGAGGTAAGTTATGGGGACCAGGTTCTGAGGAGGAGAATACTGATACCGAAGAAATGGGTGCTGACCCCGTTGACCAAGCAGGTAATGTATCTCTTGAGAATCCCTTTGTGTCTGGCAATGTACCTAGTGTCCTACCAGACACCGAGCCTGGCGCTGCATACGCAGAGCCTGAACTACAATCCATCCGACGCTCAACGCGCTCCTCTAAGCCGCCGCAGCGCATGGTATATAGCGATTTGGGCGATCCTGTGACAAGATCGGCTACCTCCTCTAGGATATTTGCTGGTTTAAGGCTGAAGATTTTTGGATATTAATTTGTCTAACTTTTACTTTTTGTTATGTTCCCGGAGTGAACAGGGTTTGAGGAGGAGGATGTAACCCCATAAAAATGGCAGTTACTAAATTGTCCTATGATTACAACACCCCCTTTATTTTATTACACGTTTGATATATATATATATATATATATCTTTCTCTTTCTTTCTCTCTCTCTCTCTCTCTCTCTCTCTCTCTCTCTCTCTCTCTCTTTCTCTCTTTCTCTCTCTTTCTATCCATTCTTTTCATCTCATACTCCCAGTGTAAGAAACAAACTCTGCTTTGTGCTCTCTATGCATGCAGTTTAGTGCAATATGGGTTTGCTCCCACCAAGATTATTTTCCTCTCCCAGTTTAAGAATTCTTGCTGGTAGACAATTTATTTGCTAGGGCTTTGACCGTCAACAACACTGGACACAGTGTTTGGGATTATATTGTCTCCCAGAGATTTCGGTGCCTTTTCCCCTTTGTCTACTCCCTTTAATAGGACCCTCCTTTTCTTAGTGGTGTTAGCAGGTAGAATGTGTCCCTTCAGGATGTGGCTACTGTTAATCTCTGTATTCAGGAGAAGTATAGTTTAAAGTGGTTGTACTAAGAACAAGCGAGCATTATGCTTTTCTATCTTTCAGAATCTCCTATATTGGTGATCGTGCTGTATCACCGATCGAGTCTAATAATATTAATACTTCTATTTTGTGGTGTTATTTAGGTTAGGTCATTTACCAAAGCTTTGTGTATTGTGTATTGGGATGATTCGTATTTAAGTTTTAATTATTATTATTGAAGTAGTATATAGCAAACTTCTATTTTAGAGTTCTAATTTCTGTCGTTGTTATTCCTAATTAGGGCAAAGACAAAATGCCTGAGAACATGTGTTTACATTACATGTATGTATGCGACATCTATATATATATTGCAATAATTGAAATGCATATAATCATTGACATTGGCGTCGGACCTGTGTCTGCAAGGGTTTTAAATATTATAGCGCGGTAAGGACGGATATTACCTTTAAGACCATGCTGTAGAGAGGTTTTGGGTTCGAGACAAAGGATGGGTTGGTTTAATTAAAGGGTGCAAGCATGGTCCTATCACATGATGTTAGGGAACCAATAAGAAGTCTAGTTGGAAGGAAGGGTGATGTGGGTCTGGACAGTTTAATAAAACTTTGACACTTGAAGTTTCCAGCTCATTCTCTGCCCAGCTGCCATTGCTTCGAACACTGCCCTGTATATATTCAATCTCCATGTTGGAGCATGTGCTACAAAATATATCTGTAGCCTCTACCTGATTTTCTTCTTCGAAACATATACAAAATGTATATATCAACTTTACTTTCTTCAAGTTTCTCTAAGTTTTGAGAGAGTTTCCTGTTTAATATTTGATTGGGCATTTCATCCAACTTCAACCTTATGAGTTGGTTATCATCCCAGTTCCTGATTTTTATATTCAAGCAAGTGTTGGCTCTTTTACTAGGTAAGAACATCATCTTTTGCTATGTCTATTCTGTTGTATGAAGCGTGTGTATATTATGTTGATATCTATATTTTGCTTGTATGACTCTGAGTGTAGTTTGAGACTGTAGCATACATTCTATAACTTGTATTGCAGTTGTATTTTATACAAGATTGTTTCTTTCGGCTGATCAAATAATTCAGTTAAATGAGAAGAAAAGATATATGTAAGATTATTTTGAAGTTAGTATGTATCTGGCATAGCAGCATGCGAGCCCTATAGCCCATGCTGAAAGATTAATGGCTTTTATTTAGGGTGATGGCTAACTCGTGCTAGAGGTCATTGAACTCTCACTAAATTTGGAGTACCCTGATTCTATATTTAGGCCAGCTGCTATTACAGAGGCAGGCCGTCAAGAAAAGGTTTATGAAGAGTTTTGGTGGTTTGAGATACTTGTTTGATTTGTAGATAAGATTTACTAACCTCCTCTACTGATGTACTGGTAATGTGTATCTGCTGTTCATTATGGTTATGCGCAGCGTGGAGCAGTATTCTGCATATTCAATTGCTGGACTTTTCTATTGTAAAAGTCACATGTTATTTTGGCAAATTCGAAATCAAGCGATATGGTCAGGTCAATCAGACAGATCGAGCTATCTATCTGTGGCATCCCTATTGCATTCATTAGCTCGTAATGATTATGAATGAAAACTCTACTGAACAGCTGGTGTACTATTCCATTTTCCGTGCATGCAATTATTGTGATGTATACATATTATATATATATTTACTAACATGGGATAAGTACTAGTTTACAAAGGGTTGTATCATGTTAATCATGAATTAAACCGAGGTATTACTGGATAAATTAGTTGGCAAGAATTGCATTGATTCTTCCAAAGTTAATTAGATAGATCAAGAGGCAAGCCCTCATTCTTCCTTTATTTAATCTATTGAGGGACGAGCTTGTTAGACTGTTATATATACAATTTATATATATATTTATCTTTCCCTTTGTTAAGGAATGTTTTATTAGAAGAGTCCTGTTTATTATGCTCTTTTACTAGGTCTTTTAGTTGGGTCTTTTATTTGATGAATTTCATCAAGCTTCATGCGACTATCATTCAACTTGTTCCTGTTTTCTGCGTGCTGCAACGTCCTCTTCGACGACGCCGAGACGCCGGATACTGATCAACCGCGTATACCGATCGATATCGTAGCGAGCTCATGAACATTTAATAATTTGTTTACTTTAATATTTAAATAATCGCCGGCTTAGTTATAAGTTACAATACCTCATAATGTTATAAGTTTGGGTTTTGGTTTATTTCAATGTTTTATTGATTTGCAGTTGTTTATTGACAACAAGCTAATAAAGGCATTGCCAGGTTATTTTGTTAAAACGTAACCTCAAGTGTAATTTCTTTATTTATGGACCTGGGAAATGTGACATTCGGGTTACATAAATTGGGGGCTTGTCCGGGAGTCGAACCCGGGACCTCTCGCACCCCAAAGCGAGAATCATACCACTGCGCCATAAAACATTGGAATTCCCTTCCCAATGGTGTAAAGGAAATAGAAAACTATGCTCATTTTAAGAGGAAATTAAAGGAATACCTAATACTTGAGAGTCAGAGAAGAGAAGTGAATGACATGTTATATGATTGAAATTTGTATTCTTCTGCCGGTTCATACTTTTCATTTTGTATATACTTATGTTTTTGTACGTTATAGAAATTCTACAAATTCATCATTATTTTCCTCTTCTTCCTCCTCCTCTTTTTCTTCTTCTCCTTCTTCTTTTTCTTCTTGTACTCTTTATCATTTCCATCATCAGTTTAATGTTGTTATTATCATTATCTTTAATAAGTAATTTTTTTATGGTTCTTATCTGTCTGTAAATATTACTATTTTCACTTATTAATTTTGTACATGTCTGTAGGGGACCCCACTGGAAATAAGCTCTCGAGCTTTCGTGGGTTATCCTGTTCAAGCTGACTTATTTCTGATCTGTTATTATTGTATATGTTGGAAGCTTGTCGAATAAAAATCAATCAATCAATCAATCGACACCTTTTTTTTTTCTCGACCACATTTATGTAAACTCGGCGAATTTTGACGGCTGTGGCGTGCCATAGTGGCGTGCCATACAATCAGCTGAGAAAATAACACCCGTGACGCTAAATTCGGAGACAGTCCTTGCCTATCATTCTCTCCCTCGATAATTCGACAGGTGTATTTTCGGGGGTCGCGCGAGTAATAAGGGAGGGGGACAATTGCATACAGATGATTGAAGAATAACAAAATATAAAAACGGACAGAATCTGGACTATTAAACCAGACCCTTGCACCCTTGAAGATCTGGAAACATTGACTCCCTGCGCGATACAATGCATCAAAAACTGGATTGGGACAATCTAACCAAAGTGGACCTACTGAGAGTGAACGTTGTGACGTAGCGACTCGAGAAGAAGAAGTTTATTATTACTATTTTTAAAAAATTATTATTAATGTTATAATAATCATTATTATTTACTATTATTATTAACCTAAACCACAGCAGACGAGAGGAAGAGAGAGAGAGAGAGAGACGACGGAGTGAGAGATCGAGAGAGAGAGAGAGAGAGAGAGAGAGGCAGAAAGAGAATAGAGGAGAGAGGGTGGAAGAGAAATAATGAGAGAGTACAGTGGTGTAGCATAGGTTCAGACCACAAAACTCTAAAATATTTTCCAGTTTTGTGGTCCAGACATTGAATGAGCATCGGCATTCATGATGGGAGTGGCCGGGCGATGCATAGTCATCGGAGGGAAGTATACAGTTTGATTGATTTTCATTTGGGGTTTATCCAACCACTTTAAGCCACGTACGTATGGCATCATATCTGATTTGTTTACTACCTTGTTTTGGGAGATAAAAATAAAAACAGTGTTTTGATGTGAATTGGCCTCTGACTCTGTGCACCCGAAGATTTTCAAATCATATAAAAGTATTTTTCAATATATATATGAAGAGCTTGATTCCCAAAGGAGCGAAATCCATTTTCATCCAAATTGAGTTTTTTGAAATTTCATCTTGAAATATAAAAAAAATCAGCTACAAAATTATGTTTAATTCCAAAAGGAGCTAAATCCATTAAGAAAAAAAAATATCTAAAAATTCAGCAAAAATAAAATATATTTGGTACATTCTTTTAAACCATATGTGGTCAAGGGTAACACCTCTAATATATATCCAAAGATGAACATACATTACTAAAGGGAAAGTGGTAGAATAAAAAAGGTGATTTACTCGGAAATACCCAAAGTGGATTTAGCTCCTTTTGGAATTAAACTCTTCATATAGTTGATAGTGGGGGAATATTATGAAAATTGAAAGTAATATGGGCAGGATATAATAAGTACAATGAATTTGTTACATACATGTATATCTATAGATGGCATACTTCATGCTGTCATTTAAGCACGGGTATCTATTTCATCTATGTATATACTTTTTGGTATCTAACATTTATAATGATAAAAAAAAAGTTATTGAGAAATGGGGACATCTAGACATCAGTGACATGTACACGTTGAATCATGACGTGGCTACAACGCGCATGTGCGATGACCTGGGTCAGTGCGCTTGTAACCATACGTGGCATACACATTGAACCGATCCTATGTGGAATAGGGCTGATTTCCGTATTCCAGCAGGTAAGTTCCAGGCTTTTATAAGAATGTTAGGTGAATTTCGTTATTACAGATATATTTTTTATATATGGTAATAAACTGTGTTGTGAATTATTGTCTAGAATGTTTGGAAAACGATGTGAGATGTGACTGTGAAATGTAACATCTTGTTCGCACGGCTGGAGCCGGTTCGTTTTACACGCAATTTCTGTGGGGGCAGCGCCGGGTGAATCACTCCCTGTAAATCGTAGGCTGTTTTGTGCACGCAGCGGCCACTTAACAGTTACAGAAAGAACGAAATAACTGCCAATAAAATGATCTTTCGTCATTTATTACATCTGGCAGACAGTGACACACTAATTTAGTGTACTTAAATCTATCCTTAGGGGCTATAAAAAAAGAACGATATATAGACATGGTAGACTATACAGTAATTGTAGGCCTAACTGCTATTACTGGGGTCTAGACAGAAATAACCATCTGGTAATGGTATGGGTCATTTTTTAATAAAAGTGACATTTGTTGACATTCCCCATACACAGACGGTACCCCGTACGCCTCGCAGCACGGGGAGAGATTGAGCCGATTGTGACCCACTTTTTACCCCGAAACTTTCTCCCACGATTTTCTTTATTTAGATCTAATTTTCTGATTTATAAATCAGATACAAAAATACTATGTCTATTTTTCTCCTATGTACAGTTATCAATTTTTTAATGACTTATTTCTAAATGCGAAATTTACGGACTTACGTATATGAGTTATCCAATGTTTATCTCAGAACCAAGGAAACGGTACGTTCATGCATTCGAACTGGTAATCTATGACATGACCCGCCCGATAAATTTCCAGGTCAACCGACCAAAACAAGCCCAATGGCCAATCAGAGCACGTGTTTGATATTGGGCTTCTGAATATTCAAACATCACCGGCTCAAGCCGGGCTGACTCATACGTAGCTATTGGACGTTCGAAAAGAAAAAATGAATATTCATCAACTTAAACCAAGATGGCTGACAACAAATCTTGTTGACTACAAGACTTTCTCGGATTAATCATTAATATAGGATCTAAGTGAGCAAGCTATCGTAAGTCAAAGTAGATATTTCTGTGTTATTTTTAATTTTTAATAAGATTCAGTGTAAAATTCCAGCCAAAGTGGATATATGAAGATGTAAAGAGTGAAAAACTCGTTGCATAAATATCTCATTCATCGCGGTCCGGCCGAACTGAACCATTCGTTCCCCACAAGGCCACACTACCCCATTGACGTACTTCAGTCTACATGTATGTATAGAGGCGGTCAGAGGAGCCAGATGCAATCTCAGCAGAACAACCGTTGATATCAGAGACTGAAGCTTTCGGTCTAACTGGGGTCGTGCACACAGACATACATCATAGCTAGCTAGTAGTAGTAGTAGCTGCATTACTAATCCTGATTCCTCATTTTCCTGGCTGTGTATTACTATTATACTATTAAATTTAAAAGCTGTGCTATTGCATTGATTCTCAACATTTCAAACACCACTGTACAAAACTCAACTGATTTCACTCAAAATCGGTACTTTATTAGTGACAATTGATGACACCTACATTGTAAATAGCAGTAAAATACAATTTTTTCAACTGTCTTAGACTTAGATCTACCGATGTTAGAAAGAATAATTTAAAAATTCAAATTGTAAGTCTACAGTCAAACTTGCCGATCAGCCACATTGGCGTGATTGTGTGCATTGTGTATTATAAGTGTATTGACTATTCATGTGTGCAAATGCTGCCTATTAACACGTAGTGCAGCGCTAGAGGTCAATACGCATTAACATTGACTCTCTTAGACCGAAAATTTCTGTCTCTTTCGTTCGTTAGCCTATGATTTGGGTAGGGTCGGCTCCTCTCTTTAGAGACAGAAACCGACCATAGCGGCTGCATTGCAAACTAATGCCCGCGTCCGAGCAGTAAACTTATGCCCAAAATACAGTCAAACCTGCTTTAGTGACCACCTGTCTACAAAGACCACATTTTTGTTTCCTTGAAAATGTTTCCTCATAGAAACATGTACTAAAGGAACCTGTCTACAAAGACCACCTGTCTACAAAGACCACTTTTGTGTTTCCCTTGGGCGGTCGCTATAGACAGGTTTGACTGTACTACATTTTACCCGATGCATATCCGATGCATTTATTATTGTAAATTAGGCCTAGGCTAAACTACATCGGTTCCACTTACCAGATTGACTGTATGATACGTTTAAGGGTCTTTTTTCCTCATTTTCATCGCCGAAAATGAGCTCCATGTTGAAATTCTTGCAGCCGTATTTTAAACTGTTACTGTCAATGGATGACGTCATCTTCCATCTTCCAAAAAAATAGGGGTGCGTCTTATACACAGGTGCGTCTTATACACAGAGATTTAGGGTACTTACTTTGGTTTACTTTGAAGCAGGCCTGTGTGTTGGGAGAATGGGTATGAGTAGAGGGAAATTAACGTTAGCAGCTAGATGACATATCGACACGCGCACGGCTATGCATGCATTATATTATTGCCAGTACTCGGATCGTTTGTGCGAGCTAGCTAAGCAGTGCGATGCGTCGTTGATCGGCAAGCTTGTGTCTGTCGGGCTCGGTGCGCGGGCGGGCGATCAGAATCAGTAGCGAAAATCATACGGGCGACTCTTCTTAGAAAGGTCGCCTTCAAGTACGGTTTTAGGATTTTAGGGGCGATTTTGAGACTCACGGGGCAAGGTCTCCGTCGGCTCTGTGTGTTTCCGACCCTGCATAGAGTGTATGGAAAATGTGCTTGCCGTATATCATGAGTGTGTGTATGATGAAAA
Organism: Mesocentrotus franciscanus; assembly: GCA_037976565.1. Taxonomy (NCBI): domain Eukaryota; kingdom Metazoa; phylum Echinodermata; class Echinoidea; order Camarodonta; family Strongylocentrotidae; genus Mesocentrotus; species Mesocentrotus franciscanus. The sequence continues at coordinate 18,497,124 of CP137685.1, forward strand.
GTTGTAACGGGTCGTTTTTTTAGATGGATTGCCTGTGTGTGACAGAGAGTAAAATGAGATAGAAAGGGGCAGTTCATTGAATTATGAGACATGACGGACAATACAGCATTTCTTCCATCTTTTATACCCAAGCATACCCAAGAGAGTTGAAATCGGGTTTATATTCCTAGATAGAATAGTGGGATTATTTTCTACCATTAATTTTATCATTGCATGCCCTCTCATGGAAAATCTAAACCTGTACATGAATTGATACATGAAGGACTACAAAAAAATAATTATGCATAAAATATCAGTTTTAGCATATATATGTTGAAATTGTACTTTGGATGAAAATGCACCAAGTCAATGAATTACATTATAAACAGCATTTCTGGACACTGAAACAACTTAAAAGCTTGGCAAAAATGTGTTATAACGGATTGGGTATCTTTGTCTCAGATTCTAAAAAAAATTCCGGATTTAGCTCATGCTGCAATCATAATTACATGTATAAACCTTTAGGGCAGTCAGGAATCCCACGACGCTTGCAAGCCGATCGCCCGTCTGATTATCACAATATTTATGATTGGAATTCAAAATTTCAAAAACCTACTACAGTCTATTGGGAAAATGAGTATGGTAAAACCGGTCACTCAAAGATTTTTACTTCTTTGAGGCACTTCATGATCATTTTGAAGTGCAATTTTTTTAGGGCTTCAATATTACACCATATCACAGATGCTGATAACATGTAGGGCCATGCATCTCAGATTTAGCATTGTTAAACAATACCTTTAAACTCCATTATTTCATGTTTTTTCAAGGTGTAAAGTTACTTACTGTAGAGTTGCTAACCAACATTTTTAAGTGTCGCTTAAAATCAAAAGGGTTAAATGGTATAACTGATATATATTTCATACCAAAATCAATAATGAAGTCTAGAATATAGGACTGTGCATAACCATGTAATGAGGTACTTGAGTACACTCCCAGCCTTGCCCGCGAATACTCGGACGCCATGTTTTTTTTTTTTTTTTAATATTTAAAAATAAAACTTAATACCTAGCTAGCCTTTAGTTTGGTGATTTTACTCACACAAATAAGCCTGAGTCGGTACAGTCCCGACTGTTTTTTTGAAGCCGACTCCGATAAAATAATACAAATAGATCTAGTCTAGATCTAGTCTAGATCTAGAAAGACTAGAATCTATGTCACCGAAGAAAAGAATTATGTCGGAATGCGGACTTTGGACTTGCGCGCCCTATCACCGAAGAAAAGGATTATGTCGCAATGCGGACTTTGGACTAGGGCAGACATTGTCACCGAAGAAAAGGATTATGTTGCAAAGCAGACTTTGGACTCGCGCAGCCATTGCTACCGAAGAAAAGGATAATGTCGCAATGCGGCCTTTGGACTTGCGCAGCCATTGTTACTGAAGGGAATTATATCAGCGCTTTGGAGGCCTAGCTACCTTGCTCAGAAAAGATCTCCTGCGTAATAAATCAACACTTTTTATTAAATCTCTTCCCTTGAAATTAGGAAGGTAGGTTAGCTTTAAATAGTATTCTTTATTCGCATTATGTTGAGACACAGAGATGGTTGTAAAACCACTGAAAAAATAGCAAAAAAAACCCCCCAAAAAATGATTTGTATGCCTCCGGTACAAAGTAGCTGGAGGCATTATGTTTTCTGGTTGTCCGTACATCCCATTCTCGTGATCCCGTTATCTCAAGAACCAATTGATGGATTACTGCCAAACTTGGGTCATGTTTGTATCTTGCAGAGCTAATGAAGTGATTAGATTTTGGGGTCACGAAGTCAAAGGTCACAGGGCTCATTATGTATGCAAATATAGCTTGTGGTCGTGTTATCACAAGAACAGATTGATGGATTAGCGCCAAACTTGGGTCATGTATGTATCTTGCAGAGCCAATAAAATGATTAGATTTTGAGGTCAAATGTCATGGGGCTCATTACATGCAAAAATAGCCTGTGAACGCATTGTCAATACTGATGGATGGATTACTATCAAACTTGGGACATGTATACATCTTGCAGAGCCAATGAACTGATTAGATTTAGGGTCATGAGGTCAAAGTTCAAAGTGTCATACATGTATATGAAAATGGCTTTTAATCACGATATTCTGAGAACCTGTTAATGGATTACAATCAAACTTCAATTTTTAAAATTGCTTCTGTTTTGGTTTGTAAAATCGCTCTATGGTGGAGGCATCATTTTCGAATGCATGCAGGTCGAACATCCATCTAGTTTAAATATATATCAATTATTTCATAATCCAAATAAATCATAATTGCACAGACATATATCACAATACAGCATACATGGCCCAGGACAAAGGATTTGCCAAAGCAGGGCATATTCTTTCATCTAACTTTGCCTATTAGACGTACACTGTATGATTAAAGATGACCCTTAATTTTACATGTCCTTTTTTTTGTAACATTACTAACCGAAATTTGAGTCGCCGCTGTAGCTCCAAGCAGAGCCCAAATTATTCTCTGTTCACGATAAAAAGCAAAGAATTCAACAAGTCATCTATACTCTTATCCATCCCTATCCTTTTAATCCTTATGATCAATCAACAAGTTTCCCCAGAAATTTGGGCGCACATTGATATTAGCATAAATTATAGTTTGGGGACCCTGTGCATGCCCCTACATGTACATGTAAGGAGAGCTGCCAACTACCAGGTAGTATGGATTTCCTGTAATTGGTACGAAAATTAAGGATCATTACGGCAGTACGGAATGTTGTCTAAGATTACGGATTACAATTTTTGTGTGTGTGTGTGTGTGGGTGTAAATATGATTTATCGTAGCGAGTGCTGTGTAGTATGGCGGCCATCCAACACTTGCTCAGAAAGACGGAAAGTATCAAGTCAAGCCTATGATTAAGCGGGCGCAGGGCGCAAATTTGCGCTCATAAAAACACCAACTGCGCCCATAATCATCTAAAACTAAACGGCAAGGCGCAAGTGTTTGCCGTGAAAATGCGCCCATAAAAGATTAGGACAGAAAAAATACATGAATCACGAAACAGTTGCCGCGCACCAGCTCTCTACTAGCTTCGTATTTAGTGTGTGCATTTCTTGAGGCGCAAGTGTTTGCAGTGAAAATGCGGCCGTTGTTTCTATAGGCTAGCGCACGTACGTACGTACGTTCATATCATGCCATCGCTAGATGTACTGTAGATGGTGCTGTCGCACGCACGTACGTACAAATGTTTCGAGGGATCAAGAAAACAAATCGTCAAATGGAGAAAAAAACAAGCATTCAAATAGTCATTAGAGATCTGTCGAGGTTTGTTTGTACATGTAGGTCTAGTGTATTATTTCATCTCAAATAGAATTTAGAATTCTCTCATTGACAAGTTGAGAACACCTACGATGTTCTCGATTGTAGTTACTTTCATTTTGCCAGCAGCCGACCTAGCGTTGTTTTGGCAAAAAGCTAGCCGCCCAGCTTCCCACCGCGAACCTTTCGAGTCCGGTAACAGACCGTCACGTGTTCTGCCGAGAGTGTGGCGGAAGGTTTGTGTGTGAGTTGCGATTTCGGTTTGGGATAGACTAGCCAAGTCCTTCTGACTTTCGATGTTCGTGAAATTGACGATTTATTTATTAATTTCCTCATCAATATTTTTAGTTATTTTAAAATACTGTTTGATGTGCAAGTTGATGTTCTTAATCAATCTTTCCTGTTGATCTTGTTAAGATTTAAAACGGTTATTAAATTGATCGTAGACTATTCGCATTATGAAATTAACATTGTATCTTTGAACTTATTTAACTTTTTTAATTGGTTGTCATTGTCTGTTTTTGGAAAATTGCCCCTTGCTCTGGTAAATCCCTGTGGGCAAGGGGCAACTTTTAAAAATAAATTGCCCCTTGCTCCTGGCTGCTTAATCTAAGTCCCATTTGCAGGCCAAAAAAATGAAAAGGTTAAATTACAACAGCATTTGAAAGACAATAATAGAACTTCCCTAAAAAAAAGGGGGGCTTGAAAATGTCTTTAAGTGGGAAAATAACGACTATTAGTTGTCGAATCGACTTAGGAGCTATAGAGCCAGTAAGTAATAGTCTGATTTTTCAGACCATTATACCGAATGGTCATACGTTTTATGCTGCGCAAAGATTCAATCAGTTTAAATTTGGCCATTACAAGAAGTGGGTTATCGATGTAGACAATGCTCATGTACCCTTTACAGCTCATTTTATATATGTTACCAAAGATGAAAAAAGCCAGTCAGTCACTCAGTAGTGTCTGACAGTGAAGTCTAGCAAGTAAACGGGTTTCCTTGCATAATTTGAATATTAGGACACTGCTAACGTTTAAATTTCACAGATAGGACATATATGACATACCGGTATGCATAATTCCTGCAAAGTTCTACAGAATTTGATGTTGGCTGCAAAAGGGACATACCGGTAGTATCTTTAAAGGTGATATTCATAGAAGAGCCCTAAATATGAAGATATTCATATCTACAGAAAGCTTATAAGCCATACAATGAGCTTGGATGACATTCAAACAATATAACACTTCCGAAAAAGCGAAATTAGGGTGAAAACAATCACCCTATTCTCTGGGACAAATTTGCCCTATTGTCATCCGAAACGGCATTTAGCTCAACGAAAAAAATACACGGTGGCGACGGGCGATTCGCCCTCTAAACCTCTAAAATCGCCACGGTAAACATCAAGACGAGGGCAAAAAAAAAATCCATATATGTTGAAAAATCCCCGCCATAAAATGATATTCCCTAGGAATTAATAAATTTATTTATTGATGTGTCTAAGTGAAATCTCCGTTCAAACTACAAACTCCAAAACTAGAAACTTCCATCAACATTTAAACAAGTTTTGTGATTGCAGCGAATCGGTGGTCGTACCTACTGTAGTAGATCTATACACCGCCTAAGCTCCCCGCGGCCTCCGATGGAAATACGGAGTACATAGTAGTTTCCTGCACATTATGCATACGATAGTACACTACTGTATCCACAATACACAGAAATAGAAGAGGCGCGCAGCTCCAGCGCACGTGCTGCTAGTATAGTGTGAAGCAAATAAGTATTTACCGTCCGTCAGTGCTGAACTGCTAGCGACCAAATTGGTACGTAATATGTTTATTTAGTCTGTTTTCTGACCCGAATTGTTATCATGGACAATGCAATCCCATTTTTAAAAATGTCATTCCGTTTAAAATTGTGTTATTTATAACTTAAAACCATTAAATGTTAGTGAATATTTTTACTGTTATCCCACATACCGATATATTTGTTATAACGAAACATGTAAAATCAATGCCAGATTTCTTCCCGTATTTATCGGTATAAAGCTAGTTTCAGACACAAATTGAATTTTGTTATAAAAACCCGTAAATAAATATATAAATGATGGTCATATACCTCAGATTTTTTCTTACAACTGTTTAATTAAATTATATTATTTATATACGATGCCATCAATTTCTGTCTACGAAATGAAACTAGATCTAGCTTTGGCCTTTGCCTTGGCTTTAGAGTTAGAATCTAGACCCTATACGGGAAGAAAAAAAATCCGGCAATGATTTTGCATGTTTCGTTATAACAAATACATCGGTATGTGGGACAACAGTAAAAATATTCACTGACATTTAATGGTTTAACTTAAAGTTATAAATAACACAATTTTAAACGGAATTACATTTCTTTTTTAATGGGATTGCATTGTCCATGAATCATGATAAAAATTTTGGACAGAAAATAAAGACTAAGTAACATATTACGTACCAATTTGGTCGCTAGCAGTATGATGGCTAAGGAAAAACACAACAGATTGTTACAGTTTACAATTTGGCTTTAAGAAAGTAGCCCCCTTTTTTCAAGAGTAGCCCCCACTTTTTTATTCTTAAAGTAGCCCCTCACTTTTTGAGACAATGGGAAAAGTAGCCCCCAATAAAAAATAATAATTCCTAGCCTGCGTGTCAGTGATAATATTTTGTTATGATATGAAAACCGAACAGTTGAATAAAACACTCCTTTTAACAAGTTTTATTTACATGTATATGTAAATCATACAGTAAACCACGTGTTTAACACAAGTGACAAAGTGAATAAATCGTGGGTATGGGTATCTGAATGTCTGCAATACTCTACATGACATAATCTATGTACGTTACATTTGTATGTTTGCCTCTGCTTGAAATTTATAATAGGGTAATTTCGTGTTTTAAAAAAAAAAATACCTTAAAAAAATGCCCCTTAGCTCCAAAATAGCCACCGCAAAATTATTAAGGGGGGCTATTTTTTTAAGAGAAAATCTGAAAAGAGCCCCCGTAAAAAAAAAAGTAATTTTTTGGTTGCTTTAGCTGTGACGTAGGAAAAGGGAGGCGTGGCTAGTGTGCCACTTCCGGGTATCTAGTAGAACGGATGTATAACATTATAAGGCTGAAAACACAGCTTCAACTTATGTGTTATTTTACCCTTACTATAGAATAAATTATAATACAACATCGTTTGTAAGTTACTTCTCATTAATATTTCCATCTTGATATTCTAAGAAATGTATTATTTGTGAAATAAACGTTAAAAAATGGGGAAAAAGAAGGTGAAACATGGCTGTGTCCCCGGCTTTGTTAATTGTACAGCGAGCCTGCATATTGGGGACTTGGGTGTCGGCGATTTTTACCACCATGTAGTTTCACTTTGACATATCAGTCGGAGACTTCACCTCTTCCACTATGGAAAAAACAGTTAGTATTGATTTAATCATTATTATGAATAAAATAAAATTCAAACAAATCGAAGAATATTTCATTTAGTCGATCGTATCATGGCTAGATTAGCTGGAAAATCGAGGCGATTCTGCTGTTGTTACGATTCATCTGCGAGTAGTGCGGCTCTTGGCAGCCGCATTACCTACACGGCTGATCGCTGATTGAATTTAGTATCGCTGGCGGATTTACATTACCTGCGCACACCATAACACACGTAAACGTGAATGCACTGCACACCGCACACACACAGTACTATACGCTTGCATTTCAGTCGCGATAGACGAAACCCTTACGAAACCAAACCAAAACAAAACGGCGAAATACACTATTCTATGTAATTATAGTTATCGACAAATGAAAATGGAGAAGAAACATTATTCATTGTTATGTCAAAGGAAATTCCACCTCGGAACATGATTCTACTATAGGTAATTTTGTTTTGAAACACAGCTAGGTTGATTTTTCATACTATCTCCGTGTACATACAGCTCAGCTGGCAAGCTAAAGCCGGTGAAAAGTTGAGTTGTAAACAGTTATTTTACGGATATTGTCACTTTTTCATTGCCAATAATGACATGAATATTGACATTAGGATATGTTTCAGGACGGGAGAGGACAACTGTATGCCAGATATTGACCATTCAGGCAATATTTCAATCGCTTTGAGAGAGTGGAACTGACATCGACTCTATGAACATTTGTGTGTAGATCGCAGTTAGTCTCTATAGCTGCGTGAAGCATATCCCGGCTCTGACGTCACTCACAAAGCCACTTTCCCTTAGGCGATTTCGTAGGTCAGGATAGAGTCAATTTAGTGAAATTTGATTTTCATAAAACACAAAACTGCACACTTTCATGGCATGTTAGCTGCATAAATTGCTTTAATAACTCATTCAATTATAAAATAAACTATTTTTATTTGATTTTATTTCCTATAAGTATCAACTTTAATAGAAGCCAATTTTTCAAGGAAAACTGATGTGTTGTGATGACCTGGGCCCGTCTTACAAAGAGTTACGATTGATCCAAATCAATCGTAAGTCCTCCAATCAATCGCAAGTTTGCAGTCTCCTATCTCATATGTACATAGTTGCGATTGATATCAATCGCAAATAAGTTGCGATTGATATCAACTCTTTGTAATACGGGGCCCAGCAGGTCTCTTGAAAATCAATATTTAGCAACTTTGTGTGAGTAAAATCACCAAAAATTTCAGATAATCATGCGTCCGCGCAGTGTTGGCGTGCCGTTTTTTTAGATTCATAGAGCCGCATAGGAAATTACTGAATTATTCCCAAACTTACTGATTTTGAGCCTTGTGATTACTGATTTTCTGTTCTGGAGGTTGGCAGCTCTGCCTATGTAGGAGGTCAACAGCTGACTCATGTGGCCATGAAATTTGGAGGAAGGTGATCTGATCAGATTTTGGGTAAATAGGTCAAATGTCAAAGTTTGCAGAGGTCAATTTCTGAAATTACAGGCTTTAGCCTTGCTATTGCCATATCTTAAGAACCATTAGAGGTATTAGCCTCAAACTTGGTGATACTATGTACATGTACAGGTATCACCACAGGAAGATGGTCTCATTGAATCTAAGGTACATGTAGGTACAATGTAGGTCAAATGTCACAGACGTCAAGTTCTGAAATTAAAGGTTGTTTTAGCCTTGCTTTCGCAATATCTAAACATGCTGACGGTATTACTATAGGAAGATGATCCAATTACATTTTGGGGCTAGTACTAGTAGTAGGTGAAGATCATATTCGTCAGTTGACATTTGATTATACCGGTAGGCTTTTTTTTCTTTATCATGATATGTTACAAATAATTCCATCCATTTCCTATACTGAATTCAGGGCAGAGGCATATAAGAGACATGGTCGCATTTGTCTTGTTTCTTCTACTACTCATGTAGTTTTTGTTTCCTTCTGTTTCTTTATCATTACATGTATTCTGTCTCTCAATCTCTCTCAGCATTCCTTCTCATATCAACAGTACTGACTTTCATTATCCTACCATTAATAATTGCCTCGCCAATGTTTCTTGATTTCCCAACAGATATCATGTCATTCATGTGTTTTTTAAAAACACGCCCAAAAAACAGATATTCCCTATCTAAGCATTTAGGTTTGTTTAGAAAAAAATTTACAGCAGAGATTACTGCTGTCACAAAGATAAGACCGTAGTGCGATTCATGTCCACTAGTAAGGACAAGGGTCACATAAGATTTGGTGTCTAGTTTTTTAATTTTTTTTTAAATGTAGGTGGTTTAGTGGTGGTTATTTTACCTGACTGCTAAGAAAGCATAAATGCTTGTTAGTAAGCAACCAGAGGACCGACGGCTTTAGGTCCTCTCCGAGGACCTGGGACCTGTTGCAAAAAACTTACCATTAATGGTAACTGTGCCATCAATGGTAACTACCATGGTAACATTGCTCAACAGCTAATCAAAATCAAGTATTCCATTGATATTACCATTGATGGCAAAGTTACCATCAATGATAAGTTTTATGCAACGGGAACCTGGTAAAGAGGATTAATGCCTTACCAAAGGGCACTAGCGCATCGACTTGGTTTCGACCCAGGTCGCCGGATTATGAGACCACTCCTCTACCAACTGAGCTATCACGCCTCCTCCAGACGGAAAGATATTAAAGATATTTTTTTTAATTTTCTCTCAAATCAAATACATATTGTACATATTATTCATAACAAAATTGTACAATCATTCATAACAAAATTGTACATATTCTTCATAACAAAACTCGATGCACTGTACAGCTGATATTTTGGCTTAAACATAAATTGCAAGAATAAAAGGAAAACAAAAGTACATTTTCACATAAACTACTGTCTAGTATATTGTCAATTTTTTGTAAATCAAAATGTCAGTTGTGCTACATCCATGTTGGTTATGTTAGTATAAGTGTTTTTTTATAATTATTGTCAGGTTGAGCCAGGTTTCAAGCTAGGGCACAATAATAATTCAAAGTATATTTTTAAAAGAGATCATTTTATTGCTATTCTTTTTTCTAAAATATATTTGTTAGTTTGAATATACGTTGTGGTCTTCAGGATTAAAATCTACTTTTGTTTAGCAAAGTTAACAGCTCAAGAAAGACTTAAAACAATGTAGACCTATTAAATTTTTGAAGAATGCGTGTTGAAAATGATTGATTTTAAACCATGTATGCTTGTAGGAAATTGAAACAAGGCTTGCACATAATCACAGCACTGTCTCAGAACAGAATATGCCATGTCATATACCTTCATGTATTTGTGTCACCCTACTCTTACATGCACAAAGTTATCTGGGATAATCTCTCATTCAGACAGCTATACAGGGATGATGTCCCAATAAACTAGCTGTTGTTCCAAGGAGAAAAATTGCTGGCTATCCCAGGACAAAAGAAAAGAAAGAAAGAAGAAGAAGGCAAAACCTTGCACGCCCAAAGATCAAGATTCTGAATGAACTAATGTTTATTTTACTCATATATTGGATCATCCTACCTTACAAGAGTCAACGTTTTTGTTGATTGTTCTAGTGCAGTTACCTCTAGAAGTGAGAGGTTGATCGCATCCTTCCGACACAGCCCTACTTATGGATGCCTGCGGATGGTTCTATAAGTGTGGTCCCTCAGACTCAGAAGTTGTGTTATTGTAGAGATACCTGTATATCAAAACCTCTTTAACCCACTCTTTAAAAAGAATAAATTATTGCAGTAGCATCCAATCTCACCCCAAAAATGTTGATACATTTTTTTTCTCCAGATTATGTTTGAATGTATGAAAATCCATGATGAAATTAAACTTGGTGGTGATTGTTATAAATTCTTTTGTCTTTCAGGTGAAGAATAGCATCTCCTAGACAAGACAAGCAAACCTATTTTCAGCATGAGTTACATGAACCAGCCACCAGGGGGTGGATATCAGGAATCAGGATACAACTCTTATGCTGCTCCCCCGGGTCAGGCTCCACCCAATGCTTATGGAAACTATGGCAACCAGCCTGGCCAGCCCACTTCAGCAGCTCCACCTTCTTCAGGAGGGATACCTCCCCCAGGGCCTGGGAAACAGCCTGCAGGAGGTGCATATGGTGATAACAGTACACTGCAGAACTCGTATGGAGGATCATCAATGAATGGACCATCATCGACAAGACCTCCCCAGTCTGGTCCGGGCAGTATTCAGTTTGGGGCACCTAGACCAATGGGTGGGTACCCTGCACAGGGGCAGCGGCCACCTGGACCAGGGCAAGGGCCACCAGGACCAGGGCAGGGAGCTCCTCCTCCAATGGGAGGACAACCACCTCAGGGACAACCGCAACAAAATCTACCAGGAAGCTACGGCATGCAAACCAGGTAAGGTTTAAACCATTCATTTTTTTTTTATAAGACACTTCTCTTTGGGTGTCTGTTACATTGATGAGAGTAGTTATGAATGTAGGGATTAAAAGTATGAAAGATTATTATTATCATTCTTATTGTTATTTATTTGGCAATTACTCAATCACAAGTACAATTTTGCCTAAGTATTTATAAATTTACAGCACATAAAATATTTTTGTCGCCTCGCCGACAAAGTCGGAGGGGATATAGTAACGCTGCCGTCCGACACTTTTCCACCCTAGAATCACGGTTTTCAAAGACGTTTAGTTTAAAACACGGTTGCGTTCAAGCGATTTTTTTTTGTCGGTCGTAAAAATAAACGTGTTTAAAAACACAAACATGACACGCTGAAAAAGGTGCGTTTTGTATCATGATTCTGCAGAATCACGGTCGCTAAAATTCGATTGAACGAACAAGGATCTCAATCATGATTATATGACGTCATTATCGTGGCCTGTTCAGCCTGGGCCTGTTCCGTCATGTTATTCATTGTTTTCCTTCTATCGATTGCTCTTTCTGTTTTTATTATGTTATTCTTCGTTTTTCCATCTTTCATCTTCTCTTCTATCTTTCCATTATCTATTCTTTATCGTTTTCTCTTTCTGTCTTTCCTTATGTTATTCTTTGTTTCTTCCTTCTATCACCTTCTCTTATGTTATTCTTCGTTTAATCATTCTATCACTTTCTCTTTCTGTCCTTCGTTATGTTATTCTTTGTTTCTTCCTTCTATCACCTTCTCTTTCTGTCCTTCCTTATGTTATTCTCTGTTTCTTTCTTCTATCTCCTTCTCTTATGTTATTCTTTGTTTTAATCATTCTATCACTTTCTCTTTCTGTCTTTCCTTATGTTATTCTTTGTTTCTTCCTTCTATCACCTTTTCTTATGAAATTCTATGTTTTCATCGTTCTATCATTTTATTTTTTCCTACCATTCCTTATGTTATTCTTTGTTTTTTCATCTTTCATCTTCTCTTCTATCTTTCCATTATCTATTCTTTATCAATTTTTCTTTCTGTCTTTCATTACCGGTATGTCATTCTATGTTTTTGTCTCGCCTGCGTAGCAAAAAGCGAGACATAGGCGCCGCTTTTCCGGTGACGGCGGCGACGGCGTCAACATCAAAACTTAACCTAAGGTTAAGTTTTTGAATTGTTAATATAATTTTGAAAGTATAAGGTCCTATTAAATGAAACTTGGACTAAAGGGTTATCAAGTATCCCCAATCATGTGAGGAAAATTTCAGGTCACAAAGTCAAGGTCAAAGGTCATTTCAGGTCAACAAACTTAGACTATGTTGTGGCATCATCATCAAAAACTTAACCTGAGGTTAAGTTTTTGAATTTGTAATATAATTTTGAAAGTATAAGTTCTTATTCAATGAAACTTAGACTAAAGGGTTATCAAGTATCCCCAATCATGTGAGTAGAATTTCAGCCCACTAGGTCAAGGTCAAAGGTCATTTCAGGTCAACAAACTTAACTATGTTGTGGCATCAGGCTAAGATTTTTTAATTGTTATCATAATTTTGAAAGTATACATTCCTATTCCATGTAACTTGAACATAAGGGTTATCAAGTATCACCAATCATGTTATTAGTCTTTTAGGTGACAAAGTAAAGGTCAAATGTCATTTCAGGTCTGGAAACTTAGACTTTGTTGTGGCATCAACATCAAGATTTTGAAATTTTAGCATAATTTCAAAAGTGTTTGTTCAAATTCCATGAAACTTGTACCCAAGGGCTATCAAGTATCACTAGTCATGTGACACAAATTCCAGGTCACAAAGTCAAGGTCAAAGGTCATTTTAGGTCAGTAGACTTGGATTATGTTATCAAAATTTAATATGAGAATTAATAAATAAATTGTTGTTATTTTTTCATATTTCATGAAAGTAAATATTCGAATCATTCGAGTACTTTCCCATGAATATTCTAATAGTAATTTTAGTATTCGATCCCAGGCCTAGTATGTACATGATCAGTTACAGCTAGGTGACAATATTGATGTTTGGATAATATATATTGGAGTATATCTCATAATAATGTTCTCATTATGCTAATGAGACGTGATGTGATGTAGATGGGTTCTACCTTCCAATTGTTTTTACACAAAGTGCTGAAAATCCTCTTTTCTTAAAAAGTTTATTAGATAACTTTATTTGTAAATTACTGACAAGCATTGAAACATTTGTAGTCTTACCCATACACTAAATCTCATTATATTGTATTCTTATGATACAGTAAATAATTATTCTGATGATTCATAATCAATATTCACTTCAAAATGCTTATTATATTCAGAGGATTTCATTTTCGGGGTCTGCAAATGGGCCACCCCGCCTATAAAAATAATGTCCCAACCTCAACTTTTCATCATATCGAATTGCGTAATGCCAAATTGCGTAATGCAGGCGAGACCGCCGAGAGCGTTTCACTTGTTTTTTCTTTCATCTTCTCTTCTATCTTTCCATTTTCTATTCTTCATCAATTTTTCTTTCTGTCTTTCCTTATGTTATTCTTTGTTTCTTCCTTCTTTTATCTTCTTTTATGTTATTCTTTGTTTCTTCCTTCTATCACCTTCTTTTTCTGTCTCTCCTTATGTTATTCTTTGTTTTAATCATTCTATCACTTTCTCTTTCTGTCCTTCCTTATGTTATTCTTGGTTTCTTCCTTCTATCACCTTCTCTTTCTGTCTTTCCTTATGTTATTCTTTGTTTCTTCCTTCTATCACCTTCTCTTATGTTATTCTTTGTTTTAATCATTCTATCACTTTCTCTTATGTTATTCTTTGTTTTAATCATTCTATCACTTTCTCTTTCCGTCCTTATGTTATTCTTTGTTTCTTCCTTCTATCACTTTCTCTTTCTGTCTTTCCTTATGTTATTCTTTGTTTCTTCCTTCTATCACCTTCTCTTATGTTATTCTTCCTGGGTCAAACCGCGCAGTGTGATGCGCAGTGTGATGCGCAGTGGCTGGACTCGAAATGAGCTAGAATCAGCATTGATGAAAAATTGCTTGAACGCTCTCCCGCAGTAACCGTGTTTTGTAAAGGCGTTTTGATTTGTGATTCATGTTTGTGATTCTGGCTTCGAAAAATCGCTTGAACGCACCCATGGTATCAAAATACAGGCTAAGTTCGATATCGGGGTATGTAGGTCAAAGGTGTAAGGTAATAGCTCATTAAATATGCAAAAACACCTAATTGTGTATGTGAAAATGTGGTTAACTTCCTTGCCTAGTAATATAATAGTATAGTCTAATGGAGGTAACTTCTTCTGACGTATATAGGCCATTTGTACCCTGCGAGGGGATGCTACGCTTTGCGTTGACTTGTTAAACATTATAATGATCATTTTAAGTTTTCTTATAAAAATATAAAATCTTCAGATGGCCTTTTCTTTGGATAGTTCAAATTACAATCAGATGGGTGAAAAAAAGATAAAGAGGAGTGTCTGAAAATGAAATAATATAATATTGTAAAAGATATATTATTGTTCTGATATGAAATTATGAGATCATTAAATTTGTATTTGTTTCAAGTTTTTGTTTAAGAAATAAAACTAATCAGCATCTTTTAAACATATGATTGAAAGAGATTATGCATAGACAAGTATAAGCTTCAAAAGTTTTGAGACCAGGTAAGCTTGGTTGTTTACATGTTAGGCCAAAAAAATAAAATCATTTGGTTGTCCTCGACCGCCCGCTCATCATTTTCGGCCCGCCGTATTTTTTTTTTTTTTTTTGAATTTTTTTTTTGGGGTGGGAGCAATTTTAAACGCCAAACATACCATTTTATGCATGTTGCAAGGATCAAAATGCATCCCGCCGCCAATTTGGTCTTTATATTTAATATAATAGAGTAGAGGAGGGAATTTTCGGCGGGTCTGTTATAGGCTTATGCATGGTGAAATCACTTTAAAATACATAGCATAATAGCATATCACATACATACAATACATTTCAGAGTCACAGGAGAACCACATTTGCAATGGAAAATGTATCCTTCAATATCACATTTTAGCAATGTAATCGGCGGTCCTGCTACCTGAATCTGAAAAATCAAATATCTTACGCGTGTCTGTAAGGAAGATGGGTACCAAAACCTGAGCTGTATTTCAAGTATTTTTCAGATTTAGATCGTGATTTTTCATGTATCGCAATACCTATTTCTGATCACTGCAGGGGTAATTTTTCAGCGCGACAAGCTCTGCTCCGGCCGCACGCGCTATAGATCAGCGAACGACGCGCGTGCACTCCCTATTGACTTTGTACATGCGGCCGAAAACTACCTCCGAAACAGTGAAAATGAAATTGAATATTGCCATAGCAATTCAAGACTTTTTTTCTGGGATTCTTTTTGTGTTTAAATAATAATAATATTGGCTTCATGATTTGAAGAAACAATTTGGAACAAGTATAGGTGGGCTGCTCCAACTAAAATCTGAGAGAAAATAGAGCAAAAATAAGCGGGATACTGCTAAAAAAAACATTGTCATGTACATTGATGATGTGAACCATAACATGCAAATTAAGAAATTTCTGATTTTAATTAATTTAATCAAAATTTTCACTATGATGACGTCATCAAATAAATAATAAAAATCTTGATGAAATCAATAGGTGATACGTATAACTACGTACGTATCACCTAAGTTAACTAGACTTTAATTCGTCACTTTGACGAATTAGGTGATACTGTACGTATGCTAATGTTTAGCATAATGAAACATACATTTTCACGATTTTACATTATCTTATAAAATGCTCTTCCCATTATGGTCTATCCATATGTCAATTTTCATCTCTGTAGCCTTGATCATTAATGATCTATCTAGTGTAATACACCAAAATATTTCTCATAGACTTAACATGCAAAAACTGCCTTGGCATGGTCGCAACTACAACTTTCAATTGAAAAATTCGACATTATCTCGACATCTGATCAAAAAACCAAGAGCACAGTATCTATAGCCCATAGTCTCAGCTACATGTATATAACATAACAAAATTTGGGAGAACATAGAGCACAAATTAGCTAGATAGTGCTCAAATATTAATGTCATGTAGATTCATGATTTGAACGAAATTCACCTCTCCCATAGGCATAACACGCAAATTAAGAAAATTCTGTCATGTTACCTTTAATCGCGATTTCCACTATGATGACGTCATCAAAATGAAAAATAGTGTGTACTGATCTTGGAGAAGATTATCTTAGCTACAACATAGCAACATCAAGAAGAAAATCGATCAATATTTACAGAGATACAATCAATTTTCCATAAATATACTGACGTCATATTATGCAAATTCGTATTTTGAGTTCCAAGGTCAATATGATAATGTCACGATGTTCTTAATGGCCAAATGAGACATGAAATCATATCTCCAACTCATACTCTATCCACATATGAGAAAAAATTGAGGGTTCCGGTGCATCCAAAAGAGCTATAATGGATTTTGTATAGGCATGTTTTTGCCCATATATGCTATGTATTACATGAGCTCGCGCGCACGGACATTTAACTTGAATGGACGCTCATTCCCTTATTAATGGTCATAAAGAGATAAACATGGTATCAAATTGTTCGGAAAAAAATGAGGAATATCGTGTCCAAAAAAATCTATTATTAATTATTTTGCATTCGGCCGTGACGAACGAAAAAAGGGCGCGCATGCGCGTGTTTGCGACTTTTTATAAAATGCTAATGCTAATAATGGCGTACGCACGCGTTCTTTGACTTAAAATTGACTGGACGGATATTGACCTTGATTCTGATAAATATGAATGGGAAATGACTTTCCGTTATGAAGATATGATCATGAATTGATTTTCACAAAATGGCGCCTAGGTGACGTCATCAGTCATGGTCAAGGTTGAAAACCTTATTTTGCTTTGTCCATATGCCTATACATATGTGTGCCAAATTTCAAGGCATTTGATTGAGCCATTTTTAAGTTATCGTGCTAACAAAAAAGTGCTTGGAAATAAGAAAAATATTCTAATGAAAACATAAGGTGGTCTGTATTATATACAGCCCACCTGAAAAAAATCTGCCTAGATTTTAAGGTGAAAAAGTTAATTAAAAAACTAAAATTGGGAGTATTAAATAATTTTATTTATGTCAATTTGAATTTGCAGACCACCAGTGTCAAGCTCACAACCTGGTTTCTACCAGCCTGGTGCCCCACCCTCCAGGTGGAGCTCAACCCGTAAAGCAAGTAACCAATCAGATGTCAGCTATGAATGTATCTGGAGGCCAACCTCGCCCAGGCTATAATATGGTAAGATGAGCTCTAAGTTTTGTTACCCCATCAAAGATACATTTTGAAGTCTGATACAGTTGACCTTGCGTAAGTCGATCTTGACTGGACTGAGGGAAATGAGTCAACTTAGGCATTCTTCGACTTGTGCGTATGTCGTAGAAATAAGACCTACGCAAATGTACTATATGTACATGTATGTTGATCCGAGTCTTAGCCTACCTCTCAAGACATGTAGCCCTCTTACACCTTTCCAAGCTGTAGACTCAGCGTAAAGCAGTGATCACAGCCCCTAACAGCTTGTGCAACAAAAAAATTGCAAAAATCAGGGCAATGCAAATATCAATCCCACCTACTTTTATGGAAATTTAAAACGAGAAATCCAGATCATATAAAACAAAATAGATCTCCCCTCTTTCCCTCTTATTTTCGTAACTGCCGTAATCATGAATTTCAGTTGTTCGCCAGTCACCACAAGGCGTCGCTCGTACCCGGAAGTACAGATGAGCTCCTGAGCATTTAAGTACATTAAATCCCATTCATTTTTCTTGAAAAAACAAAAATTCAGTGCTCGCGGCGGTGATGTACTCCAAATCTCTGATCCAAATTGATAGCAAATTGACGACATGGGCATGCATCATTCCCAATAAGTGTGAAGTGGTCCTTGCTTGAAGTTGGTGTTCTTTTAAGTTTGTATTTCTTCCATTACTATCTTTTAAATATTTTGGCAGTTTTTGTTTTAAGTTTGTTTTCGTTCAGTTTTTTTCCTGTGGGGAGAGGCCAGTAAGAGAGAGAGAGAGAGAGGGAGAGAGAAGAATGGAGGAACGCGTGCCAGCAAATCTAGAGTACAGGGGTGTATTGCGTAAATGAAAACGATGTGTGATGCCTGCTTTGACAGTGATTGATTACATTTTTATTGGAAAGCAGATGACTTGCTAATTTGTGAATGTTGTCAATTTCATGATTTGAATACTCATTATTCTTTCCTGATTTTCCATCAGGGAGGTCTTCCAGGAGGCCCACAACCACCTACTTCAGGGGGTTACGGGGCACCGCCACCTTCCAGCCAAGCACCCTCATCTGGGTTCCAAGGCCAGCCCCCAACAGGCTATGCATCAGGTCCTCCAACAAACAATTACTCCAATGCGCCCACTCCATCATCAAGTTACTCTGGTGCCCATCCAACAAATACAAACTATGGTCAACCGGGCACAGCTGGACCTCCCCTTCTGAGTAGCTACACAGCGAGACCATCAAATCAACAGATGGGCCAAGGGCCAACATACAGTGGGGGTGTGCCACCCCCTATAGGATCGAGTATGACTCCACCTGCCACCCCACCTGGGACCGGCCCACCAGGGCCACCAGGAATGGGGTACCAAGCTGGAGGGCCAGCCCCAGGAGGGATGGGGATGCCACCTCAGGGTGGTGTAGGGGGGTTTGGACAAGCCCCTGGTCCGGGGGGATGCAACCCCAACCGCAGGCACAGCAGCCTGCTCCCAAGAGGCTTGATCCAGATCAAATGCCCAGTGCAGTAAGTTAATTGGACTTGACTACTGTAAAACCAAAACTTCTTATGAATTGTAAATTACATGCAATTTTATACAGCAAGAACTTTCATGAATTGCAAAAATTAGGTGAAATGTCAGGTGTGATTCAATTATTTAAGTAATGAAATTCTCGCAAATCTGAAACATGGCATGTCTGGTTTTATAGTAACATGATCATGGCATTTCATATACCAGTGCGTTATGTTCAATCTGTTGTAGAGCTAGGTTAATAAACATTTTCAGAAATTAGCTTTCAAGAGTCAAATGTATGTTCTTATTGTTTGTGTCATTAATCAATTTGGCTTTAAATACTTTAAAAAGAACAATCCTTCAAAATGTATAATACCGTATTTCCCGGCGATAAGGCCGCAGCGCCGCATAGGCTGCACCCCCAACGTTGACATTTCGTAGAGGGAAAACAAATAAAACAAAAAAATCGAAAGGAAAACAAAAAAACGGACCAAACAAAATAATCATAATTTTCTCTTAGAACAATTTTTTCTACAAACTGATACCAAATTCATCAATATTCTTATAAAATTTACAGGAAAAAACTAAGTTAACCTCAAAAATGATCGTATTTATTTAGCAAATTTTCATTGATTTTGAAGCTAGTAGTAGTACTGTATCACAGGTAGATTTGGTATCTATACCCTTACCACAATGTACGGTGAAATGAGAAATTGCGCCTACCACAATGTACAGTGTAATGCGAAATTGCGCAATAGCTCTGTAATGGTATAGCGTCCCTTCTTTTAGCGATGCATTGGCACGAACTTAGATCTAGATCTACCGGTAGATTTTGTTTGAAAAATAAGGTATGAAGTTTATTTTCGTCTTCATGTTAACAATGCAACATAAAATTGTCGGTAAGATGTGTGGATTTGTTCTAGAAATGTCCTGTACCATTGTATTGTACATTAACTGGTATAGTCATTGTAGTCCCATATGTACAAAGATGTGCTGTTTTGATCACAAATTTTTGACTGTTGTTGCGCATAGGCCGCCCCCAGACTTTTTGATATTTTCTCTTCCGAAAATACTGCGGCCTTTATGCCTGCAAATACGGTACCCATTTCTGTTTTCAGCTAGGTTCCTCATCTTGAAAAAATAAATAATTTCAATTTTGCATTATCAACAGTATATATGGGGATGGGTGTTCAGTTTGCAATGTAACAGAATCTGACATCTAAATTCGTTCTTTTTCTGTATCTATAGATTCAAGTAATAGATGATGACAAGAGAACACGAGGAGGGCAACAGTTTATCACAAACCTACGAGGGCAGGTACCACCCCTTGTTACAACAGACTTCCAGGTTCTAGATCAAGGTAAGATTTGAAAAATGTTTATCATTTATACATGATGAAAGGAATGGTTTTATTTTTACTGTTTCTTTGTGATTATGTTTCCTTTAACTTTTTTATCTCACAATAATTATGTTGGAGAGTTATTAAAATAAAGTATTAAAATGCAATCTAACCCTTGTAATAATGACATTTGTATAAAAGAAGAAAAGTAAAAGAAACAGAATGGCAAAAGTTTGAAATAAATCGGATCAATATTACGAAATTTATGAATGTTTGAAATATGAGATCGCTATGTCTATGCGAATCTCAGATGGGCAGTTTGGTCAGCGGATAACTCTCCCGTTATATAATTAATTAATTTCTGTTTTTCTCCCAAGTGCCTTCTCCCTCGGGGCACTACTCAAAATGTATTATTTTAATTCATCTAAAGAGAAAATACCCTCCTGAATCATACATTTTGGGGAAAAATTGATAGTTTAGTCATTTCGTGTGCTGGAACAAACGAGAAAGTTGACCGCCACTACATCACAGAGACTTTATTGAATAAGAGCCCATACCTACAGTGATTACAACTTTCAAAATTCATGACTTTCTAATTTTTGTCCGATTTCATTAAAACTTTCACGGGCTACTTCTCTGATTTTTCTGTTTTCCTCTCGAGTAGTTTGCTACCAAGGTTGGATTTGCCTTTAACCATTCTTATATTCCTTTCAATTTTCCTTTTCAGGAAATGCCAGTCCAAGAATTATGCGTAGCACAATGTATAGCATTCCATGCACTCAAGACCTTGTGAAACAGTCACAGATACCCATAGGGGTTGTCATATCACCTTTTGCAGAGATGATTAACAATGAGGTAAAGAAATATTTATGTCCTAATAACTTGAAAAGCTTTGGTGTAGCATCAGTGAGATATGCTTTTGAGCACTGTATGTGCCAGACTAAGAGAAAGGAAAGTTTCTTTCTTCCTTCTCTTTATTTTGAAATGTTTGTGTATATGTCTTCACATATTAGAGCAAATACTCATACTGTGTGTATCTATGAAATGAGGCTGTATCATGTACTTGTTCAGTTATCTGCTTATGTAAATGAGCTGAAAAACAACTTTACTTAAGTTTACAGTGTAAGAAATTAATGTGGTCTAAGACTTAGCTCAATTATAAAGTAAGAATCCATGGTAATAAGAAACAAAAGAGTATTAAAAGGACCTTTTAATTGTCCTAAAATGGCTAATGTTTTGTTTGTAGGTATGTTTAATGAATTCATAGAAAGGCTGTCTTTTGTAAGTGCATTAATAACATCACTTGGTGTTTAGATTGCTCCATATTTCCTCATTGACAGGATCAAATGTACTTGTGTGTATTTTTCTTTTTAGAACCGTCCCCCTATAGTAGACCATGGTCCTAATGGTCCAGTCAGGTGTAACAGGTGCAAGGCCTATATGTGTTCTTTCATGAGCTTTGTGGAGGGAGGCAGGCGGTTTCAATGTGCCTTCTGCGGTGGTCTTACGGAAGGTCAGTTAAAGAGGAAGACATATTTTTTTAGGGAGTAACTTGTTTTCTTAAAGTTAATTTTTCCAAAGGTTAATAACTCTGAAAACTATACAGGGTTCTATTTTATTTTTGTCATTGTCAACATTTGGAATTAATAACCCTATTTTATTTTCGGAAATGTGAATCCTCTTTCATTTCCGAAATTACAAACCCTACTTCATTTTCAGAAATATGAACCCTTTGGAGTAACGAAATTCTGGAATAACGAATATTCGGATGTAGATATTTGGCACTACAATTTTTCAGTCAAAATTATACATGAGCTCACATATCAGACACTGTGTAATAAAGTCAACAGCAGTCAAGACCTGTATAAATAAGCATCCTATTCAGATGATGTTCAATGCCATTGTTAATGAATTACCATATGCCCAGACAGTGGTAAGAATACTTCCCAGGGGAGTGGAGATAGTGCACATATTATGTGTTTGAATTAATCACATAACTTGGGTAATAATAACTGCAAAGTGGTTAGCGACTTTGGTCCATATAATTTTATTATGAACAATAATGATAATTAATTAACTCTTCATATGCCACACAAACAAATCTCGCTGTGCCACATTGTATCTATCATGGGATAGGTATCCCAAAGGCTTCAACATTAAATGTTTCCAGTGCAATATACAAATAATACACAGCAGTGAGGGCATTAGTAAGAATTACCCACACAAGGTACCTTTGGAACAGTCTAACATGCCCGAGGCGATAGCCGAGGCTGTTTGGACTGTTTCGAAGGTACCGAGTGTGGGTAATTTTACTAATGCCCAAACAAAATGATGTGTATTATTTGTTTTATAAGATGATGTTTGATAACATGATTTTACTAATTACTGGCCATTAGCATTTACTAATGACCGGTCATTAGTAAAATTACCTGTTAGGCAAAATAACTGCCTGGTCACGTGTACACTCTCAACCAATCATTTGATTAGGATCCGCTTTATCATCTTATAATAATATATAACCTATATCCCGTCAATTGGTGGCTGTTGTTTGGTGTAAAAGTACACATTTGGCAAACAAGCGACAGTGCAAAGAGGCGAGGAAAGCAATCAAAGTTTTAATAAGACCCTGGTTTAGGAAGGGAGGTGTTCCTAAAGGTCATTGAGAAAAGATCCGAGTGGGAAAAACTTGTCAACTCAATACAAGTACGCTCAACCTTCAAATACAATAAATTGGTTGGAATTTTTAGCACACTAATGATTTCAGATTTCTAGATTTCATAGTATTTATGTTTTTTTTGTACCTTTGATGCAGTTCCTCCTGAATTTTTCCAGCCGTTGGATCACATGGGCAAGAGAGTTGACATGTTTGAGAAGCCTGAGCTCTCATTAGGCACCTTTGAATTCTTAGCTACTACTGATTATTGTAAAGTAAGTAATGTCAGATATTTCATTCAATGGTTTTAACTACTGCTCATTTCATTCACTGGTTTTGTATGGTTGGAATGGAATCTTATTAAGGTGATCTTTCAACAGAGGTTATCTTGTGAAAAATAATTTATTTCATTTTCTTCCCCAGATTATTTTTTTTGTAATTTTACAAATAGAGCAATTTTATCTTTGGTAAAATTTGAGTTATCACTATTACACAATGGACATTTTTCTTTCCTTTTTCATTTGTGACATACTTGTAGGTTGAATTTCATAATACTAAAGACAGTAGTAGAAGAATTTTCTCTCATCTACTGAACTACTTGTCAATGAAAAGTAGTTGAAGAAGAGAGCCTTTCCAATTGCTATTGCTTGTGTATGTAGTGCAGAACAATGCACAGCTCAACCCACAGAAATCTTTCTGGGATGTTTGCAAATAGATAATAGAGGCATTTAATTTATATTTATTATCCTCTTTAATTCGTAAAATTATGATAGGCTGACCTCCATGATTCTAAAGACAGTACTAAAATTGCTTACTTTCATGTGTCGAAATAAACGTTGGTGAAAAATTAATTAATTTAATTTTTGAGTCGAATTTGATCAAAAGACTCTCATGTCAGACAATCATTGAAAAAGATTGCTTGCTAAGTTTCAATTGCTATCACTTCTCTTTTTCCTGTTCAGAACAACACACCACCCAATCCACCAGCGTACATCTTCATGATAGATGTCACATACCAGAGTATGAAGACTGGTATGGTGAACCTTCTCTGTCAACGGCTCAAGACACTGCTAGATGATCTACCAAAGTAAGCAGAAGAAATAGTCTCAGTCTTCTTTTTATTTTCTTAAAAACAGTTTAAAAAGTACTTAATGTCTTAGAGAAGCATCTCCAGATGAATTAAATGTGTCCTGGAATTTTTTTTTAAAAATTGTAAACGTAATTTCAAATGTCATATTATCCTGAAGGATTAAGGCTTTTGTGACGTGATTGTATTTTTCAGAGAGCATGGAGCAAAGGAGTCCAACATCAGGGTGGGCTTTGTGACCTATGACACAACACTTCACTTCTACAATGTCAACAGCGCCCTTGCCCAGCCCCAGATGCTTGTGGTGTCAGATATCAATGACGTCTTCATGCCTCTACTGGATGGGTTCTTGGTGCAGCTCTCAGAATCAAGGGCTTGTGTTGAAAGGTAGCAATTTTATTCCCACTTATGACTACGTTTGTTCTATTTTTGGCTTGTCTTTTGTGGCTGGGAACATCATTTTTGTCTCGCCTGCGTAGCAAAAAGCGAGACATAGGCGCCGCTTTTCCGGTGGCGGCGGCGGCGGCGGCGTCAACATCAAAAACTTAACCAAGGTTAAGTTTTTGAATTTTTAGTATAATTTTGAAAATATAAGTTCTTATTCAATGAAACTTGGACTAAAGGGTTATTAAGTATCCCCAATCATGTGAGGAGAATTTCAGGTCACAAAGTCAAGGTCAAAGGTCATTTAAGGTCAACAAACTTAGACCATGTTGTGGCATCATCATCAAAAACTTTACCTGAGGTTAAGTTTTTGAATTTTTAATATAATTTTGAAAGTATAAGTTATTATTCAATGAAACTTAAACTAAAGGCATATCAAGTATCCCCAATCATGTGAGTTGAATTTCAGGTCACTAAGTCAAGGTCAAAGGTCATTTCCGGTCATCAAACTTAGACTATGTTGTGGCATCAGGTTAAGATCTTGAATTTTTATCGTAATTTTTAAAGTATACATTCCTATACCATGAAACTTGAACATAAGGGTTATCAAGTATCACCAATCATGTGATTAGTCTTTTAGGTGACAAAGTCAAGGTCAAATGTCATTTCAGGTCTGCATATTCTTAGTCAATATTCACTTCAAAATGCTGATTAGATTCAGAGGATTTCATTTGGGGGGCCTGCTAATGGGCAAACCTGCCTATCAATAATGTCCCTACCTCAATTTTTCATCATATCGAATTGCGTAATGCAGGCGAGACCGCCGAGAGCGTTTCACTTGTTTATTCATAGTTTAACAAAATAATAAAATATCATTGAAATTGGAAAAAAAGCATTAAAATCTTGAGATCAAATTAGTAATCATTTTTATTGTACCGGTAGTTTAACTTTTTTGAAGGATTTGCCATTTATGTAACATCCGTGTACAATTGAAATAAAAAGAATTTTGGGGAAAAAGAAGAAAAAGAAATAGGTTCATGAACACAATTAGTGAAAGTGAAAATAGGGCACTAAGGGTTAACACAATATCAACATTTAGAATATTGTTATTAATTAATCTTTTTTTCACATGCTTTGTTTCCAGCCTTTTAGATCAAATCCCAGAAATGTTTGCAGAGACCAGGGAGACAGAATCCATGTTAGGACCAGTTGTCCAAGCTGGGTTAGAAGCTCTCAAGGTATGCATCCCATCCACTTGCCCAAATAAAACATTGCATAGCTTGTTCTTGGTACTCTCTTATTTTATATGCCACCCCTCCTTATTTCATTGTTAATTCCACATCTATCTCTCTCTCTCCCCTCCTCTCTCTCTGTGTCTCTCTCCCTCCCTCCCCCACTATCTCCCCCACTCCCTCCCCCAATCCCTCTATTTCTATCTCTAGCTTTATCTCTATCTCTGTGTCCCCCTCCTGATATTAATATCTCCCCTTTCTTTACATCTATGCTCTGAAAGGCAAAAGTATTCTTAATCATTTTCAGCACATTTGATTTTAGTGATTTTGTGGGCCAGTGCCTTGTCACTGTGCTCTATTACCAAGCCCTTTGGATAGGACACAGATCTACAATGACAATGATGACTGATGAAAAACATCTCACTGTTTTATTTTTCTTGTAGGCTGCTGATACGTCAGGCAAACTGTTAATATTCCACTCATCACTTGCAATTTTGGAAGCCCCGGGCAAGCTGAAGAACAGAGATGACAGAAAACTGTTGGGTACAGACAAAGAAAAGGTCAGAAAACACATTTCACTTTTATTACTCTAGACTTGGGTATTAGTATCAGAATTACCCCAGGCATATTATGCTTATAGATTGATGGCAAATATTATTACCTCTCTGTTGCAAAGAAAATGAATATCTGCCAAAAAAGCCCATACAAATATATTGTGCCCTTTGTTGAGTAACATTTTATTGCCCCTCTTTAATGCCAAATCAAATGAATATTCAAATGACTCTATTAAATTGACTTTTCTAAGCAATCATATTAAAATTACAAAAACACAATTATAATGGAGATAGTTCACAAACTATTGTATTTGGAATACCAAATCTTTAGTGAATTGTTATGCCTTTGCCCACCGAAGGTGGTGCGGGAGGCATTATATTTTCACGTTGTCCATAGTCCGGCGCGCTTTCTCGTTATTGTGAACTTCAAACTTGGTGATAGTATGTATCACCATAGGAAAAAAATCTGATTATATTTGTAGTAACTAGGTCAAAGGTCACAGTGGTCAACTTCTAAAAAATTTCCAGGTATTGGCCTCGTTATTGCAGATAACATGGCTAAGATATATTAATGTATATAATATATATAGGAGAGGCAGCCGTATTTGTCTTGTTTATTTCATATTCTGATAGATCATGAAGTGTAGATATGATTTCATACCAAGATGCCGGTATGGATTCTGGCTAAACATTGTAGGAATCATTTTATGTGAAGGAGACCTAAATATGTTAAATGGGATACATGCCCCTGCAGGGGACTTAGGAGCAGCAGCCCTAAATTGCCCTACTGTTCCAATAAATCCTATGTTCCTGGTGCAAAGGGGATGGGCGCTAGGTCCCTTATTGCGAGGCCTCTGCTTTCATTGGCTCAGGTGAGCGCAGGTCTGCGGACCTCTTCTTCATTTTCACATCAGTACTTCATTAATTTGTTTTGTTCATTTTATGACAGGATTACAGTAACTTGTCCTGAAATAATAAGTTCAACAATCGGTGCACCTTAATTCAGCTGACTAAGTGACCAAGTTAAGCCAGGTTTAACTAAGCTATAAAGAATGGTGCTATAAACAGGCTTTAATTAACCAGATCTTTGCATTGGAGATGTAGCTCATGCAGCCAGTCTCAAACACTGGGAGTTCCAGCAAACATTCTTCCTGAGCTTTGCATGGTTATTAATGACAGTTTCTCCTTTTCCTTTTAGACCGTGTTGACACCACAAATGAACTTCTACACTAATCTTGGTCAGGAATGTGTGACGAATGGCTGCAGTGTGGACACCTTCCTCTTTCCCAACTCTTATGTGGATGTGGCAACAGTTGGTCAGGTCTCCACGCTGACCGGAGGACAGTGCTACAAGTACAGCTATTTCCAGGTGAGTTTATAGCAATGTTATGCACAAAATGGATGACCCCATGTCCTTGAACATGCATTGACTTACAAGATTTTTAAAAAAAATTATGTGGTAAACCATTGTTTAAACCTCCACTGGGACTTAAATGATCCTATTTAACTGTTCATCTGACAAGTGCTGCATTTTTGCAGGTTAAACCATGGTTTACAGTAAACTTCTCCTCGAATTCTGACCTAAAAGTCTTTAAAAATCAATTGATATGAAGATGCAGAATATATATTTTTTTCCAAAGTATCGCAATTGATATCAATAAGACCAAGTAAGATTTATTCCTAGCTTCTCTTTTGCCGCCTGATTCTTTAAGAACCAGGAAGTAAGTGGTTTTCAGAGATAGTGATATCTAAATTTGTTTTCAAACATTGTCAAAACACATATTAATCTTAAAATTCATCTTGTCGTTGTTAATAAGTTAAAGGTAACGCAAAGTTTTGGGAAATTCTGAAATTGGATGGATAGTAATTCTTTACATTTTTTGATATATTTGGATGCCCCTGTGGATGTATTATAAGCACTAAAAAATTTAGCCCCTAAAACACTTCTGCTTTCGAGCAAATTGAATAATCAAAATTTACCGGTGCTCCCAGTAAATTTCAAATATTTCAAATAGCGCCTAAGGCCATTCCATGGTAGCTGTGACCATGAAAATCTCAGAATATGCAGTTCTGATATATAATTTCCAGGAACAGGAATAGCAAATCAGTTGATTGTAGTTAAGAAACATTGTTTTAAAGCTATTTAACATAAAGAGTTTGTTTACAATTTCATCACTTTAGACTTGATTTCAACCGCGACAACGATCATTGAATATTGTAAAATCGCATATGCTTCCAATATGTTCATTTGGACCAAATTCATGACCCCATACCAAAACTTTGTAATACCTTTAATAACATGCAGTTCTCCTTAGAAGTTGGTAAGAAAATGATAACAAAATAGGTTTACCATATTCCCAGGATGGGTGTTCAAGTATGACTACCTTAATGTAACTATATTCTTTGTCAAACTTTTTCTTGTTTTCACCTTATTTTCAACAATAAAATCTTCATCATTTACTCAATTATATATATTATTCATATATCTCCATTCAAATTTCGTTGCCAGGCTGCCAATGATGGAGAGCGTTTCATCTGGGACCTCACCCGCAACCTAACCCGCGAGGTAGGCTTTGATGCGGTGCTCAGGGTCCGCACCAGTACCGGCATCAGACCCACAGACTTCTACGGCAACTTTCACATGTCCAACACGACAGACGTGGAGCTCGCATCAATAGATTGCGACAAGGCTGTTACCGTTGAGATCAAACATGATGATAAACTTCAGGAGGATGTAGGAGCATTTATCCAGGTTGGTGGGACAATTAAACAGATCTTTAAAAATATTAAATTTCTAGTTTGACATTTGAACAATTAATTTAGGACGGCATGAATAATTCTCTTTGTAAGATGCATCTTTCCGCATTGATGATGGTCATGCAATACAAAGTAGGCAATGGATAATCAGCTTCTTCTCCCCCTCACATGTGTAAACTATCATATGTGAAACATGCTTGCATTTGCGCCAGTGATAAATTTGCCATCACCATTCCCATGCAAATTAGCAGTCACAGTATTAAACCAAGGATAGGAAAGTATGAATCTAGTTTTGTATCATGTAGGCTGCAATGTTGTACATAAGTTTGAGAGGCCACCAAAGGCTTCTGATCATCATCAACCAGTCAGCCCCCCTTTATCCTTCTTTCTCTCCTCTTTCTTCTCCATCTCTCTCTCTCTAACTATCCGTCTTTCTCACTTTCTTTTTCTCTCTCTCTATCTCTCTCTCTCTCTTTCTCCCTCTCTCTCTTCCTATCTTGATGTGCACTCCCCCTAGAGAAGATATTGTATATATATATATATATATATGTATGTATACATACCAGGCAATGACAAGTTGGCTCTCCACGTATTGGATTCATCTTGTTTTCTGTAACATGTATCGCTATAGGCTGCTGTGTTATACACCAGCGTGAGTGGTCAGAGAAGGCTACGTGTCATCAACCTTTCACTCAACTGCTGTACCCAGATGGCTGACGTGTACCGCAACTGTGAGACAGACACCATCATCAACTTCCTTGCCAAATATGGTAAGTGGCTGGTCAGTGGCTAGTTTCTCAAAGCTGCTGTAAGTCTAAGTTCGTGGACATCCCTCAGAAACTTGTGTTATCATAAATCTAAGTTTTTTTGTCATACCATGGAAATATGTGTTACAGAATGAATACATGTTTCAGTAGGAAGGTCAAAAACTTTCACTAATGATGGTTTCAGGATACTGGTTCCAGTAATCCATTGAGCAATAAAACTTGGTGATAAAGATGGTTTAAAAAATATAAATGATTTTCCTTGAGACCTTGACATTTTTTGTTTAACCCTATCTTTTCCAGCTTGAAAAAGTTGAATAGTGTGGTTTATTTTTTATGCCTCCGCAACGAAGTAGCCGGAGGCATTATGTTTTTTGGTTGTCCATCTGTCCGTCCGTAAGTCCCGATCTCGTGATCGCGTTATCTCAAGAACCAATTGATGATGGATTCCCGCC
Organism: Mesocentrotus franciscanus; assembly: GCA_037976565.1. Classification (NCBI taxonomy): domain Eukaryota; kingdom Metazoa; phylum Echinodermata; class Echinoidea; order Camarodonta; family Strongylocentrotidae; genus Mesocentrotus; species Mesocentrotus franciscanus. Next base: position 18,527,280 of record CP137685.1, read on the forward strand.
AAACTTGGGTCATGTTTGTATCTTGCAGAGCCAATGAACTGATTAGATTTTGGGGTCACGAGGTCAAAGGTCACAGGGCTCATTATGTATGCAAAAATAGCTCGTGATTGCTTTAACATTAGAATCGATGGACGGATTACCATCAAACTCAAGACATGTATGTATCTTGCAGAGCCAATGAACTGATTCGATTTTGGGGTCATGAGGTCAAAGGTCAAAAGTCATGGGGCTCATTATGTATGCAAAAATAGCTCGTGATCGCATTATCATTAGAACCGATAGACAGATTACCATCAAACTCAAGACATGTATGTATCTTGCAGAGCCATGTATATGAAAAAATAGCTTGTAATCACGATATTCTGAGAACCTGTTAATGGATTACATTCAAACTTGAATTTTAAAAATTGCTTCTGTTTTGGTTTGTAAAATCGCTCTATGGCGGAGGCATCATTTTCGACTGCGCGCAGTCGAAGATCCATCTAGTTTAATCAATGATCCAAGTCAGCACTGAATTTGTATGCCAGCCTGTCAAGAGACAGGTGATATTTTAATTGCAATCAGTCAATTTTTCTAGCCCTTTATCATGTTTTATGTGCCGCTTAGCACACTTTACTTGCCCTCCAACCCCCTTGCCAATGAGTAAGTTGATTGGTAATCCTCAGACCATTTCATTGGTTGTTGTGTCTGTTATATACAGCTATCCGAGGTGTACTGAACTCCAACCCCAAGGCCATCCGGGATAGCATCATCAACAAGTGCGCCAACATCTTGGCATGCTACCGGAAGAACTGTGCCACACCCTCATCTCATGGTCAGGTATGCTATCAGAGCATCTTTGATATAAAGTGTATCCTTTGTGGTTTGGAGATTAATATAATGCAAGAGTGGTGTGTGTGCAGTCGTTCTAGACAGACTTCAGATGGAAATCAAGTATACATGTGTATACGCTGGTATACTGAAAAAATACACAGTAAAGTGCTACTCCAAAACATTTGTTTATTGTGTGATAGATTAATGCTTCCATCAATACTGTATCAAAGGCATTTGGTGACAGAAGGTCTTCTGGACCCTTCTTTATGTGCTAGGGAAGGAAAATGAGGAGAAGACTGAGAGCTGCAGTTTTAAAATCAGAAATGGCTGACTTCCTTTGGTAGATGTTGATTTAGCAATGGTTGTAATAAAATTGAGATTGCATAAGATTCATATAGAATCATATCTCCTCTTCAAAAAGAATGATGCTTTCTCTGGTAACATGAACATCACCACCAATGATAGAAGCTTTCTATAATGATTTAAATGTGTGTTATTAAAACTGTATTTTGTTTCTTTCACATGCTGTACAGCTAATCTTACCCGAGTGTATGAAAGTACTCCCTCTTTATGTCAACTGTGTCTTGAAGAGTGATGCATTCTCCGGTACCACAGACATCACCACCGACGATAGGAGTTGGTTGATGCAGACGGTTCTATCCATGGATGTCGTCTCAACTCATGCATACTTCTATCCTAGACTCATACCAGTTGTAAGTATAGCAAACATGACATTCTTCTTTACAGTTCAGACCTTTCTATACAGGTCACCAGGGAAAATTATAGTATGGAACCTCACTCAGTTTGATTGTGCATGTTTGAATGTTCATATCAATGATATTGCATAGTCTTCCAAATTCGGATTGTTGTGATGTGCCGTGAGCTAAACTGAACTGAAACTTTACTGAGCTTGTTTGATTGCCATGGTTTAAAAGATTGTTGACATTTGTTTTGTCTCGGGAGTTCCTGTATAGAGTTTATTGTTGATATTTAACAAAGAAATTGGTTTTAAAGACTGGAACTTCTGGCATGGCAGGCCCTTTAAACAACAACTGGTACATGCATCCATTTATCTAGTTTTCTTTCTTTTATTCTAAATTTAATAATACAAGATGACAAACAGCATTAATGAAAGGTTACAGTAGAAGAAATATAGTTCAAAACCAGGAAACTATGATATGACAGAGCTCTGAAAACAATATCTCGAACCTAACCGAATCTAATTACCTTTCTTTTATTTCCTCCATTTTATAAAGCAGCATGACAAATGGCATAGACATGGGCATGGACATGAACTAAAAAAAAGAAGAAAAAACAAACAGGAACTAGTGGTATGGTGGAACTCTTAAAACAACATGAACTTGCATCCATTAATCTAGTTTTCTTTCACCCTCTTTCTGAACAGCATGATATCGATGTCAACAGTGAAGACACCCCCAATGCAGTGCGATGCTCCATCGAACGATTCCAAGACCAGGGAGTCTACATCCTTGAAAATGGCCTCATGCTCTTCATGTGGATCGGTTTACATGTGAACAACGACTGGGTGCAGAATGTGTTTGGCGTCAACTCCCCCGCTCAAATTAACATTGAATCGCATCAACTGTTAGAGAGGGATAACCCAACGTCAAGACGATTGAGGAATATGACCGAGGTGCTGCGCTCAGAGAGACCCAGATATATGAAGGTGAGTTGCATTCTTCTGTTGAGGATTTGTTGTTGTTGAGAAGCTCCAGTGATATATAATTCACATACCGTAATTAACGGTGTATTAACCGCACTTTTTTTACCGTCGGTAAACATCAAAAGTCGGGGTGCGGTTTATACACCCATACAGACATGCATCATGCTGAAAATTCCAGGTATGTTACAATCTCCGCGTTCAGCAGCGGTCAAATTGTGTCACAGAGAGTGCGCGCGCTTAGGAGAGGATGGGGGGATGTCCCCCGAAATGCAGATTTGTCATTGGTTATCGCAGGAAATTCCTTACTACGTCATATTTTTATGTAGAGGAAAATATAATCTTCAAAATGATGTGCAACAAATATCCTGAAGTTCCTGGTTTAGTTAGAAACCATCGTCCTGAAAGTGACACTCGTTTTCAACGCTTTTCAAATCATCCATTGGAAGTTCTAACATCAGAAAAAATATATCTAATGTGAATGTTATATTTTAATCTAGATCTGATAATTTTCATGTAATTCCTATGATGCGAAATGTGAAATTTTGGGCCCATAATTGTGCTCTGTCACTACCGAGTCGATCATAATTGTGTTGGAGTGTTGACGTACGTGCGGTGGATAAGAATGTGTATTGCCCCATGTGTATTAATATGTGTAGTGATATGAAAAAATATGTGACAATGGAAAAAATTGTTTGTCTTTCTAGCGAGATTTTGTATATAAATACTTGTCATCAACCTACAAATATGCAATATTTTATTTTGTGAACTATTATTATTGTAATATTTCTGGTTGATTGATGATTTTAACTATCCTGAAGAGAGATGTTTGTCGATTCTTAATAAATGTCGGGTGGTGGGCGTTGGGATTTTGAGTGTATTTCGGTACGGTTACATGATACATAGTCTCGTCTTCAGAGCTCTTTCAATAATTGAATAAAATTATAATCATGAATCAACCTCCTTTCTTAAAAAAATAAAGGGGGAAAATGTTTTTTTTAATTTAAAGAGATAGATTTGATGATTTATAAATAACATTTTATTCAGAGACTTCTCGAAAAGGGGGATTATGTTGTATAATTTTTAAATACTATTATTAATTCATTGATTCGTATTGATGTGAGCCTAGGTCATTCTTACGATTTTTTTGTGTAACATAGACTCTAGATCTAGTGCAAATTGTGTGAAGTCCGTCTATTCTAATGTTGTTTTACTTATTCCACCGGTGTTATTATTATTATTATTTAATAAGTAAACTAAATTTAATGAGAAATATCAGTGGAATGACGGCACATTCTGGCCGAGAAGCCACGCTTTCTAGAGCGGGTATTTGGTAGCCCATCGCACACCGTAGCCACCCCTAGCCGTCGGGCGTGCCTAGACAAGTCCGATCTCCTCTTAATCCGTAACCAACTGGAGAGAAGGACAAAAGAGACAATGTGTACTAGACATAGACTGACGCTATCCCAGTCAAAAGGTTCCCTATGTTTTGTCCGAGATCTCATTGTTTCATGTTAAACATTGCTAAGACTCACCAACCTTTTGTGTTGAGTTAATCTCCCAATAACAATAAAAACAATATGGCCGTCCACCTCCGCCAGCGTCCCGCTCGATTGATCAAGCTAATACAATATAATAGCAGGCTATTTCACAGCCGAATAAAATTCTTGTTGGGCCGGGCTGGCGCATGCCATGATTGTTACTGCTTTGTTTCCTGGCGTGATGTGCCGTACTAATTTGTATCAGTGATAACTTTAAATCTTACTTTAGTTTTCATATTTTATTTTCTTTCCGTCGGCTTATTTTTTGTTTTAAAATTAAAAGCCTAATTATTAAAAATCAGCGATTGTTTTCGCTTCTCTCCCGCGATTTCTCTTTTTTTTCTCAAACGCTGGTGGTATCAGCAATTATTTTCTTCATTCATTTCTTTCTTTTCGTCTGCTTACTTTGTTACGATATTAACAATTTTTTTTTTCTTCCCGCGGACGAAATTTTTTTTTTTTTTTAGGGCGAAAAAGAGGGGTGCGGTTAATACACGAGGGCGGTTTATACAACGTTAATTACGGTATTGTACCATAAATTTACTCAGTTGTGCATATATTCCAACTTCTGGGTCAGGAGTCATCTTTAAATGTCTCAGTTAAATAGTTTACCCTTTTAGACTTCTTAATGTCAAGTCTGTCTATATGTATGTATAATTGATGATAGTACCATGTTCATATAGCAGTAGGCCATTGATGAAATCAATTATCATGAAATTAATGTTTGTACAAAGTATTCTTTTCAGTTGTGCTTAGTTTTCCATGACTGCAAAACCAACAACTTTTATGTGAGAGAAACTTGTATGAGTGGTCCAGATTTGTGAAAATTCTATTCCAAGTGAATTACAATAATAAGATTTTTGCTATTCATGGAAGTTTTCATTACCATGAAAATAAAAGTTTGAAATTTTTCAAAAGTTTCTGTCTTTACAGTATATGACTGTACACAGTGATGATTAGAAATACCGATTTCATAACCTTTGACCTTTGATCCTTCTCTTCCAGCTGACCCTGGTGAGACAGAGGGACACCCTGGAGCCATGGTTCAAGCATTTCTTGATGGAGGACAAGGGTTCAAACGCCTCGGCATCCTATGTAGACTTCCTGGTCCATATGCACAGAGAGATCCGTAGTATCCTTAGCTGAGAATGATAAAGTCCTTGAACGATATCCTCATATGAACATTAACGTAGTGTAGATCCAATGTGCGAGATCCTGAGCTGCCATGATGCCATCATGTTTAGAAGCGACTATCTTTGACTTGGTTTTGGACTGAATTATGTAATGTACATTAATGTAGTCTGGGTCTAGACTACATGTGAGATCTGGAATTGCCATCTAAATCTGCTATTTTGAACTTGGACTTGGTCTTTGACCAAGTGATATTTGAATACTAATAGCACAGTCTAGATACAGTGTGTGAGATCCTGAAATGCCATCAAGAGCCGCTGTTTTGGACTGAGTGATATCGTCATATGAACATAAGCATGGTGTAGAACTTGTCTTTGAGATTCAGAAGTGCACTCATCTGTTTGGGAGCCATATCTTGGACATGGAACTTGGAAAAGGATTGGGGACCCTGGAGTTGATAGTAAGGTCTTGATCTGAACTCTGGCAGATTGGAATCTCAGGACAACTGGAATCAGGATACACAAAAAAAAACTTATGCCCTTTTTGTGTATCCTGATTCCAGTCATTTAGGGGTCTCAATGTTGACTAGGTTCTCGTCTAAATTACTGTGTATGTAGAGAAGATTGTATTGCAGAGTAAGTTGCATAATGAAGTTGTGATCTGTCAATACATAAAAGGTCTAGATTTCACACTATTGGAGAATATTAAACTAGGCACTTTAGGCAGTTGGTGGGAATTCCTTTGTAGGTTTCACAAATATCTCTATTCACATAGGCTACAGTGTGCACATACACTGGTTTCTGAAACCTGCAGTGAAGTCTGAAAGACTGATCTTTGTGGGTCTGTGAAAAAATTAGATGCCTAAGCAAACTTAGTTTCAACAGGTAGCAGGCATCTGCATAACAGGTCAGTCATGCCAAAAGGCATTTAGAACACTTGTAGAGGTGTCATGGTCAGTGGATCTCGTGGTTCGCAGGTTTGAGTCTCGGTGTGGCACTAATGTCCTTTGGCAAGACATTAATGTACATTTATCACTCTCCACCCTGGTGTTAGTTAAATGGATACCCAGTAGGATGCAAAAGTTAATGTGTTTGGATTGGCATGTGGAATGTAGCTGGAATACTAATGAGAGGGGTAATAATAATTACAATATAAAGCGCTTAGAAATGTAGTATAACCACTGCAAAAATGTGACTATTATTATTGTTTTAGCGCTTTGAAGTTAACCAGACTGCCTAATTAACTAGAAAGTGCTGTATCTTCATGAAGAGATAGATGTTCTTGATTTACTGGTCTCAAGACAGCATGTTATTTTCAAGAGGTGTGTTATAATTTTTGCTAGCTGTCTAAAGATGTTGTTCATGTGATGTAAGATGTGAAAAGCATGTCATGGTATTTGCTTTTCAAAACTAGCCATACATGTGAATGGCAAAACCATTGAAACTCCTTATTGTTATTTTTCTTTTGTTTATATCTTTTGCTCAAGTTTCTTAATGAAGATGATATGCTTTTTGTTGGTGTGTTACAAGTGTTCTAAATTCAGTACACTTTGTGCATCTGGTTTAGCATAGTTATCTGTATGAAAGGACTGGAGTGCAGATAGTGCACACATTTGGTGCACATCCTATCGTGCAGGATTAATTTGGTAGGAATATCATCTGTGTGAAACATCATAACTGATGAGGAATTTACACTTCATTAAAATGCTAGACAAAGGTTTTTAAAAACGTGTACAAAATTTCACTGAAACTGTGAGAATTTATCAGTAATTCAGAATTACAGCCCAAATTGCAATCTGATTTTGTTACCACCCATTGACGATTGTCTTAGCATTCATTAAATGCTACACTCATGCTGTTATTAACGATTGAATAATAAAATATATACAGGCCATGTTTTTAGTATAGACTTACTTCTTTGTACCACCACAATACATACGGGAACAAGAAATACAGTCAACTCTGCATAACTCAAATGTCACGCAAGTCAAATTTTCCCCCAAGTCAAATCAAGTTTTTGGACCAATTATTTTACACTTCCTAAGTCGAGTTTTGAATAAGTCAAACAAATTTTTGTGGTTTCAATGAAATCGACTTATGCAAAGTATAACTGTACGTATCTTTTTAACTGCTTTGTTATAGTAATTCCTCCTACTTTCAGACAATCCTTTAGACTACATAATTTTGGTGTTATTTCATGTTATAGGACTTTAGTCTGACATCCATCATTTATTTTGAGTACCCACTTGTGTAGTTTTGTCATTCTTCATGAATGAATGAAGCAATCATTAAGGAATGAGTAATCTTTACTTTCAGTTTAAATCAGCTAAATCTCCCTTCCATTTCTTTCTTCATTTTACAGAATATGACAGGATGAATAGGGTTGAACCACTTGGTTTTTCTCAATTTCAAGTATGAGTGTTTAAGAATTTATAATCAATTACGTATCATATAATATAATATCTTGATAGCTTGTCTCACACTTTAGTGTACGGTATAATGTATGTACTGTCCACATTTCTACTTAAGTGTTTTAATAAGTGAGTGGTATGAAAAAATCAATTAGAATCTAGTAATCACAAGTGTCTTTAGGGATAAAATGGTTCACAACCGATTTACATGACTGATCTTGGTTGTAGTTTCCGTCCATGACCCAGATTTAGAATATTGATAGTAGTTTAATTCAGGCTTCTAAATGACAAATTGAACTGCCCAAATGCTCCATTTGAGAACATGAAAGTCTTTACTTGTGTACTACTATTACTAGAGATTTTGACTAAATGTTCAGAAAATGGCTTTACTATAAGAAATCTGAGCAACATTGCAAAATATATGCAGATAGTATTTGTGACATTGGTTCAAATCTACCTCCTCCCTCTCTGTCTCTGTCTCTCTCTGTCTGTCTCTCTCTGTCTCTGTCTCTCTCTCTGTCTGTCTTTCTCTCTCTCTGTGGCTAATTAAAAATGTGACATGACTTTCAATCAAAGGTTAAAGATTTGAATCCCTGTCCAGTACATTCATCCTTAGGTGCAGCATTTAACTTACAGTTGTCTCTCAATCCAGAATTTACTTCTTGAAAATGTACTGATATGATATGGTATATGATAAAAGTATATGATATAAAATGAAATATGGTAATAAATTCTAAAGCACTTTGGAGGCATATAGAGACATATCATAATGTGATATGAGCATTACCCTATACAAAAAAAGAGTACCGGTATCATAATTATTAGATATTTTCTCTCATGTTTAGTATTACAAGCTTCAGTCAAAGAGTGTTGCCAACTTGCAAGATATTTTGTTTTCATGCTGTATGACTCGGTTTGCACTATTTGTCTGTCGTCCGTAAACTTTTTACATTTTCAACTTCTTCTAAAAAACGCATGATCAGATTTTAACCAAACTTGTTAGAAATCATCCTTAGGCAAGGGGGATCTAAAGTTGTTCAAATTGGGTATATGCCCCCCTCAAAATTCATGTATGGATTTTGACTCGACTTGATAGGAAACATTGCTCAGCCAGGGGGATGTGATGTGTAGATATGATTTCATACCAAAATGTTGGTAGGGATCCTGGCTAAACATTGTAGGAATCATTTTTATGTGAAGAAGACCCAAGTTTGTTTGAATGGGATACCTGCCCCTGCAGGGGACTTGGGAGCAGCACCCTTAAATTGTCCTACCGTTCCAATAAATCCTAGGTGCAAAGGGGATGGGAGCTAGGTCCCTTATTGCAAGGCCCTTCCGTCATCGGCTCAGGTGAGCGTAAGGTCTGCAGACCCTCGTTTCATTTTCCATCTGCTGTACTATGTATAAATGACATTAGTAGATTCACATGGTGTACAAATATGAGCTTAAGAGGATTTAGACTATTTTATATACCTCACTTTAGAAATCTAGCCATCTGATTGGTCGAAATTGGAGTCGTGATTTCAAGCCATGCCCAACTCACAGGGCCTAGTTAAAAGTTTCTACCCTCATCCTCATTATCCTGCGATTCCCATTGGTTTACTGCGATCCCCATTGGTTTGCGTGTTAAAATTGTCTACGTGCGAGCACGGACGCCATACAGTGCTCTTTGTCTGCGATTCCAAAATGATTGAAACTTTCACTCATTTTTAAGCGAAGATTAACAGACAGTGTTTCAGATTTTCTGTGATGTTTTAACAAATTTTTACTCACTAAAAGGCTAAGGTAAGAATTCTTGGTAGATTTTTGTTTTAATTCGGCATATAAAAGTCATATCAACTGCTTTAATACTCGAGGACTAGCCATTTCTATACTGGCTCGCGGGATAGTTGAATCCCTCGAGCGTATGGAAACAGCTAGTCCTCTCGTAGCAGTCGATATAACTATACTATTTTTGTTGCTGAAAAATGTTAACAGTACATGTTGTAATTGAAACATCTCTAATATTTCTGGAGTTATTTTTTGTGTATTACTATCGAGATTCCCCTTTAATAATAATGCATTTATAGAGGGCACATCTATAGGAAAATGGCTTTTTATTATGGGAGGGGAGGGGAACACTGGTAGATAAAGATCGTTTTATGCCACAAAAAGAGGACAATAATTAATATATTGCATTTGTGTTTATGTAAAAAGGTAAAATAGATTACTTCATTCAAATTGTTCGTGTTCAAAATTAGAAATTATTGTAAAAAAAAAGGGAGAGAAATATATCAAGTGGTATGTGTATGTGTAACTCTTATTTAGACACCTATTTTTTACTCTTCCTATTTTGCTTCGTTTACTATCCAATCACTACAAAGCATAATGAATTCATGATACCAGGTATTGAATTGCATCACAATATTTACATTATTTTGTAGTGTAGAATGATTATTTGAAAGATATCAATTACATGTACAACCATATGTAAAAAGAATAAATTGCTGGTATTTCAAATACAAACCCATTTTTGTGTGTTTGGATTTTACTTTTTATTGTTCAATGGATGGGTGGTATACTTCTGTTATTTCTTGCATACTCTTCTCCTTTTGTCACTCCCTCTGTCGCTTTCCCAATTTTCTCATACACCTGTATTGTCAACTAATTACATTTGGCTATAACAGTACATACGTGTAGTTGACACCTACTCCCCTCCGTTTGGCTCTGTAACTTTTCTCTTTTATTTCTTGCTTTTCATTCCTTGCTCGATCTCTCTTACTCACCCTCTCTCCCACTCCCCCCGGTTTTGTCTGCCTGTCTCTTTCCTCCTTCCTTCTATCACTCACTCTATTTGTTTTAACTATATAGCTATACAAAAAAGAAAAGAAAATAAATCAAACACAAGTCACACCTATCTCGCTAATCTACATGTAGATATAATGCATTGGGATACATTTTCTTGATTACAACCAAGCGTACAATTTCAGTACATAATACAAACGAAAAACATAAAAAAACCTCTTGAGTTGATAAAAACAGACAATTACAAGGCAACAACATTCTTTTAGTTTCACTGATGACAGATCCTCACACCTCACAATCATATTGGCTAGCGTTGAACTACTACATCACAGGGTTTGAGTTCAAAGAATTGCATGGGTAATGAGACATCATTGGACATCCACTTGAGAGCAAATTGATAACTGATAATGTAAACCACTTGTGTCAAAGTGCTTTCAATCTGTTTCCAATTTTTCCAATATTTCTTTGCAATCCTTGAAAAACTGTTTCATGCATGTACATGTACTTGATACTGGTGTCATAATTACAAGGACACAAATAATTATAATGACACAAGTCCCTTGTTTAAAAATTCATTGTAGAGTGATTTTCATAAGCTCTCTGTATTTTTGCTACCAATGGCTGTACATGTATTTCACTTCAATTTTTTCTATGAAGGATCAGAGTGGATCTTGAAAGTCTGGTAAATAAAAACCATCAAGTTATTAGAAGGATTTTTATGCATAGTTGTCTTATTCAGTACAAATATACCAGTATATGATGTATGAACACCTTGCAATATAGTACTAACATATATTACGAGTTGGAATTGCAGAAACCAACATGGTACTCCTCAACCTTTGCACAATACAAAACTCTGGAATTTGAACATCTTTCATGATGGATTCACTGTGGTTTTCGATGCAGCCATTTCTAAACTGAGATTTATAGCGAGTTGCAAATGTATGTAATCCGTGAAAAACTATACTGCTTATATTGCTTGTATTGCCGATCTATGCCTGCATGCATCATCCAGCTTCGAATCGGAACTAAATTCAACATGGCAAGCTAGACCTTGCCCTAAACATACCTGACTTTGCAACACGTTTTTCTGCATATTGCTTGTGAATCTATTCACCATCGTCTATCTATCATGGTATCTTCTCCCGGCTTGGAGGTTGATTACTACATTTATCAATACATCTCTTTTCTTGGCAATTCTAGTGCACTCTTGCCATATTACATCACTGCAGGTGTTAATGTTCTCTTCCAAATTGTTTGACCAATTATTGAGGCACATATTGTCTTATGATTGCTACTGTAATGCCATAGACATGCAGTACAGCCAGCATAATGCAGTGCTGTTGTCACATGATACCAGCTGCTGAGAGTCAAAAGGGTGTAACTCAGTGTTTAAGGTGTATGATAAAGGTACTTCTTGGGTTCAAAAGACAAATAACATTTGATCTGACTCTTTCCCTTATTCACATAAATTATACCATTACAATTATATACAATTCTATTTTTCTTATCTCTACATCTTTGTCTAGCTGCATAACCATGCTCTGCATGCATTTATAAATATAAAAATCCAACACAAATCAAGACTATTAGGTGATCCATCTACCGGTACTCTAAGAATCTAAAAGACAAGCAATGTCAGTACCGGTATGTTACTATTTTGATCTAACCTTTTCTATAAAACCATTCATCTTTGTCTCCAAATCACTTAAAAAGCTTAGTAAAACTACTGTTTATGTATATGAAACAAAGTTGTAGCTTATTCAGTTGCATCCTGGCTCAAAATGACTTCCATATGGTAGGTAGGAATGTAAGAACTTTCCATTTTATTGTTCATTTGGTCACATGACATACCTTGGAATATAAACAGCAAGTCTAATTTCATAATTTTAGGGTAATACATTTTGGGTCATTTGTTCTTGCATGTAATATGAAAAATAATAAATAGATAAAAAATTTCACCACAATTACATTAATAATTTCATTATATTCTAGCCAATTGTAAAAAATATCCTATTAATGATTTTTAAATCGTATTACAGTACTAGAAATGTATGCATATATCTGTATAGAATAAAATCTTATCAAATTCTAATATATAGGTAGTGAGTCTGCACAAAGCAATTAAAATTCTTTCTAATTCTGGCAATTTTTCTTTTAAAAATTCTTATTTAGAAGGAATGATAAATGACACAGTCTGAACTCATATTCAAACTAAATAATCATTATAATCAATATAATACATTGCAATACATTTTTAAAATATATTATTTTCACATTACTGGAAGCTGTAAGATCTTGGTATAAAACTTTAGGTCATTTGACATTCTCTGCCTAAAATATATAGGCTTTGAATCATTTTTGTTTGTCTTCTGGTGTATATTGTAATAAGTATTTTAAAACATGCAGTAAGGTGAACCATTATTAAAACAAATTTGCAACAATTAGTAAAATGGCCATGCTTTAGACTATAACAAAGATCTGCAGACTTAGTATAAGCGCAAATCAGCAAATAGTTTATCAGTCCTGACAAATAATAGACTGATGTTATGATCTGAAGGTTGATATCATCTGTTGAGAGCCAGAAGGGGATTAACTCTGTGTTCAAGTGTATGAGTTAATGCCCTTCTGATTCCAAACAGACGATATATAACAGATAAGCATACTTTCAATTCAATATCCCACCAGAGAATCTGAAATTGCATTGAGAGCATTTCAGTAAATTATTTTTGCTGAATATTTCTTTTTATGATTTAAGTCTTATACATGTAAAGGCTTTGCCTTTGTGCATTTACTGTTCTTCAAAAGTCAATATTCTTTGCAATAATAAAGCTTAAGGAGAGTGTGTAATACCCCTGCTTATGTGCTCCTTGTATCCATTATACCAAAAAATACTTAAAATACCATAACCACCACAATCATAGTGTCTGCATATGTTTGATGCGTCCTTCTCTAAAGCTTAATTATGGAATGGCAATGTGTTCATAATACAGACGGAGGCTTGATCATGAATGCATGCCATTTATTCAAAAGAGTATTCATGCAAATAATCAAGATCTTTGGAAGATAATCATCTTTAACCTCGAAAAAAATAGTGATATTCCATTTAATGGCATTTCCATTTCTGTGAATACACAAGTGTTTATAGATGCTAGACTGTAACAGAATACAGATTTCAAGGATGTACAAGTACATAGCTCTCTTAGGAACAAAAAAGTTCTACATTTTCAATGTTCCAAGCATACACAATGAATTCTTTTTATAGGAAGTGCTCATTGCACTATTCAAAGTGACTGAATGTGATTGGCTGAAAGGATGGAGTTCATTACATCAAACAGGTTCAATACCTATTTATAAGATGTTCTATGATAAATGATGATGATTGTTAACCCATTGCCAACATGAGGCAAGGAGTTCCAGTTTTAAGTCTAGGGCAAAAAAAAAAAAAACCTTGGATTATTTCCGATTTCTTTCAAAATGTCACCAAATGTCTACTTACAAAGACATTCAACATTGTCATCTTCCTAATTGTCTAAAAGAACATAAAGAATGCCATGAAAATAGCAGGGTAATTTTGTTTCCTTCTAAAAACATGATTTGTGGAGATGATGAAACCTTTTAGTGGACAATTTTACTTCTTATTCCACTGGTAAGAGTTTGCTGCTCCTGCACCAGCTCCTGCTCTGAAGCCTAAAGGGTAAGACAAAAAAATGGGATGGGGTCAGCAAAAGACTTTTGAATATTTAATACTTAAATCCACATTCACTGTAAAAGTACACATGACAATTAAAGGCTTCTTTAATTTGCTCATTAGTCAGTTCTTTTCCCATTTGAATAAAAACAAAATCAGTTAGCAGAAAATATTGTTTGTAGTCTCAAACATTCAGTGTAAATATTGTTTGATATAAAGATCTACCTGTACATGTATATAAACCTTTTAAAAATCTCAATATGCATTGCGTTTTGTATGATTGGGAATATTTATACAAAAATTGTAGAAACCCGACAATCAATAAATCGTCTAAACTTGGTAATGCTACATGCACATTACAATAACAGTTGTGATGCTATGGGTGTAACACTGTAGCAAGAGTTTATGACTAATGATGCAACATGTTCTAAATGTTCAATAAATCTCAACTGATAAATGCATTGTTAGCAGTGGTTCTCTGACGGGGCACATTCCCTTATACCACTATTCTGCCAATGAACAAGTGTCTCAAAAAGTGCGGACAAGTAAGTCGGAATCTCACTTTTTTACAAATGTATGCATATATCTTATCTTCTGTGTATTTAAAGTTAGCCAGAAGGGAGGGGCATTCACCCTGTACCCTGGATCAGCCAATGAAGAGATGGGCCTACAATGAACATACCAGATTTAATAAGTGCAGAAGTTTATCCAAATAAAAAATAATAATCTATGCATCTAGGAGACCTTTGCTTATTGCAGTAAAGTCATTTTTAAAGGGGACTAAACACCAACAAACATTTTGGGTTCCATGAAAATATACAATATTCAAATTATCAGCTTCAAATACTGCTTCTGAAAAGAGAAAAAGTTTTACTGCACTGTGAATGAAAAAAATAGGTGACTTATGAGACTAGTTGACAAGTGCATGCAGAACCAAAGTCTGACTTAGGTTATGTAGCACCCAGGTTATCATGTTATCCTTTATTTTCTTCACACTCTCCATGATTTAACCATTGGGGGATCTCATTATAGACATACATGGCTACAACTAATGAGACCTCAAAACAGTTGACAGAAGGTCCATGAGATCGACAGGCAATGTCACCATCATGTTAGTCTAATGGACATACTTTTGTCTGTCTTGAGGGCTGTAGGTCTACTGCAATTCATTGCAAAACATGCCAGCTCTATAACAACTATTTATTGGTGATTGGTATACTCTTTAAAGAAGTAAGGGAAGTAAATTGATAGCTCAGGCGTGGTTCAAGAGCTCTTCTCTAGTAAAGTCAACAACTAATATTATTGGCTTTATTTGCAGCCAGTAGAAAAGAGTAAATAAGAATGATATTGACATAATAGAGGAAGGTAGATAGGCAGATAACAGCGGGGAAAAGGAAATACAGTAGATAGACTGGAGAGAAAGACAGAAAGAGACAGAGAATGAAACAGATAAAAATATTAGAAATTGTGAATAAAAGCATATAAATGGAAAGATAGAGAGGGGAGGTATGAAAGGGCAAGCATTGGGACAGAGCATGAGACAAAACGAAAGACAAGAGTGGGAACGTTAATAGCAATACAAACAGAAAAAAGTAGGCCCTGCACAAAAGAAGGAAAAATGAGAGAGTGGGACAGAGAGAGAGAGAGAGAGAGCCAGAGAGATGGAAATTGAGGGGGAGAGTGAGAGAGCCTGTGAATGACAATTTGCGCGTGTGTGTGTGTGTGTGAGAGAGAGAGAGAGAGAGAGAGAGAGCGAGAGAGATGTACAGAGAGATGTACACAGTCAAACAGAGAAGGGGAAATAATTCAGTTTAAATTACACATTTCAAAACTTTAAAGTTTGAGAGGGAAGGCTAGACAAGAAGAGAAAGAAAGATCAAGGTATAAACCATAAAGTCTGTATTTCTAGTACTAAAACATACCTGCTTGGCCAAAGTTCTTCTGGTAGCATGGGTTACAATAGGGTTGGCCTTCTTTCTGTAAGGGGTATACATGTACAGGGACAGGGAGAGGAGGTTAACAAGAGAATCATTTTCAAATCATTTTCCACTCTAGAGGCAAGATCATAATACAATCAAAGATGCTTGTTAATGACCCCTTGATAGATTCAAAGATAAGAGAGAAGAGGGGAGAATGATAAACAACAGGGGGAAAGAAAGAGACAGAGAGAGAGAGAGAGAGAGAGTGGAACAGTGATAGGAAGAAAGAAATCAAAAGAACACACAAATAATGCACAGCCATTTTAAGTATTTATTATTTTGTACAATTCAGCAACATAATGTCCCTATTGATTCTGCAATTCTAATCAATTCTTTAGACAAGTCCATCGGACTGTGAGAAACTTTCAATATCAATGCTAACAAACATCTATATGTATGTCTAATCTAGACTTAGAGAGGCCTTTATTAATTCAGAGTATTTCCATTGGTTATCACAATTTATCATTAAAGAATGACTGTACATAATAACAATTCTATCTCAATATTTTCTTTTCTCAATGATTGTGGGCTGGTCTCTCAGGAAGTCCACCCATCCGCAGTTTTAAAGTGAGACGGCAAACCCTTTTCAATTATTTCCTGTTGATCTGCTTATCTCACTCAATATCACTTTTCTAACATCAATACATATCTTGATGGTAAAAGTAGTCGCAATCATTGAACACTATTTATATCCCCTGCTAGTCTGTCCACAAGCAAGCAAGCTAGTAATACTGAATTCTAAAATTGCATCCTCAGAGCAATTCTAATTCCCCCATTATTTTCTATGAACCCCATTCCTAGGGTCAGATAGACATATTCTCTTGGAATAAAATTTGATTGCCAAAATTCAAAATCAACTTTAATAGCTTCAATTATATAGTTACATATGATGACCCAAATTATATCAATTCATTTACAGTACCGAATCTTTACTGCACCACTCCATATCGCTCCATAGCACTGCCATGCACAGTTGCACTACTGGATTGAATAAGCATTTCAAGGCTAAAATGCACAATGCTGACCAGTTTACAATGCTGAAAGGTGATTACAGCTGTTGATTTTCAAAATAAATCTAAGCCTTGATGATGAGTCATCTATCCCATGATGCTTTGAGTCTTTTAGCATAACACTCAATGATATATATTTTTTAATAGCCCTCTGAGAGTGCATCTCCTTATACAGCGTGTCCACACACAAAACAATTTATCCCGAAACTCTATAACGAAACGTCGTATAAAGAATCATTGTATAAATTCCAGGGTGTCCACACACAAGAAACGTCATATAAAGAATCATCGTATAAATTCCAGGGTGTCCACACACACAAGAAAGTAATCCAGAAACTCTACAGTGAAATAGTTTAGGTGCGCAGTTTGCTACTGCGGTCATGAAATGGAAGCGGAAATGAGAGGTCGGGTCTCCTTTCGTGCGAGGTCACTTAAAGGCCAGGTTCATTGATTTTGAAATCGACTGAATTTGGTATCATTGTAATCAGAACATTACACTGAGTAAAACTATCACATTTGTGTAACTTGTAAATTCGTGCGAAAATTATAAAAGTTGATTAAACTTGACGAAATATCACCCCACTCGAGACCCCGAAAACATCGTAAGTCAGGTGATTTTTGAGTGACGTAGCACAATGAACAATTAATACAATGGGCCGCTCAGCTGATCGGTGCGCGATGCAGTTTGCATGCAATTCACATGTATTGCATTGACTCTTGAGGACCGTACCCATTCTTACCCAACGTTGTTTACCTTCATCAAAGTCACCCTGAAAATATCGATATGGACGAAAAAATACTTGATTTGAGTTTTGAGGAGATAAAAGAAGGAAATACCTCGGACAACGACAACGACAATGGAGATTTGGGAGATCTAGACCTAAAGAAGATCTGGAAGATTTTGCCGAAGTCGATGGACAAGCACAAGCTGTCGGGGCAGCCGCAGTCGCTGCGTATCTACATGAGCCCGCATATCACAGCCAGGCCAGCCGGCCCGGCGCTTGATCGAGCTAGCTGTGAATCGCGAACCGGACTGATCTAAGTCTTCTCTCGACTTCCACTTTCCCCATTTATCTATCAAAAATCTAAACTAATCGGCCTAATCAGACATTTTCGTAATGAATATTTGGACAATTATATGTAAACTTGTCGCATATTTTGCCCCAGAAGAGTCGTTAGTTCAGCATGCAAAATGTCTTAGGCACTCCCAGATCCGACACATACACGCTGAGCTGCCCTCAGAATATGTGATTATTTTCCCGATTTGTATGGTCAAATGTGACGGTAAATAACATAAAAATCGAATACACATTTGTAGAAAGTATTATTTATTCAGTGTATCTCATTCAAAGTGCCTAAAATAAAGGAAATATCACAACTGGCGGTAAATATACAAACAACGTTAACCCATATCTAAAAATTGCAATGGGTATCCAACATTGTCCCGAATGTGTGATTGCAGGTTGTTCATAATGTGACGTCATTTTATCGCATGTAAATAACGCCGTCATTTCACTTTGTGAGTGGGTTTTGGAAAGGGTATCAAAATTGCAATTAATTTATTCCTCACAATAGTGAGGGCTTTAAAAGTACTTTAGTCATTTTGTAAATGTTCTCAGCAATCTGTAGAGGTGTGATTTGCCTTTTTTTCAAAATTCAATGAACCTGGCCTTAGAGCCCCGCCCAGTTATACCGTTAATTATACTAGTTACCCGAGTTTCATTATACGACGTTTCGTTATACGACGTATCGTTAGTAAGCGTCCACACACACAATTTCATCATATAACTATCCCGAAACGGTATAACTATCCTGAAACGGTATAACTAATCACCCCTAATCACGGAAAGTGTTGTGTGTGGACACGGGGTGTGACCCAACATTTGTTTAATAAGTATACCCTTCAGAGACAGTTTTCCTGTAAAAAGTAACTGACCCACATCTGTATACAGCAACAGTAAGCCATCACAACCAGACATCATGTAGCTTATAATATACTTACATCCGAAAAATTTCCTGGTGTTAGTGTCTTGTTGCAAGTTGTATTGGCGCACTTCAAACAAGTCTTGTGCCATGATTTGCCCAGGGCTTTCGTCTCCTCCACTGTAAGATAAAGGAGGGATACAAAAAAGGGAGAAACTGTTTATTACTCTAGCTGTGACAATAGAGCTGTCCAAATAGGAGCCGATCGAATCTCAATATACTATAATAAAGCTGCTTTGTTCTAGATACAAATGTCTCATACTGTGGGGGTATACAGTGCTAAGGAGTACACAATTAATATACGTATGCAAAAAGAGCAAAAACTCAGAGAAAGTTTCGAGTGAACTTCTAAAGCTCTACATATTTATTTGGCATGTTTGTTAAGTTTTCTTTTCCATATCCATCATGGCAAAGGATAATCTTAACAACAAACATGATCAGTTACTGAAACCAAGAAGAATGAAGAAAAATCATGATTACAAAAATTGTTAAGAAATAGACTGAAGGGCAACTTCAATAGCCTATTGTTGCCTACAAATCCTGTTTGGATTATATGATATGTCATTGTAATGTTCACACATTCCAAAATGATATGGATAACGCTGTTGAAGTTGCCTAAGGTTCATTTCTTGAAACTTAGAAGTGGATGTGTCCAATCACAACGTAAACTTATTAAATATGGAATTCCGCAAGGGTCTGTACTTGGGCCCCTCCTGTTCCTTATTTACATAAATGATATCACAAAATCTTCCAAATTATTTCGCTATTCATTATTTGCCGATGACACGTGCATCTTAACTTCTCACAAGAATATCTATAATTTAATGTCTATTACTAATAAAGAAGTTAATAAATTATATGATTGGTTCTGTTGCAACAAACTTTCATTGAATTTTGATAAAACAAAGTTTATAATTTTCAGAACAAGGAACAGGAGGGTCCCGAATGATATTAATGATTTTACTATTGGTGGTCATGATATATCACGTGTGGATAATGTTCAATTTTTAGGTATTACAGTCAATGAATTTCTCTCTTGGAAACCACATGTTAGTAGTATTTGTTCAAAAGTATCAAGATGTATAGGAATCATATCAAGGCTCAAATTTATATTACCACAAAACATACTCATCACTTTGTATCATAGCTTAATCTTGCCTCACCTTACATACTGTAATTCAGTGTGGGGCATACCTTTAAAAGCCATCTTTCTAGATTAATAATACTTCAGAAAAAAGCAATTAGAATTATTTTGTTGTCCCCATATAACTGTCCGAGTATGCCATTATTTAAACAAATGAATATTTTACCAATATTTGAATTAATTTCTATGAACTCTCTCATATTTATGTATAAATACCAACTTGGGCGCTTACCAAAAATATTTGATAATATGTTCACCCTTAATTCGTCTGTACATAAGTACAACACTCGTCAATGTAAATTATTTCATCAACCCAAGGTTTCCACTTCCATGGCCTCAATTTCATTTCGTGTAAAATATATCAAATTGTGGAACAGCCTAGATCAAAGTACTCAGCAAAGCTCAAATCTTTCAAAATTCAAATTCTCTATAAAAAGATTGTATCTTACCAATATTAATGCATGCTAAGTAGATAAATAAAATGTATTAATTAATTCTTATTTTCTTCTCATATATCATGAGCTTTCTCTCTCTCTTTTCTTTTCACCATCAGAATTTATTTCTCCACCATGCTGACTCATTCTAATTATTTTCCTCTACCATACTGATTCCCCGCTCTCTCTCTCACTCTCTTTCTCTTTCTCTCTGTGTATTCTCTCCCTTGATATCTTTTTCTCTATCTCATCTTTCTTCTTTCTCTTAACTGTATGCATATGGTTATGTGTGTGTGTGTGTGTTTGTGTGTTAGGGTGTGTGTGTTTGTGTGTGTGTGTACGTGTACATGAATCTGTCTATTTATAGTAGCCGTTAAGGTAATCATAATTTCCTGATTAATATACGTGTATAATTTTGCTGTTTTTATAATTATCTCAATTGTTAAGAAATTTTTCTAACAAAGTTGTAAATTTTATATTGTATACCGGGGCCTGCCTACAAGCAACTTGCTTATTAAGGGTATCCCTCCATTTTTATGTTTATATTGTTATTTTAATACAATGTGTCAATATTATGTTATATTTGTTCTGTTTTTAAAGATGGAAAAATAAAATTGAATTGAATTGAATTGATGGTACAGAGAAAAAAAACAAGACAGGGAGAATGATAGCACAAGAAAAAGAAAGTCTGACAAAAGAGAGATGAGGAGCAAACAAGAACAGAAAGAATGAATAGAAATGATATTACTGTAAGCAAGTAATACCAGGCGGAGAAAATGTGGTGATTCAACGTAATCCTGCAACAATTACTTTGGGCTATATTTCGTCAAAGATATAGGGTTAGGGTTAGGGCTGCAATTTGTGTTTTAGGTTATGTCAGTCCCTGGTTTAAGGTTTAGGGTGAAGGTGAAAGTAAAGTAAAGAGTTTGGTCCAGGGATAAAATTAGGAATTTGGATAGTGTACAAAAATTGACCGCAGAGCATATGTTCTACAACCAAAATATCTTCAAAAATTTTTCTTCTCCTTTGACTCAAGTACCAAACCATGGAAAGGGATAATCCTGAAACCAAACAGGATCAGAGTCCTATACTAAATTGGATCTGAAATAAAATCCTATTGACTGTTATATGAGTCATGCTTGAATGGAAATAATCCACACTCAATTGGTTTACCTCAAGCTTTTGCTTCAATATAGAATTCTGCAACAGTTAAAATTCAAATCAAATGTTTCCTATAAAATGGCTGTATACTTTACAAAGGGATAGCAGGAAATGTGTAGACTTCAAGCTATATAATTTAGAATCACACTTTTATCAATGTACATGACAATTTATCAGACAATCTCCTTCTTGTTCCTCTTTATCATATTCATATTGAAAATATAACAATAGCAACAACACTAATAATAACAACAACAACAATTACAATAATAATAATACGATGGTGACAATTTAATTACAATGACAATGTTACAATTTTTTTGTTCATTTTCTTGGCATCACAACAACAATATATTGAGCACATCCTCAGCACACTACTGACAGCTAGCCTACATGTACAACCACTGTGTATGCTCTGTAGATGTAGAGGAAATGATATGGGGGGGGGGTCATTTGTAATCAAGGAGCTTTGGTAACCTCATTTCTATGGATTATCAATCAAGCATCTCAGCTGTCCTCCTTCAGAAGCTAGTAGCCTATCTCTCAGACCATGGACCCTACCCATGCTCAGACTACATATCTCTAACAAGCAAAGAAAGGTCTTACAGTATGACCCCCACCCGAAATGAAATAAACCTAAAAACATATATATATATATATATATTTAAGAGTTATGAATAAGCCTTTGCAAGGCAATTCATAAATGTTTATTTATGCAGTGAGATTATTGTTTTTTGTTGTTTAGAAATCAATCAGAACTAGGCCATTTTGTGGAAGAGTGTCAAAATCTGTTCTCAATCACTTGATTGTACACAAGCAAATTCAGCAGCATATGCTTGTGCGTATTTTCCATTTTATCTGTTTATCTGAGAGCCAGAAGGGTGTAAGTCAGTATCAAAGTATAGAAGTACATGCCCTTCTGGCTCTAGCTCCACAGACAATTTAGTGAATGAAATATCTAGAGCATTATAGTTAATTGTGCTAAGATTCTCATAAAACACTCTTTCACTATCGATCTGACCCAGTTATAGTAATGATACCACAGTACATGCATGCACAGTTATTGATACGGTTCATTTCATATATTTCAAATCCTTAGTTTGTTCAAAATAAGCTGAACATTTGGTCATTTGCTACAACAGCTGTAGGCCTCAGTGTACAGAACACAACATCTGGTGCCAGGAATTTTGCAAATATGACTATACCTGTATGTACCATGCTGTCATACACATATTGCCGTCTATGACTAAGCAAAACTGGTTGTACAGAATAGTGATCATCACTGAACGCAATATCGAATACACTGCTCAGATTAAACCAATTCTAGCTCCAATCTATTTCAAGGGGATTATAAATCTGAACTGAAGTGCTTAGAAATATATACATTTGAAAGTAAAAGGAAAATACAGTAGATTCGCGGTTAGGGCACAAATGTGATTTCTTTATTTTCTGACGGCAAATTGTTACCAAACATTATGCATTAGAAGAAAATATGCATATACATGTAATCTACAATTTTCATTTTGAGAGACATATCTCACAGTGTTTGTGATTTATTGTTAAATCTCCTGCACCCCTTGGATGGCCATGTAACCCTTATCTGGCTTTACAGTTAGGCATATATATACATGTACATGGTCTTTAACATTGGTGTTATAGTGTGTGACAACTGCAGATTTTTGAAAATGGAAATATGCAAAATTAACCAACAAGTTTCATTTTTGTATTGCATGGTGTTTGGATGGATTTTTTCTTACATGCATGCAGCCCCAAATTAGACACTTCAATGGCTTTTTACAATATGTGGTCTTTCACATCAGTGCTATGGTATGTGACTGTGACAACTACAAATGTTATGCCCCACCTCTGTATGCAAAAAGCATATTTACATACCACTTGAATATGGAATTCATCATAATCCAGCCATTCGGATGGCTTTGCACAGTAATCTCGCTTGAACTAAGGAAAGGAATGTGATTGTTGGGTGTGACTGCACAATGGCGTGAAGTGTTTGACGTATATGTTTGACAAGGTCTTTGCGTGATGGTCAACTGAAAGATTGAGACTATTTAACAGACCATGCCCATATAATTGTAGATCAATCACTAATAAAGGGTATTATGAAAATCATAATGACAGATTGGTTCAAACAGGAGTACATTTAAAATAATACCCAACAATTAAAGTAGGTGTATTTTCCATCTAAAAGGGGAGGAAATTTATTAAAGTGTACATGAAACGATGCAATATGGCCCAAGTCCAAACAGTTTCAATACAAACATAGTACATTTAACCACAAGATCCCCCCTCTCTCTCTCTCTCTCTCTCTCTCTCCCTCCCTCCCACTCAAATTTCCTGATATCTCAACTGAAGTGCTGTACACCAGATCCAGATGCTATCATCACCATACATGAAAGAAGCCTCTCCCATCAAGCAACTATCACCTTTTCTGGCACACATCCTAATGAGGCAATTAAAGCCCTACCTCTCGTTTAAGAGGTTGGTTTAGTGATAGATAACAGAGAAACAAACATCTATATAAACTCTATTTGTGGAGGGATAGGAGTCTGTTCACACATAATTCTGTTTTTTAACATATTTCCTGACTTATCTAAAGATCTACATGTAGGCCACATCCTAGTCTAGTTATGTGGTCATTGAAAACAAACTTATAACCAAAAAAGGGAGTTAAAGAGAGAGAGAGGGCAGATTTAAGAGAACAAAATTAAAATAGGTTCATCCTGACTTTTCATGTTTCAACATTTTATAATGTTGTATGGGTTTTATACCAAGTATTTGTCTGTCAAGCAAGAGTCTAACGTTCCCCTCGTCCATCCCACCCTTCTCTGACTTTAAATCTTCCTCATTGAGTATACGTTGTGGTCAACTTCTAACAACAACCAACTAAATGTATGTAACTTCTATCCTGGACTGTGACCCAGGATTATACACCCTTGTCCTAACCCTACCTTATGAAATAACCCAAGTCAAAATAAAATAGTCCACAATCTAAAACTAGAAGAAAAATAGTGGATAAAAAATAACACAGAAAATATTGTTTTTTACTTTTTTCAACTCTGAATACATTTTCATCTGTCTTTTGTTCCAAATTATTGTAAAAATATTATTAAAAATTATTATATTATAAAAAGCATTATAAATATGTATTTTGTCTATTTTCCATTTTTTCCATGAGAAAATAAAAGGAAAATAGTCTAGTTTTGCGGGAAATAACATAACAATATGGAGAAATTACAAAAAAATACAATTTTTGCAAATGAAAAACGATGAGGGGAAAGCCTGAATCACAGGTCACCAAAGCAAATGTCAGGTCACCTGTATCTCTTTCTCCTTCTCTTCTTCAAAATCAAAATCCCTTCACATTACTACTAACTCGTAATTATCCTCAAGTCAGACACAAGTCAAAGTAAATTAGCACTCCTTGATTTGAAACATACTTTGATTCTGATCACTCCTCTGAACACTCCTCCTTTTGCACCTAGGTGATATCAGAAGAGCCTGTTACTATGTCCACACTATCATTTAATATTGAAGTACCTGTCAGGTTGACCTATAGCATAGCCTTAGAAGATTAAATATTGACTACCGGTATTAAAGGAAAACTGATAGGCCTATTGTCCACTATATATATATATATATATATATATATATATAGGCCATGGGCCGGGCAACCAAAAGTGCCTTAGTTTTTTAGTTTCGTTTCACCTTTTGTGGAGGAAGATTTATTAATCTTAAAATTACACTAAAAATACGATAATCACTTTTGACTTGTTCCCACTTGCACAAGTTGCATGTTAGCTCACAATTTGAGACAATTCAAGAGAAATTGGAGAGAAGATCTCCTAAAAATGAATGAAATACTCTGACCAATGTTGACCAATCAGAGACGCGAATTTACCGTTCAGAGCAAACATGGCGGCCCCCATTAACAATTTGGGCCACACAATATGACCATTGATCTCAACGAATTGAATCACTTTTGATCACTCTATATATGTACAGTAATACTACGCATGGTCCATGTATACAGCTAAATTGGCAACATAAAATCTTGCTTGCTATTTTTAATTTGACAAATACCTGTATTTTTTCAATATATTTGAACTCTCTTGCGGATATTCTGGAATATTCATAAATTATCAGAACTGTTTTACGCTGCATTATCTGCATGTGGGAACAAGTCATTTTCGAATCTTCGTATTTTTAGCCTGTTTTTTAAAGTATCAAAACAAAATCATGGCGATGTGTAAACAAAACTGAAGGATAAAGAGACTCGGCCCACGGCCTAATATCACTTGAGTATCATACTTGCAGAAGCATGGCTATCAGGAGAGAGTGATTTGATCATGAACAAATGAAATGAAACATAATTTCATAATAATAACATAAACATAAAAAGCTCCTAATTGAAATAAGGCAATGGATAACATATACAAACAGATACAATTATTATCTCAAATATACTTGCACTGTTTGTATGTAACATTTTTTTTTAGTACAGAGCAAATGGGAGGGGACCTAGCAAGATACATTATACAGTTGCCAATTTGTGTTTGATTGATCACAACTTTCTTTTTTTAATCGTATTTTGCTCAAACTTTCACTGACCTGTCCCTCTCGTTTTCTGCTTCTATCATAAAACTAACT
Organism: Mesocentrotus franciscanus; assembly: GCA_037976565.1. Classification (NCBI taxonomy): domain Eukaryota; kingdom Metazoa; phylum Echinodermata; class Echinoidea; order Camarodonta; family Strongylocentrotidae; genus Mesocentrotus; species Mesocentrotus franciscanus. The sequence goes on from CP137685.1 coordinate 18,553,710, forward strand.
ATCAGGGTGGACTTTCCCTTTAATGGACACTCTGCTTTTAGTTCAGTTTGCGTTTAATATTGCATCATTTATTCATTATTACAATTTCTTCCCCACTTTTTTCCTTTATCTCTTTCTCTTTCTACTTTGTTATCTATTTGGAAATGACAATAGGCATTAGTTATGCATAACCAGAGTATTGGATCTAATATTGATTAGAAATATCACTTCACAGAGAGGATTTAATTTCGCTGGAGTCTCAGCTGTATTTCAAGGTCATCCAATTGACGTATATTCTAATCTATTACTAATGTGCCCTTCATCATGCATTCCGTTTCATACCAATATCTGTCGTGCAAGGGTAATATCATGTATGCTTTTTAAGAACTATGTGATAAGAGATTATGTGCCAAGATGTACAGTATATCACCGGCACACTGTTAATACTGTGCAGGGGTAGGAAATTTTGTCAAATGTAAGATGATATCCACATAATTTTCTACAATATGCCTACCACTAGATTCTCGTAGTATAAGGAAAGGGTGCATGTAGGTATCAAACCAAATAACTTTAGATAATGATAATTTATTGTAGGCCTATATGTACGTACATACATTTAGCTATCTGAGTTTCATTTCATATAGTACGTAGTAGGTAGTAATGGGATCGGCAGCAGCAGTAGTTCCTCCAGCTCTGAAATATATGTACACAAATCTGTTCACTGGGAAATCGGTAGGTTCTACTAGTCGATGACTCTGTTTAATCAAAACAGATCTTCATTTTTCTGACAAATATTGATTTATATGCCCGCTCCCTACGCCCACATGCCTGAGCAATCTACAAATCAAATATTGTTACATGAGTGCCAGAAGGACCTTAAGTTTTATTTAAATTATAAGTTTCCCGCCCTTCTGGCTCTCAGCACATGATATAGTGTGATCATCGGAATCTTATCATCAGTAAATATTTGCAAATCTGGGCCACAAAATAAAAAATATGTAAATAGGACAAAACAGATATAACAGACAGGAATATTGGTCTCACAGACAGGAGTCTACAAGCCAGTGGTAAATCATAGGTGAAGGGGAGAGGACAGGACCAGGGGTGAGTGCCCAACAGCCCCCCCCCCCCACAAAAAACCCTTCTACAACTTCTACAACCTACAACATAGCAGTAATAAACAGAAAGAAAAAAAATGTGTAAAACCCACATCCCTAACAAATTCAATTGACTTAAATTCAACATCAGCTGAATGCCTGCTGCTGCTACTACTAACATTACTACTACTACTTCAATAACTGCTACTTCTTTTATTACTACTACTACTTCAACTACTACTACTATTTTGCTACTACTACTACTACTACTACTACTACTACTACTACTACTACTACTTCAACTACTACTACTATTTTGCTACTACTACTACTACTACTACTACTACTACTACTACTACTAATGATAATAGTAATACAAATAATAATAACAAGCGTAGCATCCCCTCACAGGGTACAAATGGCCTATATACGTCAGAACAAGTTACCTTCATTAGACTACATTACATCCTGCATCAAAAATTTGTTGGCTTTTGATTGGTTGAGAGCTCGTCACATGACCAGAAATATTTGAACTATTTTTAGAAAGTACTATATGAGAGTACTATTTGGGAGTACTATTTGGGAGTGTTTTTTTTTTTTCTTCAAATCTTAATTTGATGAAAACAAAATATTCTAAATCTTTTTAGATAAAAATTGACATTTTTTTTGTTCTAAATTTTTTTTTGTCCCAAAAATGTTTTTTTTTTAAATAAAATAAATTTTTGATGCAGGATATAAAACAAATATACCATGCCTTCTATTCGAGGTACTGGTTAAAACTATGGGCCTTGGTGACTCCAAAGTACCATTTCGGGCTGCGCCTCAGCAAATAGTACTATGGGAGTCACCTCTTGCGCATAGTTTTAACCAGAACCTCTCAAGACAGTGTATATTTGTATACTATTATATTACTAGGCAAGGAACTTAACCACATTTTCGCATATATAATTAGGTATTTTTGCATATTTAATGCACTATGACCTTTGACCTACATATTCTGAAATCTAACTTAGGTTGTGTTTTGATACCATGTACCTTCATATCAAATTTCATTAAAGTCCGTCAAACATTACTATAAAGTTATCGAACGGAAACCAGATTTGTATTTTTACGCATATTTAATGAGCTATGACCTTTGACCTTTGACCTACATACTCCGAAATCGAACTTAGGCTGTGTTTTGATACCATGTGCCTTCATATCAAATCTCATTAAAATCCGTCAAACATTATCGATCGGAAACCAGATTTGTTACGGAAGTACAGACGGAAGTACGGACGGAAGTACGGACGGAAGTACGGAAGGACAGACGGCAGCGTTACTATATTCCCTCCGACTTTGTCGGCGAGGGGATAATAATAATAGCAATTATAATAATAATAATGAAAACTATTATAATAATAATAATTTAATAAAATAACAAAGAATCAATATGGTACAGTACAAATAAAAAGATCCAGGAAATTACATTATCTTGACTAATAGTAATACATAAATATTTTGATCATTGGTGGGCAACTCACAATCCCACATAATTTATTGTTGCCAATTTGGGTATTTGAAAGAGCAGACATTAGATAATGAATATCTCAGCAAATCACAAAATATGTGAGATACATTGTGAGATACATTAGAGACTTTTTGATTTGCACCTTCACTAGTGGACTGCTACGTATCCGGTCATTTTTTAAGCAGGGTTGACGAGGCACGCTGATCGATGCGCACTGCTTCAAAAATGACCGCATACGTCGCAGTCCACTATAGTGAACGTGCAAATCGAAAAGTCCCTATTATCTATGTGTGAACTGGAGCATGAAACTTGTTTTTGCCCCATTTTGATCATCGGTGGGCAACTCACAATCCCACATAATTTATTGTTGCCAATTTGGGTATTTGAAAGAGCAGACATTAGATAATGAATATCTCAGCAAATCACAAAATATTATGTGAGATACACTGTGAGATACATTATCTATGTGTGAACTAGAGCATGAAACTTGTTTTCACCCCATTTTGACAGCATAATCTAGCCCTTGTAGCACAATTCATTTAAATCTATTTTTATTATAATAATATTCCGGTCATTGGCACACTGAGTCACACCCTGATTAGGATAATAATCTTGTATTTTACAATTGGAAATATTTCAACTGTAACATATGATTGAAAATGAAATACTTTAATTCAATTCAATTCATTTATTCAACGATATGAAAATAGTAAATGTACAATACATTAGATCTTGTTGATATAATCATATATGAAGTTAACATATCGTTAGGGGCAACCAAAAAAGATTGAGATCTTGTGAACTGGTGCCCCTTTTACAAAATTAACAAATTACAAGTAAAACATTAGTAATAATCACACGCAGACATATCCAATGCACACACACACACCCCACACACATACACACTCACCATCTTTACTCTAACAAGATAAAGAGAAGGGAAGAAGGAAGAGAGATTACATGTACAGCGTACATATATGAGGTAAATTAACATTATTATTTTAAAAATATATGGAAATCAAGATGTATATATATATATATATATATCAATAAAGTGACTTTTATCAAAAGTGTATAGTAAATTACAGGTATCTTCTGTTTCATAGACTCTTTTTAATTTTTAAAATACTTTCTTTATAGTTGTTCATCAAAATTTGTTACAAAATATGGGTATGGTACCTATAAAAACATATACATACATGTACTGTACATTGATGTTTATTTGAATCAGCTTGTATTTTGCCTTTCTCCATAATGAACATGTTTTTATTTTATAAATACAATTAAATGGAGAGAGAGAGAGAGAGAGAGAGATTAGGTAAAGTAATAATTCCTCATCTATGAGCTAGAGGGGTATGAGGGGTGTGGTACTTAAAATAATATGCCTGTAAATTAACAACCTTCATGCTTTCAGACTCAGGTGACAAATACTCCACTTACAGACTGACATCATTGTGACAGGTCGGGTCAGTTTATTACTAGAATAGTGAATGCATGAAAATTGAAAAATTATTTCAGACAGTTTTTTTCTTCTTAAGCCTCAGGGTCTAGACTATGAGATTACATTCCTTTCTTGACCTAACTTGATGCCCTCATTACGAGTCGCTTATGACTTAAAAGAAATTTGATTTTTACAGAAATTGTTTGGGTTTTGTATAAGAGCACAAGAAAAGATCCTTCCTACATTTTCATTCATTACATCTTGACATCTCTCACCCCTCCCCCTCTCTCTCCTCTCCCCCTCTCCCCTCTCTCCTTCTCTCTCTCTCTCTTTCATTCTCTCTCTCCCTCATTCTCTCTCTTTCATTCTCTCTCTCTCTCTCTCTCTCTCAAATCTGTTGCTGTTCATTTATAGAAGAGTCACACAAACCATGATTTGAATGCCATTTGGTTTCCACTATTACACAACATTTCTATTCAAGCACCTTGCACACGTCCATCTCATAGATAGAAAGCACTCAAACACCATTTTATGTTCCCTGAAAATGGACGTCGTTGGATGGTGTCATAACTCTTTCATTGAGGGGCTCTTGTTGCTGCATACGCAATGGGTATCGACCCTGGCATGCAAAATGTAAATTAGCATCAAACTGTTGTGGTGCAAGGAGAGAAGCATGGCTGCAGATGCCTTTTAATTTTAATGAGCCCTTCTAATTCTTGGGTAATTACCCGACGCGATTTTTGCATGCATGCATGCTGTGCCGTGTATCATTGTTCACAGCACGGCACCGAAGCATGATAATTTCTTGTACCTGTGTTTAAGATGCACCCCGATATTTGACACTTTTCTGCATGAAAAAAGTGCACTGTATACACGGTACTTGTGATTGGTAGAAATTGAACACTCGGATTGATTTCATTCCTCATATAGATTGCGAGACTGCCAGAGTCATGCGTTGCTTTTTAATTTGTTTTCTATAAGTTGCATTCATTGTAAACTCATCTCTCCTGGACCAGTCTATTTCTGAAAAACAAACAATGTCATGATTATTGGCCAAGATTATAAATTCCTGGGTCTCTAGTTTTGAACTGGATTGTACCCCATCATGTCTACTTTTGATACCATTGCATTTATATTCCAGTAAAATATATGTCAACTCTTCTTTAGAAGTGTTTTTTTAATGAACACCATTTTGAGATTATAGAGTTTCAGAGTTATCACTGTTGAAAAAAGTTATTGGTATGAAAATCATATCAAATTTCGATCATAAGTAATACATTGTATAAAAATCTAATAGCGGTAATAAATAATTACAATTTCCCTTCTTTAGTCGAAGACTATAAGTGTTGTAAAACTGCCTAGCTTGATTGTGTTTCAAATGTATTAAACTAAATACTCAATTTTGGTACTGCCATTGTGGATACCGGTAGTAGTTTCTATTCATACACGTATTTTTCATTTCTGTGTAGTTATTTTCAAATACTCTTCAATAATACTTTTGTACCCTTTTCGTTAAGGCGATACCTGTCAAACCTGTATAGATCTTTGTGTATGGCATCTTTCTGCATCAGGTTTTGGTGAAAAGCGAGCGTCATTCGGTTATCATGCCTGAACTCATTCCTCATTATTGTGTTAACGACACTAACATGGTCACTGAACATTGCATTATTATCCCTTGGTGTTCAGATTGACACCACAGAATTAGCATCCTGTAAGTGATATGTAACGTTGTCAATCATTTGTATTATTCTCTTGGCACAATGTATCACCCTAAATGTTATGACAACGTTTGCCACCATCAGTTTTTTTCAAAGCGTTGGTATTCTCCAGATTGTAACCACTTTTGTACTTCATCAATATTATACTTAACAATCTTTTGTAGATGCACTTGCTTTGAGAACTCAACAGGGTCTATGTGCTTTCTTTGAGAGTTTCCAATGAGTAATACGTTTATCTGTTAAATGTTTTAGTTAAGACGATCATTTCAATGGTTCCTAATGCCTTGTTTATCTCTTCCTTAATTATGTTTGTTGTTTGGCGAAGTTAGTTCATTAATGTTTCTTTCCTTTTGACTGGTTTGTTTTTCTTGTTGTCTGGTGTATTTGGATCTGTACTCTTAACAGGCGATCGCGAGGCCTTACCATGGCCATGTATGCAGCGGCAGTGTAACTGGCAATACGCGATAAATCTGTACAAAAAAGCGATTACAAATTCGCTGCTGGATCGTGTGGCCATTCAACGCACACAATACGCAAACTCTCAAATTTGGCTTTTAGAAAAATAATTGGTCATTCAGAATTTTGAAAAAACTGAATATTCCGATTAAATCGGAACAGTTAGCAGGTATGGGGGGGGGGCATATTGAGTTATTTCAGACGGTAGAGCCTTTGCTTCATTCTGTTGTGGGCTGGTGATGGATGACATGACAGAATTAACGGTCTGTCTTTCTTCAGCTGGGGAGGGGGGTCAACCTTTGGTGGTGCCTTTGTTGGCAGCATTTGTTTGACGAGCCACAGGAGACTGTCCTGTGGCTCCTGTGGCATCTCCTGATGTTACTACATCTCTGTAATTCTGCTGGCTATTTTTCATTCTGTGTTCTTGTTTTCATTAGTTTGCCACTGGAGTTTTATGCTCAGGTTTTCATCTTTTTTTAATTCTCAATTTCTTTCTTTGCTCTCTCCAATTCGGTATTTGATTGTTCCATGTCTCTTGAAGGTGAGCATTATTTTGTCTCATCTGCCATTTCCTGAAATGCACGGCATTGTTTAGCTTCCTGTTCAATGTTTCAAATTATCAATTGCTGTTCTTTCATCTTTCTCTCAGTCTTGGTTCCATCTTTGATATTTGGATATTGTCTCTCAGGGTTTTTTTCTTTTGTGGTACGGTGGTTATAGTGTTGTGGAGGTGTTCTTATTTGCAGGTTTGCCATTCTGTTGGGAATAAAATGCATTGCATCTGTTTTTTCCATGTTGGTGATTATAGGGGCACAATCAACATGACTGGGTCTGTTGAGGCATCATTGTCTGCTTTTCTCTTTTCTATTGTTATTCTTCTCTATTGCATGGAATCATGGATTATGTCTTTATTGGCCTTTTCAGTTTGGGCAAATGTACTTTGCTGCTGATATTCGTTGTATATATAATAACATATATGCCGGTAAATCTGTACATGCCAAATTATATCTTAGCTGACAATGATTACATTGAATGATATATTCATCCAGTGGTTCATTACATATTGGACATGTTGCATCCCCACCTACTTGTGAATTCTGCATCTGAGAAGTAGATATATATGTTCATCCCCTTCAGTAATATTGTCATTTGATATGTCTGCCATTCTGAATAAGTCACAGTCAGAATCAAATTACAATTCTGAGAAGTAGATATATATGTTCATCCCCTTCAGTAATATTGTCATTTGATATTTCTGCCATTCTGAATAAGTCACAGTCAGAATCAAATTACAATTCTGAGAAGTAGATATATATGTTCATCCCCTTCAGTAATATTGTCATTTGATATTTCTGCCATTCTGAATAAGTCACAGTCAGAATCAAATCACAATTCTGAGAAGTATATGTTCATCCCCTTCAGTAATATTGTCATTTGATATGTCTGCCATTCTGAATAAGTCAGTCAGAATCAAATCACAAAGGGCATGACCGTTATATTAGTTATATTGTTCATTGCTAATTGTAGGAATGGATTATTTCCTGGTTTATAGTATATATATATATATATATATATATATATATATATATATATATATATCTCACAAGTGTATGTTCGGCAATGACGGCAATAAACATAAATGGGACTAGGTTCTCGGTACTGTCCACTATATTCCAGTGTAACGACAAATAATACACTGAATTCATCCACTGTATTCATGTTTTAGTCAGAAAATATCACACAGTTGACAAATATCACGATGACAGTTATATTGGCTAATTGCCTCCCGAAAAATGAAATATGTGTTATTTTCCTTTCAAAGAGCAATACAGTTTGAATATATTCTAACTCTGACGCATGATAATAGAGAAAAAAAAGGGGGAAAGAACTGCATTGATTTCTATTCTACATGAATTTTTTTTTTAATGATTATAACATCAACCCGAAAAAAAAAGAATATATGGACATTTACAATTGTTCACATCCTGAAAATAACAAAAACAAGACAAAAAGACAGGATGAATGCACATGAACAATCAAGTATGAATCGTACTACATAGATTCCCTTTCTTATTAAACCAAGTTGAAATAAAAGGATTATTTTCTTTGAATAAAGTTGTCAGAATAATTGTTGGGGATAATCTTGAGTGGGAGAGTATATAGAATACATCACTCACTACCAGTAGGGTGCGGCCTGACTTTGAAAGAGTCTGGAGAGATTATGTTGACTGAATAGTTCTCATGACCTCACCAGGTCATGACTGTGGCCTGCCTTCCAGACAGTGAGGTCAATTTTCATATTCAATCTTCTCTTCATTCTCCTATATTCGAACTGTGATTACCCCATCCCCTAATTATCTTATATTGGGACTATTGTATACAACTAATACAAATACTGGTAGTAGTCTTGGAACTAAAATAAAGGGAAAGATAATAATATCAAAATGAAATAACAGACACTGGAGACAAAATAAGAAAGACATGTAGAGGGTGAAAGTCAGACTAATAACAGAAATTGTTCCCATATAACTTTATGATGTCAGTCTATGTGAATGTCTGTATTTGTGACAAGATTTCATCAAGGTTTATCCAGGTTTGAAGTATAACATGTTAAAAAGACCCATACATGCACTTCTCTTGCATCAACATATTAATTAAATTACCTCCATTATCTACCAATAGTATATCCAACAGGGGCAACACAGGAGAACATCCCCTTCAATATATGTTTTCCTCCTTTCTGAGGCATGTCATTTTTTCCACTTAATGACTATGATTTCTATTTTTAATACCTCTGTGTAATGGAGAAGGGGCTAAACATACTTGTTCCCACCCTTGTGTATAATATTCCTGAAGTGTACGCTCAATTAACTCATTTAGTTCTAAAATTATATGCAGACGTAAAATGGCTTTAATTCTCTTTTAACATTATTTGCAGCAGAGTGGCAACTTTAAAAGGTGGTGCTGCGTATCATGTGCCCCACATGAGGTATCAATGATGATCAACAAAGGCTTGGCAAAATGCCCTAAATAAAGTCAATATGCCTACTTGCCCCCCTCCTCCTCCTAACAGGTGCCCCTCTTTAAATAAGTATTAGCTTATACCTGCACGTAGGCTCTACATACTGCGGTGCAATAAACTGAATATTCTATTTAATGCCATCATGTTCAAACTTTTATTTATTCATTGACAATGTAATCTTGCACTTAAAAATGTAAGTTAGTTGTAAGCATGGCAAGTGTGTCTACCCTAGTACTAGCCTACTATGTTACTACAAGGCAGATCCTAAAAGTTGTACTAGTACTATGTTACTACAAGGCAGATCCTAACATTTGTAAAAGAGTGAAAGAATATTACAAAATGTTGTGCCATGAAAAAGGTCACCCACTCCTTTTTCTTTCTTAAAAAAAAAAGCACAAGGGAGGGGGCACATTATTCCCTCCCCTCCGGGCCCCCTCCCCCTCCACCAGTGATAATCCATATAAATAAGCAAAGCTGCACCATCAATCATGACCATGTAGCTACTATTATATCCTGCATCAAAAATATATTGGTTTTTGATTGGTTGAGAGCTCGTCACGCGACTAGAAATATTTCAACTATTTTAATGTTGCTCTGAAAAAGTACTATTTGGGTGTAGAAGTACTATATGAGAGTACTATTTGGGGGTTGAATTTTTTTTGGTTTTGTTTTCAATTTGAAAATTGTATTTATTTTTTAATTCTTTTTTAAATCTAATAATTTGTGTTTATTAGGTGGTCTGTCAACGACAGATCACCTATTGATTTCGTCAGAATTTTCTTTCTTTATTATTATTTATTTATTTATTTTTATTTCTTCCGTACACTTTTTTGTGTTTACTCGAAATCGACATGGTCAATTTCCTTCAAATTTCTGTCAGTCATCAGGCCCTATAATATCAAGTTCAAGTAACCTTCTCAAGGTCATGGGGTCATCGTGACGTCATCCAGGCGCCATTTTGTAAACATCAGGTCATTATCTTATCTCGATAACGAGTCATCAAAAATCAACCATATTTGGTATACATCAATTTTAGGTCAAAGGTCAACAAAAATGTCGACAAAATCGCGCGCACCTCGACGCGCGCGTACACGCCCATCAAAATTTCAAAATGCTTTAATTCGTCCCAAATTTTGTTTGCACGCGTTTCTGGCCATTTTAAGCATTTTCAAAATTTGCGCGCGAGTTTTCGTGCGTACTGGCATTTTGCAACATCGAATCACCAAATTTTCTCTGTCATCATATTTGGCTAATTTTTCAAAGGGATTTTGATACCTTTTTCTGACACAATGAGCGTCCGTCAAAGTTAACAGCACCCGCGGACCTGCGCTATCTCTATCCACAATACATGGGCAAAAACATGCCTACACAAAACTCATTTAACTCTTCAGAATGGATGGATACCCCCAATTTTTTTTCATATTTGGATAGAATATGAGTCGGAGATATGATTTCATGTCTCATTTGACCCTCAATTAACTCATGACGTCATCATAATGGCCTCCGAACTCAAAATTTCAATTTGCATATTATGACGTCAGCATATTTTTGGAAAATTGATTGTATCTCTGTAAATATTGATTGATTTTCTTCCAAATTTTAATATGTTCTAGCTAAGACAATACTCTACAAATGCAGTGAACACAATTTTTCATTTTGACAAAGGCATCATGGCGTATTTTTGTGATTAAAGGAGGCATGTCAATTTTTCACTTTCTGCGTGTATTCTCTATGGGACATGACTTTCTCTCAAAACTGGATTCTACATTACTGTCTTTCGCGAGCAATATCTCCGTCGTTTTATCTTCGTTTTCGCTGAGCTTCGAGTATGTTGTAGCTGAGACAATAAGCTATCACCAGTGTGCCCTTTATTTTCGATCAGATGCCGGGATCATGCTCATATTTCATTTGCAAAGTGGGATTTGAGAATTCCCTTTCCCGTTTACGTGTAATCGCTATGGGAAATGTTTTGGTATATCGGTAACGCACTTCACTTCCGACCTCGAGACCCCTGGTTCGAGTCCGGGCGGCTCCAACAATTTCTTTCTTCACTTTTTTTGTCTTTTGACCTTTCACTGATCATAAGAATTGAAGACAGACCACCTAATTCGTGCCCATGACGAATTAAATTTCTAGTTTTTTATTCTTTTTTTTAATAAAAATTGTAATTTTTCAAATTTTTCCCAAAAATTTGAAAGATAAATTTTTGATGCAGGATATAAAACAAATATACCATGCCTTCTTTGCGAGGCACTGGTTAAAACTATGGGCCTCGGTGACTCCAAAAGTACCATTTGCTTCGGGGCTGCGCCCCTCAGCAAATACTATTATATACCTCACTTTAGAAATCTAGCCATCTGATTGGTCGAAATTGGAGTCGTGATTTCAAGCCATGCCCAACTCACAGGGCATAGCAATCCGCTCTGTATTCTGAAAATGTTCGGTCATTCCGCACAATAGCTTGAAATCCCGTCCAAGCAATCCAAAATAAGGTGCCTAACTCTCAAGCCGCCTCAAACTTTGGCCGACATTTTTTATTCTTAGCTGATAACAGATTCAAATAAAGGAGATTTCCAGCTTTCTGGTGGTATACGTCACCTGCCGGGGGAAGATGTCTGGACCTTACTGTTTAACTTTTAAATCCGCTCTGTATTCTGAAAATGTTCGGTCATTCCGCACAATAGCTTGAAATCCCGTCCAAGCAATCCAAAATGAGGTGCCTAACTCTCAAGCCGCCTCACACTTTGGCCGACATTTTTATTCTTAGCTGATAACATATTCGAATAGAGGAGATCTCCAGCTTTCTGGTGGTATAGCTCACCTGCCGGGAAGATGTCTGGACCTTACTGTTTAACTTTAACATTGGCTCTGTATTCTGAAAATGTACGTACATTCCGCACAATAGATTCAAATCCCGCTCAAGCAATCCAAAATGAGATGCCTAACTGTCGAGGCGCCTCAATATCTGGCCGACATTTTTTATTCTTAGCTGTTTACATATTCTAATAGAGGAGATGTTCAGCTTTCTGGTGGTATATGTCACTTGCCGGAGGAAGATGTGTGGACCTTACTGTTTAACTTTAACATTGGCTCTGTATTCTGAAACATTCCGCACAATATATTCAAATGGTGAAATGGGGCTTTTATGAGAAGGGGGAAGTGGCTCTAATTAAAAGAAAAAGAGGCACATTTTAAAATAAACAAGGCATTTATCAGAGATAAAAGGGGTCATTATGAGAAGGGGAAGGGGCACTTATAAGAAGGAAAAAGAGCATTTATTAGCCAGGAAAAGCGGGACGTGTCAAAATAAAAGGGGCATTTATTAGAGATGAAAAGAGCACTAATCAGGAGGGGAAGGGGCACTTCTCAAAGTAAAACGAGTATGTCTCAGAATTGAATAGGGTCATTTGCAAGAGATGAAAAAGGGCACTTAAGAGAAGGGGAATGTGCTCTTTTTTTATAAATAGGGGCATCAATCAGATTTTAATAGGGGCATTTATCGGAGGTGAAATGGGGCTTTTATGAGAAGGGGGAAGTGGCTCTAATTAAAAAGAAAAAGAGGCACATTTTAAAATAAACAAGGCATTTATCAGAGATAAAAAGGGGTCATTATGAGAAGGGGCACTTATAAGAAGGAAAAAGAGCATTTATTAGCCAGGAAAAGCGGGACGTGTCAAAATAAAAGGGGCATTTATTAGAGATGAAAAGAGCATTAATCAGGAGGGGAAGGGGCACTTCTCAAAGTAAAACAAGTATCTCTCAGAATTGAATAGGGTCATTTGCAAGAGATGAAAAGGGCACTTAAGAGAAGAGGAATAGGCTCTTTTTTATAAATGGGGGCACTCATCATAAGGAAAAGGGGCACTTATTAGAAAGGAAAGGGGGTTCATGTGAAAATATAAGGTGCGCTTATCAGAGTTAAAAAGGGGAAGTTGTTACAAGGGGAAGGGACACTTGTCAAAGTAAAACGAGTATCTCTCAGAATTGAATAGGGTCATTTACAAGAGATGAAAAAGGGCACTTAAGAGAAGGGGAATGTGCGCTTTTTTAAATAAATAGGGGCATCGATCAGATTTTAATAGGGGCATTTATCGGAGGTGAAATGGAGCTTTTATGAGAAGGGGGAAGTGGCTCTAATTAAAAAGAAAAAGAGGCACATTTTAAAATAAACGGGGCATTATCAGAGATAAAAAGGGGTCATTATGAGAAGGGCAAGGGGCATTTTATAAGAAGGAAAAAGAGCATTTATTAGGCAGGAAAAGCGGGACATGTCAAAATAAAAGGGGCATTCATTAGAGATGAAAAGAGCACTAATCAGGACGGGAAGGGCCACTTCTCAAAGTAAAACGAGTATATCTCAGAATTGAATAGGGTCATTTGCAAAGATGAAAGGGGCACTTATGAGAAGGGGAATAGGCTTTTTTTATAAATGGGGGCACTCATTATAAGGAAAAGGGCGCTTATTAGAAAGGAAAGGGGCACATGTGAAAATATAAGGTGCGCTTATCCGAGTTAAAAGGGGTAGTTATTAAAAGGAAATTGACACTTGTCAAAGCTAAAGGGGCAGCTCTAAGATTTGAATAGGGTAATTATCAGAGGTGAAGGGCGCTTATCAAAAGTGAAAAGGTGCGCTTCTCGTACATGAAAAGGGGCACTTACTAGAGATTAAAAAGGGCACTTATGAGAATGACGAACGGACACTTATTGCAAAGGAAAATGGGAACTTGTCGAAGGAAAAGGGGATATGGATAGATGAATAGAGAGAGTAAGGAGAAAGACAGAGAGAGAGAGAGAAATAGAGAGAGAGAAAGAGAGAGAGCACGAGAGAGCTAGGAGGGGCAAAATAGACTGGAAAGGAATGAGAAGGAAAATAAGAAAACTTAAAAAAGATGTCTATTATAAGGGAATTGGAGAAAGAGAGAGAGAGAAAGAGAGAGAGATAAAGCGAGAGAGAGATGAAGAGAGAGAAAGAGAGAGAGAAGGGGTAGGGTAATGACAATGGCAGAGGATGATTCCAGATGGAGAGGAGGGGCAAAATAGACTGGAAAGGAAAAAAAAACTTAAAAGAAGATGTCTATTATAAGGGAATTGGAGAAAGAGAGAGAGAGAAAAAAAGGGGTAAAGGAAATGTAAATGCCAACAAATGGAACCCTTATGTTGTTGTTGTTGTTGTTAGTTGGTGTTATCGGCGTTTCAATCTTTGTGAGAATATTTACGCCTTTCAATTTTTTTTTTGTATACTATTGTAAATTCGTTCTCTTCATAAATCTCTAGTTTTTTTAACATATTATCTTTTCTTTTTCCCTTTCTTCTTCTTTCCCTTCTTCCTCTTCTTTCCCTTCTTCCTCTTCTTTCCCTTCTTCCTCTTTCTTTTTTTAAATGGCTTAATCTCAGATCTACTGGTCCACTTATCATTCCCAATGGGTTATATATAGAGAGAGAGAGAGAGAGAGAGAGAGGGGTATATATTAATGTAGATATAAAAGAAAGAAAGGAGAAAAGAGAAGAATTGATATAGATTTATAAAGATAGAGGAACATGCAGGGAATGAAAGGGAGGGACAAAGGCTGAGGAAGAAAGGATAGTCTGGAGAAAATAGAGAGAGAGAGAAGAGATCGAATGAGAGGGGGTGAGAGAAAATGACATTAAAGTTGATACTTATAGGAAATAAAATCAAATAAATATAGTTTATTTTATAATTGAATGAGTTATTAAAGCAATTTATGCAGCTAACATGCCACGAAAGTGTGCAGTTTTGTGTTTTATGAAAATCAAATTTCACTAAATTGACTCTATCCTGACCTACGAAATCGCCTAAGGGAAAGTGGCTTTGTGAGTGACGTCAGAGCCGGGATATGCTTCACGCAGCTATAGAGACTAACTGCGATCTACACACAAATGTTCATAGAGTGGATGTCAGTTCCACTCTCTCAAAACGATTGATATTGCCTGAATGGTCAATATCTGACATACAATACAGTTGTCCTCTCCGTCCTGAAACATATCCTAATGACAATATTCATGTCATTATTGGCATTGAAAAAGTGACAATATCCGTAAAATAACTGTTTACAACTCAACTTTTTCACCGGCTTTAGCTTGCCAGCTGAGCTGTGTATGTACACGGAGATAGTATGAAAAATCAACCTAGCTGTGTTTCAAAATAAAATTACCTTTAGTAGAATCATGTTCCGAGGTGGAATTTGCTATGACATAACAATGAATAATGTTTCTTCTCCATTTTCATTTGTCGATAACTATAATTACATAGAATAGTGTATTTCTCACCGTGTGTGTGCGGTGTGCAGTGCAGTCACGTTTACGTGTGTTTTTATGTGCGCGCAGGTAATGTAAATCCACCAGCGATACTAAATTCAATCAGCGATCAGCCGTGTAGGCTGTAGGTAATGCGGCTGCCAAGAGCCGCACTACTCGCAGATGAATCGTAACAACAGCAGAATCGCCTCGATTTTTCCAGCTAATCTAGCCATGATACGATCGACTAAATGAAATATTCTTCGATTTGTTTGAATTTTATTTTATTCATAATAATGATCAAATCAATACTAACTGTTTTTTTTTCATAGTGGAAGAGGTGAATTAAGTCTCCGACTGATATGTCAGAGTGAAACTACATGGTGGTAAAAATCGCCGGCACCCAAATCCCTATAACATATGCAGGCTTGCTGTACAACAAAGCCGGGGACACAGCCATAGTTTCACCTTCTTTTTCCCCATTTTTCAACGTTTTTATTTCACAAACAATACATTTCTTAGAATATCAAGATGGAAATATTAATGAGAAGTAACTTACAAACGATGTTGTATTATAATTTATTCTATAGTAAGGGTAAAATAACACATAAGTTGAAGCTGTGTTTTCAGCCTTATAATGTTATACATGCATTCTACTATATACCCGGAAGTGGCACACTAGCCACGCCTCCCTTTTCCTACGTCACAGCTAAAGGCCGTTTCGGATGACAATAGGGCAAATTTGTCCCAGAGAATAGGGTGATTGTTTTCACCCTAATTTCGCTTTTTCGGAAGTGTTATATTGTTTGAATGTCATCCAAGCTCATTGTATGGCTTATAAGCTTTCTGTAGACATGAATATCTCCATATTTAGGGCTCTTCTATGAATATCAGCTTTCAGAAAGAAGGGAGAGAAAGAGAGGTAGACTGACTAACAATTCGGGATGAATCTTCAACAATAACTTGTTCAAATAATGGTCATGATTTAAAAGTCGTTATCTTTCTTACCTGTTTCGTGTCAATTTTCTTATATTTTTTGAAGTATTTTAACTAAAAACGAAGACACTTTCTCACAGTTTTCACGGCAAATCGGTGCACAATACAAGTGTAAACCGATGGTGTAGTGCGGGCGCGCGCGTGTGTGAAGTTAGCGACTGTTATCTCAGATCCTCATTAAAATCATGTAAGTAATTCATCATTACGGTCGCTAACTTCACGCACGCGCGCGCGCCCGCATCCCACCGTCGGTAGGGTATGCAATTATAGTGCATGTCGTGTGTACCAATGCTCAGGTTCAATTAACTTGTTGCCAGTGGAAATCGGTTGGTCCTTTTCCCATCTGATGAGTACCTCTTAGAACTTCCTTTTCTGTATACCGGTTTGAAGACATCATAGCAAACAATTCTATTGTTATCATGCGGTCACGGTTCGGTGCACACGAGTGGTCGCTGAGTTGTGGTCGCTAGAAGTAGTCCAATAACAGCTGATCGCGACGAAGGTGAAAATCTACTGCCGGACTAGAAATCTGTCCCGGCATGCTTTGCGATGAAACAACCGTGAAGGCACGTATTGGAGTCACCTTTGTCCTTTTGCGCATAATTTTAACCAGAACCTCTCAAGCCAGTGTATATTTGTATACTACTACTAGTATAGTACTAGTAGCAGTCGAGACAAGTAGCAATTGCACTGCCTACGGCTAAGTGTCCATGAAAAAGTTCCACTCTAATTCTAAAATATGAACCTTATCCACTTCTACCAACTGCTTGGATTACATGCAGCAGCACTCGGACCGTCGAGTCGCCTAGTGGACATGGATGTGCAATTCCTGTTGTACTTGTACATCATGCACTCGTACTCGTGCATGCCGATTGAGCGCGCGATCGCGAGGAGATGGCCCGGCATCTAATCAAGCACGGACTCCAGCTAGCGCTACGCCGACAGGTGGGCACGGGGTGGGTGCGGCGTTAATACTCTTCAACATACGGTTATATTTCACATAAAATTCAAATCTAGATCCTATTATACGAGAGGACTTACCAAAATAGACAGCTTTATTACACTTTGGACAGTTAGGCATGATGATTGGTGTTCTAAAAACCTCGAAATACAAGATCAGAGCGGTGTGCTAGTGATGTGATGCCTGTTTTCGTCTTCTGCTACAGGACTTAGCAGTACGGTACGTGCGTGTATGATGTATGATATCGTGCTACGTAAACATACAATTTAGTAGCGTGTGCAAATCACTTCATGTATGGTGCACTCGCCACTGTATCCCCCTGAATCACATCCCTGAATATTATGTTTACAAATAAAAATGTGTTAATTAATTGAAAAATTGCAAAAGTTTGCTCTGCACAAAGACTGTTATGTTTAATACCCTAATACCCATGTCTTGATTGTGAGGTATATGTCCACTTGACCGAAATACGTAGCCGTAGGTCTATGATAAGGCAATGATGTTGTAGGCCTTATAAAGTAGATTTATTATTTTCATTGTTTCATGTAGTTCAAGTTGGTGTACTGATATATTTCCAATGAAAATTAAAAGGCTCGGTAGGTCCCCACCTTGCATTGTAGGCTAGGCTAGATTTAACCGTGTCAATTCCCTCCTCCCCTTTCCCTTCTAGCTCTTCCTCTATTACCTAGATCTGTATAGCCCCCCTCATGTCTTCTTCTTCTATGATCATTTTCCTTCTCCCCCACGATCCCGACTGGCGTATACCGGTGGGGGTTTGGGGGCTGCTAAGAAGAAAGAAAGAATGAAAAAGAGGAGAGAAAGATAACATCATTTTCGTTTACCACTGCGAGTTTACCACTGGGGGTAGTGAGCACTAATTTTTAATTTTTTTTTGGCCGGTGCCCCCCTGGATCCGCCACTGGTCCATCAAGTATATTATATACCGTCAAACCCTAACAAGCTTCGTGTTTGTAGGGCCTTTGTCTTTGGGGATCCAATCTTTATACCAACTTTAAAGAACGTATTCAGAGAGAGTTCTTGCCTAAATAACAATATACGGTTATGGATAAGTCTCAGACTTTTGAAAGATATGGAAGTATAGATATTGGTCTATAAATATGAATGTAATTCTTTTATGGACAGATAAAACTTTAGCAATTTTTTAATCAAATGGAACAACTCCTGTGGAAATTGATAATTAAAAATATTAAATAATGGTGAACAATGTAGTGTATCACACTTTTTATGACCTGTGGATGAAACTCATCAATACCACAACTGTTAGTGCATTTAAGTTCCTTTACAACATCAATGATTTCATTTTCAGATAGGGGGCCTATATAGCTTTAAAATACATGTATATAATTTGAATTTTGCTTTGGTAAGAATTTGGCAAACTGTCATTATTGCTTGATGATAAGGAAGATGTTGAAGATGCATGAACAAATATTTACCAAACATTGTTAAAGTGATTAGCTTTGTCTTTAGAGTTATAGATTTTGTTTATACCATCTACATTTTATGAGATTAGGTAGGGTATTGCGAGACTAACCCAAGACACCATTAATTATCTGCGATGTTTTTTTTTTCTTCATGTTTCCCTTAGCTGCTTGAAATGTCATCCTGTAATAATCTTTAAGCGCTATTTTTAATAGAGGATATTGGACTTACCCATGATCATATGTACTATATTACTTTGCAGACCGTGTACGGTACTACTACAAGCCTATCAGTGGCGTAATGAGCAAAAAAGTTTGGGGGGGCTGGCAGACAAAAAAAATCCGCATCACCCACTCTTACATGCAGGCCCCGCTGAACGTTTTTCAAAGTGGGTGGGGGCTAAAGTATTTACGACCAGGTAGAGCGTAGCCTAGTATAAATTGGCGTGGGGTCTAGGGGTAAAGCCCCGGCAGGGGTCGATCAAGGGCGGAGTCCCCGGAAGTTCAGGGTTTTAGGTGTTTCAGATGAGTATCCAGGGGCCTGACTTAGGGCCATTGGTTGGGTCCAGGGGGCAGAGACCCTGGAAGCTCAGGGGTTTTCAGGGGCGGATCTAGGTTTTTGCTAAGGGGGGTTGACCCAATGACGATGCAGAGCATCGTCCACGAGCCGCAAAGCGGCGAGGCGATTTTTGGGGGGTTTTTTTTGGCTATTTTGAACGCCCCGGGCCCGTAAGTGATGTTTTCCTGGCATCTACTAACACAATGGAGACCATAAAAAGCAGTGCATGATAACGTCTTTTAAAATCAAGTAACAGTGTAAACAGTTTGACCCAATGACGATGCAGAGCATCGTCCACGAGCCGCAAAGCGGCGAGGCGATTTTTTGGTGCTATTTTGAACCCCGTAAGTTATGTTTTCCTGGCATCTACTAACACATATGGAGACCTTAAAAGCAGTGCATGATAACGTCTTTTTAAATCAAATAACATTTTAAACAGTTTGATCCAATGACGATGCAGAGCATCGTCCACGACCCGTGAAGCGGCGAGGCGATTTTTTTGTGTGTGGCTATTTTGAACCCCCCGGCCAGTGAGTGATGTTTTCCTGGTATCTACTAACACAATGGAGACCATAAAAAGCAGTGCATGATATCGTCTTTATAAATCAAGTAACAGTTTAATACATATAGTTATATCCAGAGTTATCATGATTGTGTTTGGTTAAGTTACAAATGAGTTGAATATCTTCTCTCAATATTTGCACTTGAAAGGTTTCTCTCCAGTGTGCATTCTTTTCTTTTTTTGGCGGGGGTTAAACCCTAAACCCCGTAGATCTGCACCTGGTTTTAGGCGTTTAATTACGGTGAGATGAGCATATTTTGATACCTTATTTGTGACACTGGCAGGTCACTAATTGGCGTAAGTTCTAGGGGCAGAGCCCCCGGAAGCTCAAGGGTTTTAGGCATTGAATAACGGTCAGATGAGTATCCAGGGGCCCGCCTTAGGGCCCTTGGTTAGGTCCAGGGGGCAGAGCCACCGGAATTTCAGGGGTTTTAGGCATTAAATTACCGTCAGATGAGCATCTAGGGGCCCGTTTTATGGCCGCAGGTGGGGTCCAGAGGGCAGAGCCCCTGGAAGTTCAGGGGTTTTAGGCATTTAATTACGGTCAGATGAGCATATTTTGATAACCTATTTGTGACACTGGCAGGTCACTAATTGGTCCAGGGGCGGAGCCCCAGAAGCTCAGGGGTTTAAGGCGTTTATACGCTCAGATGAGCTTATTTTGATGCCTTATTTGTGACACTGGCAGGACACTAATTGGCGTGGGGTCCAGGGGGCGGAGCCCCCAGAAGCTCAGGGGTTTTAGGCATTGAATAACGGTCAGATGAGTATTCAGGGGCCCGCCTTAGGGCCCTTGGTTAGGTCCAGGGGTTTTAGGCATTAAATTACCGTCAGATGAGCATCTAGGGGCCCGTTTTAGGGCCCTAGGTGGGGTCCAGAGGGCAGAGCCCTGGAAGCTCAGAGGTTTTAGGCATTTAATAACGGTCAGATGAGCATATTTTGATAACCTATTTGTGACACTGGCAGGACACTAATTGGCGTGGGGTCCAGGGGGCGGAGCCCCCAGAAGCTCAGGGGTTTCAGGCATTACATTTTTTATAACGGTCAGATAAGCATTCAGGGGCCCGCCTTGAGGCCCCTGGTGGGGTCGAGGGGGCAGAGCCACCGGAATTTCAGGGGTTTTAGGCATTTTATTACGGTCAGATGAGCATATTTTGACACCTTATTTGGGACACTGGCAGGTCACTACTTGGCTGGGTCTAATGGGCGGAGCCCCCGGAAGCTCAAGGGTTTTAGGCGTTTATACGGTCAGATGAGCTTATTTTAATACCTTATTTGTGACACTGGCAGGACACTAATTGGCGTGGGGTGCAGGGAGGCAAGGGCCTTTCGCCCCCCTCCCGATCCACATGTTGTTGGCAGGATTAATCGCAACTGATCTCCCCTTCTTTTCACCCTTTTCTTTTCTTCTTCCTCTTTTTTTTCTCCCTTTTAGCTCTCCTCTTTCCCTTTCCCTTCTCTTCTTCTCTCTTTTTTTTGGCGGGAGCGGGGGAGGGGAGAGGCAAGGGTCTTTGCCCCCGATCCACAACTTGTTGGCGGGAGAATTGCAACTGATATCCCCTTTTTTCTTTTCTTCCTCTTTTTTTCCTTCCCTTTATCTCCTCTTTACCTTTTTTCTTTCCCCTTCCTTCCTTCTCTCTTATTTTTTGATGGGGGCAACAGCCTTGGAGGCAAGGCCTTTCGCCCCCATCTCCTTCTTTTCCCCCCATTTTTCTGTTCTTCTCCCTCTTCTTTCTTTCCCTTTCTCTCCTCTTTCCCTTTCCCTTCTTTTCCTTCTCTCCCTCTTTTTTTCTTTGCGGGGGTAGGCAAGCCGTTCGCCCCTGGATCCGCGCCTGTGGAACATTCCCTCCGAAATGACCCTCCTCGCCACATCCAAAACAAACTCTGGGCGCAGGCGACTGCGCATTCCCGCGTACCGCCTACAGCTGCTGCGATCTTCTCTAAGCTCTTCTCTAGGCGGACATACGGGTATCCAGACTTTTCGCTAAACTGGATATACGGTTATCTACTGTTAGTGGCCACTAAGGCCCATTAGTGACTATAAAAACATAGTTCTTCCTGGCTATTTGGGAATGTGTCAGTTTGCAACAGAAATGGAGAAACGCGCATTTTGTTGAAAATCATGTGATATCACCAACATTTATAAATCACTTGTATGGAATTGAAAATAAGTCATGGTTGAATTTATTTGGGGGGCTAGCGCCCCCAAGCCCCACCAGTACGCCAGTGAAGCCTATCGACAACATGCCCGTCGTCAAATGCCCCATCCCTGGTTGCGACTACGCCACGGACTTTGATGCCCCCATCGTGGTCGCTCTCCTCAACACCCACAGTGCTATACACACCTCTGGACAAGCTGCCAAGGTCGAGAAGGTCAAAAGGCCCACTATAGCTGCTGCTGGGTCTAGCGAGGAATGGGCTTACTTTGAGTCACGATGGTCAGACTACGTTCAGGCGACCAGGATAACCGGCAAGGACAGGGTGGTGCAACTCCTAGAATGTTGTGATGAACCTCTGCGCAAGGACCTTACCAGATCTGCAGGTGGTAGCCTCACTGGCCAATCGGAGAAAGAGGTCCTGGCAGCTATCAAGAAGCTTGCTGTTCGTGAGGAGAACACTATGGTTGCCAGAGTCACACTGCACAATATGCGTCAGGACCGTGAGGAAACAGTACGTAGCTTTGGGGCCCGCCTGCGTGGTCAAGCAGGCATATGTAAATTCCTCATCAAGTGCCCTAGCTGTGACGCTGATGTCAACTACACTGAAGCCATGATGCGGGATGTACTCACCCGTGGTATCGCCGACCCTGAAATCCAACTTGACCTCCTTGGTGATAAGAACCAGGACATGACACTAGAAGAGGTCTTCCAGTTCATTGAAGCCAAAGAGGCTGGCAAACGGTCAGCATCCTCACTCCTGGATTCACACTCGACAGATGCTGCTAGCAGCACAAACAGGAAAACCAAGCAAGGGAGCTTCAAGGAGAGACAAAAATCATGTTCTTACTGTGGCAAAAGAGGACATGGGAGGAATGCCCCGGCCCGCGTCCGTCAGGTACAATGCACAGCATATGACCAAAGGTGTGGGCATTGTGATAAACAACACCATTTGGAAAGCGTATGCCGCAGCAAGGACAGACCACGACATGTCAAACCTGCAGCTCCCGTTGACCACGAGGGTGCTGTCTTTGATGTCCTGTGTGCCATTCACACTTTGCAGCGGCCACGAGGTGGACTGACCATTCCCCTTGACCACCATATATATGACAATCTCTCTGATACATGGCTCAGAAGGAGATCGGCGCCTCAACCATTCATTAGCGTGACCGTCACAATTATGTCTGATGACTACGAAGCCTTGGGTTTTAAGGTCTCCACCCCTACAACGCCTTGCCCAGCGTCCGCCATGGCTGATACAGGATGCCAGAGCTGCCTCGCTGGAATAAAGGTCACCCGTCGCCTTGGGTTACGTCATTTGGACCTCATCCCAGTCACCATGAGGATGCACACTGCTACCACAGGAGGCATCAAGATCCTTGGAGCAGCTATCCTACGTTTTTCGGGCAGAGATAATCAGGGCCGGGTCTTTGACACAAGGCAAATGACATATATCACTGACGGCTCTGACAAGATCTTCCTCAGTAAAGAAGCCTGCATTGATCTCGGACTCATCTCCGACAGCTTTCCCACGATTGGTGCTACACAGGCATCACGCAATCTGGACACAACGGCAGCTCTACAGGAGGACCCAACTGTCACTTGTTGTTGCCCCCGTCGCCAACGGCCTCCACCGCCCCGACAAAGCTACCCTTCCCGGCCACAGAAGCTAATCGCCAGAAGCTGCAGCAATATCTGCTTGACTACTATAAGGCGGGTACATTCAACACATGTGAGCATCAAACCCTGCCTCTCATGGACAGCCCACCAATGAAACTGATGGTGGATCCCGACGCTGAGCCGGTCGCACATCACACTCCAGTACCAGTCCCGATCCACTGGCGTGACGCTGTGAAGGCTGGATTGGACCACGATGTCCAGTTGGGTGTCATCGAACCAGTCCCTGTCGGTGAACCTGTTACCTGGTGCCATAGGATGGTTATCTGTGCAAAGAAAATGGCAAACCACGGCGAACCGTTGACTTCCAGGCCCTCAATGCTCATGCCACAAGGGAGACGATCACACGCCATCGCCCTTCCACCAAGCCAGATCAGTCCCGCATGGCAAGAAGAAGACTGTCTTTGATGCATGGAATGGCTACCACAGCGTACCCCTCTGCAAGGAGGACCGACATTTGACGACCTTCATTACACCCTGGGGCAGATACCGTTACAAAACTGCCCCTCAAGGATACATTGCCTCAGGTGACGGCTACACAAGGCGGTATGACGAGATTGTGTCAGACATCCCCAATAAGACCAAGTGCGTGGATGACGTCCTGCTGTGGGCAGACACATTGGCAGACAGCTTCTTTCAGGCCGTCCAGTGGCTTGACACATGTGGCCGGCATGGGATCACCCTCAACCCTGACAAGTTTGTGTTTGGAGCGGACACCATCGAGTTCGCAGGGTTCAAAATCACCCCTGACAATGTTCGCCCTTGTAGGAAATACTTGCAGGCAATCCTGGACTTTCCAACCCCAAGGACATCACAGACATTCGCCGTGGTTCGGACTTGTTAACCAGGTATCCTACGCGTTCAGCGTGGCAGGACAAATGCTACCCTTTCGACAGCTCTTGAAGCCAGGCACATCCTACATATGGGACGAGACTCGAGAGTGCCTTTCAGGAATCCAAAACTGTCATTGCCAGTGAGATTGCAGAAGGCGTCAAAATCTTCGACCCACAAAAGCCCACATGCCTGGCGACGGATTGGTCCAAAAGCGGCATCGGTTTTTGGCTCCTACAGAAGCACTGTACCTGTGTCAAGATCGAACCCTTCTGCTGCCACTCAGGATGGAGGATTACGCTTGTTGGGAGCAGATTCACACATCCTGCAGAATCACGCTACGCTCCAGTGGAAGGCGAGGCCCTTGCAGTTGTTGACGCTCTGGATAAAGCCAGATACTTTGTTCTGGGCTGTGATGACCTCATCATTGCTGTCGATCACAAGCCCCTCTTGAAGATCTTTGGTGACCGCAACCTGGAAGACATTCCTAACCCACGCTTGAGGAACTTGAAGGAAAAGACCCTCAGATACAGGTTCCGGATGGTCCATGTGCCGGGCGTCAAGCATCGTGCCACAGACTGCCTCCCCCGCCACCCTACTGGAGATCCTGTGCAACTGGTCCTCCCTGATGACGTGGCAGCCGTTGACTCCAACCCTGTCCTCTTGACACACTCCCCAACTCTCATGGCCGGCTTGCGCACCCCAGCCTCACGTGTGGATGCTCTTGAGGACGGCGTCTTATCTTCTGCTGTGTCTTCCTTGGACTCCCTCAGCCTACAGTCTGTTACGTGGGACAGAGTCCGTACTGCTACGGCCAGTGACAGCACCATGGAGGGCCTCGTTGACAACGTCGAATCTGGCATGCCTGACTCCCGGCTTGAACTCCCGGAACCTCTCCGCGACTACTTCCAGTTTCGGGATGCCCTGCACACGGCTGATGGTGTGGTGCTTTACAAGGACCGTGTTGTCATACCCCCATCTTTCAGGGAAGAGGTGTTAAACCATCTTCATGCAGCCCACCAAGGGGTCACCTCCATGACAGCAAGGGCTGAAGCATCTATTTTTTGGCCTGGCATCACTCCTGCCATCGCAGCCCTTCATGCCCGGTGCAACCACTGCAATCGGATTGCCCCCACCACCCAGCCCCTTGACATCTCCAGATTACCCATTCCAGTACATGTGTGCTGATTTTTTCCACTACAAAGGTTGCAACTACTTGGTAGTGGTCGACCGTTATTCTAACTGGCCGATTGTTGAGAGGTCTTCCCATGGTGCTGATGGCCTCATCACTTGTCTACGACGCATCTTTGTCACCTTTGGTATCCCTGACGAACTGGCTTCCGATGGTGGCCCTGAATTCACAGCTCTCGCTATACGCGCCACTTTCTAAAGAACTGGGGTGTACACCATCGCATTTCCTCTGTTGCTTATCCCCACAGCAACTGTCGTGCTGAAGTTGGTGTGAAGACGGTGAAGCGCCTCATTATGGACAACACAAGCCCCACAGGTGCCCTCGACACTGACTCCTTCCAACGCGCCATGCTTCAGTACAGGAACACTACAGACAGGGATACCAAGCTCTCCTCGGCGAGGTGCATCTTTGGTCGCCCGATTCGAGACTTCATTCCCATAGCTCCTGGCAGATACAAGCCTCATGACACTTGGCGTGAGACCCTCGCAGCTCGGGAGGAGGCCCTCAGGAACCGCCACATGAGAGGTGCAGAACGCTGGTCTGAACACACTAAACGGCTTCTGCCACTTGTCGAGGCGATCATGTACGTATCCAGAACCAGACCGGGCTGCATCCCTTGAAATGGGATAAGACCGGTGTTGTGGTAGAAGTCCGGCAATTTGACCAATACGTTGTGCGGGTTGATGGCTCCGGGCGTGTCACCCTTCGTAATAGGAAGTTCCTGAGGAAGTACATTCCTGTACAGCTCCCAGCCCCAAGGTTGACAATCAATGCTGACGTTGCCTTGTGCCGCAACTCACTTTATCCGCCCGTTCAGTGCTCACATTTTGGGTCTGCTACTCGTTCCCTCGGTCACGAGGTACCTGGACTTCCTCCGCTGATTGCGACACCACCCCATCCTTCAACGCCTCCACTGGCCCAGTCGCTGGCCCGCAGCATCCTCATTGCCTGCTGCACATGAGGTTCCTCCTGCCGCTCCCGTTGTGTCATCCAGCATGATCCATGGCACTCCACGTCGTCGCCGTCCATCCCCTGTTGGTGCATCACCCTCTCTCCGGATGATCCGTCTCCGGCAAGTGAGCCCGCAATATTGCCTCCCCAGCTTGATGGCCCTGGCCCTGCTACCCCGCTACCTGTGGCCACCTCTTCTGCCTCTCCCAGACGATCTGCTCGACGTTCCGGCAGGCCTGCCTGGCACGCTGATTATGATATGTGACGTTTGCCTTTGGACATCTTTCACTTTTGCATTCCTGGTTTTCGGTGTTAGACTTGTTACTTCAGTTCGACTGTTTTCATTGTTGACCTAGCTTGTTACTTCAGCTGGACTGTTGGTGTTGCGTTTGTGTTTCTAATTTTCAGTCTTCATCTACAAAGGATCTTCGACTTTGTGCCAAAGACTTGGGGGGAGATAGAGGATATTGGACTTACCCATGATCATATGTACTATATTACTATATGAGTATAATATAGGTCTATATATTTTCTTTACAAATGCTTTATAATAAAGCATTTGTATAAAGTCCATGCCCTCTAAAATGGTTCCCTTGCCGAAAATGCATTTTCATTATAACAGGAAGCCGTCTAGAATTAAAACATGTAACTGTCTGAATATTATAGTATTCTTAGTAATTTTCTTTCGTAACTCGAATCCTATATTCACGATGTTCTTACTAGAGGATAAAAACTCTTCTCGTACCCCTATACCAGACCCTTTACCATAGATTTTCATACAATGAAATGTATTTCAAAACTGAGGGAAGACATGTGAAATACTTCAAACAGGGGGAGTCAATTCCAGAGAACTAGCTGGGAGACCTATTCCCATGTTGGTGTTTTTTTTCTTCTTCTCCTGGGGGTGGCATGTCTGCCATCTCCTCAATCAGAAATTTGCAGGAAAAGGGGAAAGAGTTCAGGTTAGAGCACATTCGGCCTATTTAGGATCTTAACTAAATTTGGCCTTTGTAATAAAAAGTGCCCTCAAATTCAAACTTCTAAACTACAAAGCATAACAATTTCTCGCTCGGTCCCTACTCGACTTCGCAAAATTATGTTATTCATCAAGGGCGTCGCTATAAATGCAATATTTGTATACAGCAAAATGCAGTCAATGGATTGATAATCGAGTCCTATTCATCGTGTCCCTGGCGCGTAAGAAATACTTCCTGGCTCAGCCCCCTCAAAAATGTTGGCTCATTTCGACAAGCAGACGTTTTACTGACCTAGCCAAC
The DNA here is from genome assembly GCA_037976565.1 of Mesocentrotus franciscanus. Classification (NCBI taxonomy): domain Eukaryota; kingdom Metazoa; phylum Echinodermata; class Echinoidea; order Camarodonta; family Strongylocentrotidae; genus Mesocentrotus; species Mesocentrotus franciscanus. Next base: position 18,581,789 of record CP137685.1, read on the forward strand.
TCGTCTCCTCGAACATTTTATTGTGATAAAAACAACAAAACACGAAGTATATGACTCGTGAAATTACATCATTCCTTTTGAAACTTTCTATAAGCTGACTTCTAACAAATTCCTATCACACTTTTCAAAGATATTAACTATATTTTAATGTTTAAAACTTAATTACATGTAAAGTATAGGAAGGGGAGAAATATAAAACTTGTCAGGAAGAAAACAGATGTAAAGAACTAAATGACAGAGGGCGGAATTGCAATTCGTGAGCAGACAAAAGTTGTCAATGGCTCTCTATTACCGGTAGACATGACTGTATTCAGATTTTCATCTCATTCCCGAGGCGATAAGAATAATAACAATAATAATAGTTTTTGTTTAAATCGTGAGAAAAAATAAACAAACATAATTTGTTTGCAAGGGCTAATCTCCATGGCATGTAGCCGTGCAAAATTATGCTACATGTGATCAAAATCCAGGAGGTAGAATAGTAAAAACACAAAATCTGCAGTTAGATGTTTTGTGAAGTTTGATAGAGTTCTATATCATAATAAATATTAAGCACCTCAGTATGACGTTTGTATCTATTGATGAGAAGAACAAACCAACAAAATTAAATTCACATGATCATGCAAACAGTAAAATTCATAAAACTCAACGAAAGAAGAATGCAGATAACGGAGGTGTTTTATCATGTTTCATTTATCATTAAAGCACAATAAATGGAAAACAATGGTTTCTACAAAATAACTTGGACTTCCTTTCCTATAAAAATGATGGTAGGTACTATGCACAATAACAAGGTATACTAAATCCTTTCGTATAGGTAAAATACAGTTCTTTTTACAATGTAAATAAAATATACTTGGACAATTAAAACACATTGACAATATTGAACAATATTGAATAAAATTGAATGATATTGAATATTATTTAGAGATATGAATCGTACTCAACATGCATAAACACCAAACGGCAGTGAAATGTTGATGAATACAACTTTTGGAGGAAAAAGAATGAATCAATGTAGTGGGGAATCACAAAACAATGTTTGAGAAAGACATCCCCCTTACTTTTTTTCCTCCTCTTCTTCTTTTTCTCCTTTTACAAAGTACACAGATTGCTTTAAAAAGACAATGAACAGTTTAACACTTGCAAAACTGTATCCTAGATATTTTATGAGGAATAGCCATTAAATTCATTGTCATACAATTGCCAGGGTTACACTATTTTGACAGGATTACATAATACATGATAAGTATTCATACTACCAGTATATGTATCTCATCATAATAGATTATAGATCAATATTCATTATCAGTTAGTAATGATTTTCTGATTATCAGTCCAAATATTTATCAGAATAGATAACACAATCAAATATGTAGAATAAAATATTACAAATAGGAATACATATTCAGTATACTCATACAATCCAATCACATAAATGTATGTCCAATATTTATTTACCATTTAAATTTAAAACTTTTATGGTAGAATCTAGGTAGTAGAATCAGATAGTACAAGTCATCTGTTTGGAGCCAGAAGGGCATTAACTCAGTCCTTCAGCTCCAGACAGATAAAGTATAACACAAACAGGTTAACATTGACCACAACAAGGAGGGATATATGCATATACATGTACATCCTCTGTTTAGAGCCAGAAGGGTGTTATCTCTGTGTTGAAGGATATGAGTTTAGGCCCTTCTGGCTCCAAACAGACGACATGTACAAATTCTATGAACGATAGATAGAACATTAACACCAGATTTTATGAATGAGTCTAGTATGTAAATTACACCGTATAAACATACTGCTTTCAAATCACCATGTACATGCAGACTATTTTTATTTTCATTTCAACACTGAAAAACGAAATGAGAGATGAACTATTCTGTGTACAAGTACATATGTTTGCCACTTTATCCACAATCCATATCAGCTAAAATCCTAGATTATAAAACAGCACACATATGGATTGACCCCACTCACCCCAGTCCAATATTTATTTGTTTATGTTTATTGAATTGGTGAAGGGGGGGGGGACATTTAGGTACAGATTTATGACTTCCATTGCACCCCACTGGTTAAAAAAAAACTCAGTTGATAGGTTATGTATTGGATCTTATACACTGTATCTCCCTACCCCTTGATTATTGAATGGCAAAGAATAAATTTACCCTTAAAATAATGTACCGAGAGACATCCGGACTAAATATTACTAACCACACAATATGAACCCTGGAATACTGGATAGCACAAACAGACATTGGGGTAAAGTACATACAGTTCACAGGTAAATATATATATAAAAAAGCAATAGATAAAACATCATTACGATACACTGCACACTCAACCAAATCAGCATTTTACACACCATTTCAGAAGACTTAAAATACAGCACAAACTGGAACAGTAAAAATTGAGAATACACTTCAGCAACAGCTAAATACAATAGTTACATGAATTCAACCCTTCATATTATCTGCTGAGAGCCAGGTCGTTACTTCTACATAGTATTAAAAGAAGTTAAGGTCCATCTGTCACTCAGAGGACGAATTCTACTTTTCCAATACACCATTTCGTAATGTAATCAAATTAAATGCATGTCTTTGTTAAGTGCTTCATTACAAATTATTCCATTCACCTGTTACGAATAATTGTATTTCAAAAGTCAGAATGCAAATTGCAACATTATATGTTGCTTGGTAGGACAAACATTATGGCTTCATTGCCCTACCTAACAATACATAATGTATGCAATTCACATTCTGATTACTGAAATACAATTATTTGTAGCAGGTGAATGAAATAATTTGTAACATAACACTTACAAAGACATATGCATTAAATTTGATTACATTACATTACTGAGAGGGACTCGAACAGATACGGTTTACCATTCAGTGAAATATTTACAATTTATAAAATGAAATAAAGGTTAAAATCTAGCACATGCAAGGTTTTTGTAAATACTTCAGCCACTTTATACTTAGCACAGGAGTTCATCATGATATATTTCACAAACTGTTTAGTTTGCACAAGAAATTAGCATTTAAAACATAACATAAGACTTTGGAACTTGGAATATCGTAACACTAACAATCATAACAGAAATTTATGATTCATTGCTACATGGAGAGCAGACTAATGCAAAATATGATGTTTTTTTCCAACCATTGATAAATATTATATCATTTCAAAAGTATACAGCCACAAAATTGGTAAAACTTTGGCGTAATGTATGATGGGGAAGCCACAACCAGGTATTTTCTATGTTCCATAGGTAGTAATGATGGAATATATTCCAATCTACAATTGCATAGATTTGATTGTTCTTGTCTCAAGTTTTTGTCTAGTTTTAAATTCTATCTTATCGATCTATGAGGCAGAAAAAAAATTGAAATTAAAGTTGGCATTCCAAGGAAATGTTAGATATATATTTTTGTGAATTTCGTGAATGGTTGTTACTACATAAAGTTAAAAAAATTGCCAGAAGTATACGGAGTCTTACAGACATATTTGGGATGAATTCAGACATGATTCTACAAATACATGTATGAAGTGTATCCTTCCGTAGCACAGATATATAATACATTAATAACACCGTACTGTTACCCCAGTTTACATAAAACAATATATCATGAGACAAAACAATTAATAAAACAATAAAGTAAAAACCTTAAAACAAATTAAAGGCTTAATATTGTAAGAGTGTACTAAGTAGGACCATCTGCATTAAAATGTTACATCCTCATGTGAATTTTCTAATGTTTGTTATACTCAATTTATTTTATGTCATTGATTTCAGTTTAACCATTTGCATATCATTTACGAGGTACATTAAAAACAAGAAAAATTAAAACTTGATAAAAAAATTCATGATTTATAACCTAAACCATCAAAAATACAGCACAGAGTTTACCTGAGACAGTTAAATTTATACCATTGTTATAACATAGATATCGTTATCTACTACTTGGCCTTCTGTTATGAGGAAATATGAAGTACTGTGAATTTAGCTCTAAAAAATTGAACAAAATTTTAGCTAGAAAACTAGACAAGTCTCTAATACATGATATACACAGTGTAACAATTCAAAACAAAAATATCTGTCATTTTGTTTTGTTTTTTCAATGAAAGGGAATCTATTCCTTTTCTTTTGTCAAACTGAATACAAATACATAGGGTTCTATCATTTTGAGAGAGGAATGTAGAATTGAATTATGGTAAATATTATGCAAAACTATATTATCCCACACCAAAAGGATGTGTCTGTAAGAATGTAAAAATACTGATGTTGTATACTGGAATGGTTGACAACTTACAAGATGCATTTTCTATCTTCCATAATACATACAATAAATGTATGTAAATACATAAGCTGATGTATTATTTATCTGCCACTATACGTAAACCCTGAATTGAATATCCATTACTTGTGTTACACCTTTTGCACAAGATTGGTTTGGGGCATAAGTGTATGTTTGCATATATTAATTCAGCACCTTTGGATGGCATTAAAAGAAACTATATGACTTTCACTAACTATAAATGTCGAGGATACAAAGAAATGAATCCATCACTGAAATAACCAGTTATTTCTGAAACATTTAACTCAGATAGCAGGTAAATGGTATATATTCCATGTATGCACAAGTCTATGTATTTAAATAACAGCCCCTACTTGTACTTCATTAACATATGTCTTGGTAAACTAATGTAGTGCACTTCACATTTTTCTTTGTCATATAGCATAAATAAAACTTAGAATTTGTGACCTTTGTTGTATGCAGCAGCTTTTTAATCCCTACTTGCAATTCAGGTTAAATGTATAAAACAAAGAGAAGAAGCTGAGGTTTACCACATCGTTTATGAATAAGCCTTTACTGCTTTACAGTTTTCCCTTTCCATCCTCTTCCCCCTTCTCTCAAGCACCCTACTTCCATAAAGTTATAAATTCAATTACTAACCAAAACTTTGCATCTTAAACAGAGATGTACAGTAAAATACAAAGCACTATCACAAAGCCTTTCAAAAAAAATCAACCTCAGGTAATTTCCATAGCCTTGTGGATAACCTATTAAAAGGGGCAAACATGACAATATGATTTCTAAAGGCAATATAACAGGGTGTTGAAAATGACCTTAGGTTGATTTCTTGAAAGTCTTTGTTACCATGTTACGAATATATAACACATGCTTGAAATGAACTGGGCACTCTATGGGCGGAATGTTTAAAGGTAAATGAAAGTAGGTAAACATGAAAGATTTGGGTAGGTAAAATTGGCAATTGGCACAAGGAATGTATAGGTATGATGAACTTAATGAAGGACAAGTCATATCCATCATATAATCATTCAGCAATGGAAAGTATAGGAATGCCTGATAAATTTGTGAAGGCTAAATAAATTACTTAAATAAGTAAATTAAAAGAATTAATGGATAACTTAATAAACTAATGATCTGTTGTAGAGAAGCAGGGTGAGACATACTTGTAAGCATGACAAATTTCTTGAATCTAAAATGTTCTCACCTTATGTCTTGTGAATTTTGCCCCCACTCACACTTTATAAGCAGCCTAAATGAGCAAAATCTAGCAGGATGCATGCACCATTTGCGTTCATACTCAAAGGTCAACTTTTCCATTTTTTGTTTTGTTTCGTTTTAAATAACCATACAGTTAGAAGAGTTTCTTGTAAATCGTATTTTAACTTTTGACTCTCTCCTCCAACAGAGATTTGGTAGAGCCAGACGTAGTCTCAGCGGAATATATCCCAAATCAATTTTTTGGTCTAATATTTTTTGTGTTTATTTATATTTATCTGTTTCTTCTTTAATACCAAACATGATGAATGCTATATTTCTATATGACCTACAAAGCTACAATGTATTGTGCACTAATGCTGGGGCAGCATAAGTAAAGGTTACTATCAATTCAAAACATCATTCTCATCATTATAAGAATAAAATAATTTATCACTTCATATGAATATAACTGATGACATCAACAAACAGCTGAAAAGTATTTCTAGAGAAAAGTTCTTTGGTAAAAGTGAAGGAAATTGAAAGGAGTAGTAACTGGAAACAATACAAATGAGCACTGTACGTTTAGCCTTCCTGATATCATGTCAAAATTTAATTTTCCTATCTGTGGAAATTATATGTGTCAATAATTTTCGCAAATCATTTTCATTTTTAAGTTTAAAAACTGTTTTAAACTTAGTAATGCAGCATGCATAACGGAAAAGGTGGAAATATTTGATGCAAATTTAAAAATGGAGAGACAAATGTTGATTTGTTTGTACAGTGTATTTTGTTGGCAAATACATAAATTTCTTGTTATTATTTTCTACATTTAAGCCTTGTTCAAATATGCAGCAGTTTAACATGACGTAGGTGAAATAGGCTTCACATTTCTGTATCTTATAACACAGAGCTAAGTGAATATACCCGGGGAATATACCCGGGAATATACTCCTTGATGCGCGCAGTTGTTATTTATTAACTTACACATCGTTAAAAAAAAACTGCTACAGTTGACCACTTCATATCTGAATGGGCCTTTAGGAAGATATCTCAGATTACATCCTGTAAACGAGGAAAATGTTCTTTAAAGTTGAGAACAACACTGCAGCTATACAAAGATGAATTTCTTAGGCAATTCTAAATAACCTCTGAGACAGAAACTTGATTAGATTCTACATAAGGTGATTGTAATGTACATCCAGGCATCAGGAGAGATGCAGTTAATTAAATTGTATCCAATTTAGTTTAGTTTCTGGGACATTTTCTCTTTAAAGTGTTGATGGTATCTTACACTTCATACTCTGTGAAATCTATCAAAAATCAGTTAATTTTACTAGTGTCACATACAAATAATCAATTTCAACGATATCTTGGTTTTGCGTAGTCTTTTAAATTCCAATAAATTATTTTTTTATGTGTAAATTTCATGCTACGGTTGTGTGTAAAATGAATGTACATCATAGGTCTTGGTGGGATACAAAAAGGAGGGGGAAATGGGCCTATAATTAAGCCCATATGTGATGGTATTATATTAACAATTAAGCATATATAAAAATAAATATAATATGCAATATTTTAAGAGTTATATATAATACATGTAAAATTAGGCATGTGCAGGGGAAAAAACACTGATAAAACCAATTTTCTTGTTATTATCATGGGCATAGTATAAGTAACATTAAATATTTTCATATGAAGACAATTAGGACAGAATTATATACAATTTGGAAGATATGATATAAGGATAAATAGTCTATAAATAGTACAGCGGATAGGAGGAGGATATAGTTTTTACTGTAAAAGATATGTAATTGATCAGGCTTTTCATGAGGTTAAAATCCAATATTCTGGGCGGAGTCTGTCCTCTTCATTTGGAATAGATGAAGGAGTTAGGTTGGTTGGCACCTCCACTCCTGAAACCTGGGGATAGAGACACAGAGAGAAAGAGAGAAGGGGGAGGGGAGAAGAGGGAGAGGGAAAGGGAAGAGGAAGAATTTTATAAGAAGAAGAGAAATATAGAGGGGAAGAGAGAGGGAGAGAAGAGAAAGAAGAAGAACTTTGTGAATACATGTACATCCCAACATGAACAAAAATTCTCACTATGCATCATTGCATTTGCAAAACTTGCATACAAAACAAAAGGGGGAAAAATGGCAAATTAACTTCGCTTGAATTTAATTCTTTGCATTTTCATTTTCACCACAAGTAGAACCTGGAACCTTATTCACTAGGAGTTCCTACTGATTTTCTATATCCTATATACTCAATAATATGTACTTTTTAATCTAAAGTTATCAGAGATGGAAATAACACAATCTAGTACTGATCCAAAGAGTATATTCACATCCAGGGCCCTGTATGCACTTTAAAGTGGTTCACAAATTATTTTTATGGGAAAAACAATTTACATCTGTAAACGGCTATACTTCCGAGTTCCGATGAAAGAGAAATTACATGCAGAGTACCCCAAAGCCCTTTATTGGGCCCTCTATTATTCTCAATATTTGTTAATGATATGCCCGATAATGTGCACTCATGTGATATAGCATTATATGCCAACGACACATGCATATTTACGTCATCAAAAGACCCAGTAGAAGTTTGTAGCAAACTAAATGAAGATCTTTCAAGATTATCATGCTGGTTAAAAGATAATAAATAAATGGTTAACCCAAACAAATGTGAAGTAATGTATATAGGCACTCAACAGCGTTTGAAAAGATTACACAATATTATTGATTGTCATATGTATATAGATAATAACGAAATAAAAAGGGTCCAGTCATGTAAATATCTTGGTGTTGTCATTGATCAAAATATGTTATGGAAAAATCGAGTTGATCATGTAAGGAAAAAAGGTATGTATTAAATGTATCTCTTAAAAATATTGCGTCCATACATTAATCACTACACTGCTTTGACTTTTTATAAATCAATTATTCAATGCCATTTTGATTATTGTAGCGCAGTCTCGGCAATTGCTTTAAAGACTCACCTAAGTCAATTGAAAGTATTACCAAATAGATTACTTCGTATCGTTATGAATGTTGATTATATGTATCCTTCAAATAATATGATACCTTGAAATTAGATCGCTTATATATACGATGATCCAAACAAGTAGCATGTACTATGTATTGCTCTGTTCATAACATTTGTCCACCTTACCTTAGCAGTATCTTTGTATTTTGTGAATCAATATATTGTACAAGGTCTGGTCCCCATAAATTAGACTCACTCAACCGAAGACCAATTACGGGAAAAGATTACTCTCCTATCGAGGGGCCAAGATTTGGAATGAGCTGAATTATCTTAACTCCCCCATTGTATCAATTGAAGCCTTTAAGCATCACATAGATAGTAACCATCATCCTGGCCATTCTTAGCTGACAAACTTAACACCCTATATTTAACCTATTAAGCTAAAGATACAAGATCCCCGGTTTCTTTTCTTTTCTTCTTATTCATCTTCTTTCTTTTTTTCTTTACTACCTTAATAACCTTTCCGATTTTACCCTGTAAGGACACGTTCTTCCTTTTTGTAAAGGTTTTCCCCCATTGACGTTATTGCTGTTGTTGTAGATAGTATACTTTTAGTCTATTTTTATACTGTGTAAATCATATTTTGTGTGTGTTCATTTGTCTATTCTTATGAGTATACATGTATTATTTATTCTGATTGTATGTTTTATCTTGGCTTGGACCCCTTTGATAATTAAACAGCATATAGCTGACAAGGGCAATCCATCCCATGAGTGGAGAATAAATAGATAAAAAATAAGTTGCGTTTGATTCAAATCAATCGTAACTTAAAATCAATCACAACTGTGTTTTTAAGAGAAAGGAGTTGCGATTGATTCAAATCAATCGCAACTCTTTTTAAGATTTGGTCCAGTTCTTACCTTTTGGTCCAAACAGTTTTCCATAGCATGATTTACAAAAAGGCTCCTTGTCGTGCTGTAATTTAAAAACAATCAACATATATCAATGTTTATCTTTTCAATTGGAGAATTAAAAAGGAAACCCAACCTTTGAAATTGTATGAAGCAAAAAATAAGAGAAACAGAATGGCAAAAGTTTGAAATCAGACAGAAAGTTTTGACTGTTTGAAATATGGGATCACTAAATCTATGTGAATATCAAATTCACAATTTGGTCAGTGGATTGTGACGTAGACATGGACATTACTATTTCAGCCAATTTGAAGCTCCCACATGTACATGTATAGTGCTTACGACTTTTTATTCAAACTTTCACCAGACTTTCGAATCTCTGATTTTTCTGCTTTCTTTTATAGTTTGCTACTAAGGTTGGTTTTTCCTTTAAAAACTCAATTTGTCCATCCTCACTTTATATTTTAACCTTTTTTCTGCCCTGATATTTTGTTGGTTGGTCAGTAAAAATTTGAGCAAATTCTGATTAAAAAATAATAAAGTTATGAATTTAAAGTTGCAATCAATCACGCACAAATTGGCAACTCTGTGACTTATCTTTTGCGAGGTAACCTCCCATTTGCTAAAAATCAGAAATTGTTATATTTCCTCAAGAAAATTTTCTATCATACATGCACCCGAAATATTATTATTGCCAATGTGTTTCTATCAGTTTTTTATCAGTTGATAAACAGGGTTTTTTGCCGATAAACTCAGTTTAACAATTATTGGGCATTTGGCGAATGAAAAACTGTTTATCGCGAAAAACTAAATTTATCAGAACTTGATAAACAGGGTTTTTCGAGAAAAACTATGTTTTTCAGTGATAAACTTAGTTTTTCAAGTGAAAAACTAGGTTCATTGCGAAAAACCTGGTTTATCACTTGATATTCAGAGTTTTCCCAAAAAATAAAGTTTTTTTCTTTGATAAACTATGTTTTTCGGTCAATAAACTTAGTTTACCGGCGAAAAACTGAGTTTATCAGACTTATTGGGCATTGGGCTTGCCATATATGTCACAGTGTTGCCAATTTGTGTTTGATTGATCGCAACTCCAAAAATTCATAAATTTCTTATTTTTAATCAGAAATTGATCAAACTTTCACTGACCTGTTCCTCTCATTTTTCTACTTCTATTCAAACCAACTTAATATCAGGGTTGAATTCCCCTTATGCTTATACCCTGTAAAGGCCTGTATGATGTACAGTGTACATGTACTGCACCAAAATACTGATTCAATAAACAATGTGGCATACATCTGACACCTTTGACCTTTATGTTTCAAAAACAAAATCCTATCCCTTCATCTCACATTGGGGGCAAAGGTACTTTGAAATATTTTGTTTGATGTTTACCTTTGGGGTAGAGATGTCAAAGTACTACAACAAATGTCAAACAAATGTGGCAGCTACCAAATCTGGTAGTTTACAGGTGCAAGGGCAAATGGATCCTTAAAATTCACAAGGACTCCTTCATCTAAACAGCTGTGGGGTAACTTTAATGACAGTATGAAATACTATGAATACCATAGTCTATGACACAAGCTCCAGCGACAACTGCTTCTTAATGTATGTGACCAGCCTACCGGTACTACTGACCAGAAAACTTGCACTTTGGTTTGGGAGAAGAATTTTTACAGTAAACTTCAGCCTTGGGGATAGTTATTTTGTATTTATTTACAGTATGCAAATTACATTGAACCTGCAAATTGTAAACCCAAAACTGCAGACCGATGCTCTATCAATTGTGTGATTTTCCTGTTTAGCAACATTACAATATTGATATGAAAATGTCGAGTCATTTTTTCTCAGGATCAGCCACTTTAAATCCTTCAATTCTCACATCTCTCACATGTCACTTTCTCCAATTTACATTGCCTCAAATTTCTGTCAACTCCTGTCCCAGCTGCCAGACAGTACTATGTTTCTATCTCTGTTTATATTGACCTCTGGTGACGTCATATTTCTTGTCAACACACCCTGAGATGTTCCATGTGTACTTTTTGCAGACCTGCCAACCTCTGGAGTTCAAAAACTGTATTCTTTAATCCCCAAAGTTGTATTTTACTGACAAAAGTTGTATTTTTTTAAAAAACACAGATCAATGCCTCTAAGACAGTTCCTACATACAGGAAGATTTTTTTTAAAGGAGTATTGGTTGAATGTACATGATTTTGTCATGACTGGTGTGTTCGATGAACTAATGAACATCCCAAAATTGCCGATGTGAGATGCTTGTAGGATACTTTTACTTTACAGGACAGAATGGACATTTTGCCTTTGAAAATGGCACACACACACAAAATATTTATTTTTTAATTTTTTTTTTGTGGAAAATCGTATTTTATTGAGGAAAATCGTACTGGCGTATTTACTTCTAAAAATCGTACGAAATATGATTAAATCGTACTGGTTGGCAGGTCTGTATTTGGTGCTATAGAGATCAAAATCTGCCCACTTGATCAAGCACTTTGTGCGCACACAACTTATTCATCCCCTACCCATGCATTCTGAAATGGTGGAACAAAGATGATATGATATTAATTGATATAAAATGCATACAAAGTCAAGTAATTGTCCTCTGTAAAATGTTAGGAATGTAAAAGATGTTTTAAAGGCTTCTTGATTTTACCCTTAGGCTGAGGTAAGCTTGTCTCTGTGTGTATTTTGCCAATTTGCAGATTTGAGTCTGCAAATTGGCCAAAGTTGTCTTTAGCCTCGCTACAGGTCTCACAAATTTTGTTTGAGCTGGAAAAATGTGAAAAAATGAGGCATATCATATTATCATTCAGGTGATTCTTTATTCCCCCTCCTCTCTTTTTGTTCTCATCTCCCCCACTTGTACCCCTCCCCCCTCTCTCTCTCTCTCTCTCTTACACTTCTGTCTATATCTAGATCGTAATTTAGAACAATTTAGAACAACACTTCCCCATGCCTTTGAATGACTTTACGAGCCACATTGCAGCCACGTAGTGATATACTGTACCTCCACGCTGCAAACAATGCATGCATTGCGAGATGTACATGCACAACAGCACAGAATTCAAAGAGCGTGACACCCCTGCTGGGACAGCAATATTATTACAGAGAATATCAGTGTTTCAGTGTATCAGTGTGAGTCATGTACCTTCCGTAACTTCCAAAATAATCCAAATATATTGAAGAAATACAGTGTGTTTGTCAAACTAAAAACAGCATGCAGAATTCTGCTTTAGCCTTTAAGTTGCTAATTTAGCTGTAATGCTGTATACATGTATCATGCGTTGCATGACCATTGAACTTGACGAATTGAATCTCCTTTTATAACTCAAAAAAGCATTGTGTGGCCAAAATTGTTAGATATACATGTACATAACACTGCATATCTAATTGGACAAAATGATGTCATTAATGCTCTTTTTGTAGGTTAAAAAAAATTGTTTACAAGCAGAATGTTTGTCATACTTGTTGTAAAGTTAATAGGGTAAAAAATGCATGTTAAGTAGGGGGGCATTTTATATATATATATATAAAATGCCCCCTACTAACATGCATTTTTTACCCTATTAAATAAATAAATAAAATGTACTAAATGTTAAAGAAGTTACTGCAAATCACCGTTCACACTTTCTCATTCAATCTACCCTCTTTTCTTCCTACCCTCTTTTCTTCCTACCTTCTCTGTCTTGTCTACCCCCTCCCATTTTTTTTCTCTCTCTCTTTTTCTTTCTCTCTCTCTCCCCCTCTCTAACATCTCTCTTTATGATCCATTACAAAAAAATGATTTACCTTTCTCATATATATCTCCTATTCTTCACATTTCCAACTCCTTTTGAAAATTACACACTTGAGTACAGTCTGTTTTTATATAGTTAAAGGGTGAAGGAAGTTCACCATGATATCAAGTTGGTTAGAAAAAATCTTGGACCAGCGGGATTTGAATCTACCATCTACTTGCTTGCTGGGCAGCGACTCTACCACCAGGCCATCACTCGTCCATGGCACAGTCACGATAAAATGTAAACTAGATGGAACTTCAACTGCGCGCAGTCGATGATGCCTCCGCCATAGAGCAATTTTACAAACCAAAATGGAAGCAATTTTTAAAATTCAAGTTTGATTGTAATCCATCTGTTGGTTCTAATGATAAAGCGATCACGAGCTATTTTAGGATACATAATGAGCCCTGTGACCTTTGACCTCGTGACCCCAAATCTAATCAGTTCATTGGCTCTGCAAGATACATACATGACCCAAGTTTGGCGGTAATCCATCAATCGGTTCTTGAGATAATGTGATCACAAGCTATTTTGCATACATAACGAGCCCTGTGACCTTTGACCTCGTGACCCCAAAGTCTAACCAGTTGATTAGCTCTGCAAGATACATACATAACCCAAGTTTGGCGGTAATCCATCAATCGGTTCTTGAGATAACACGATCACAAGCTATTTTGCATACATAACGAGCCCTGTGACCTTTGACCTTTGACCTCGTGACCCCAAAATCTAATCAGTTCATTAGCTCTGCAAGATACATACATGACCCAAGTTTGGCGGTAATCCATCAATCGGTTCTTGAGATAACGCGATCACAAGCTATTTTGCATACACAATGAGCCCTGTGACCTTTGACCTTTGACCTCGTGACCCCAAAATCTAATCAGTTCATTAGCTCTGCAAGATACATCCATGACCCAAGTTTGGCGGTAATCCATCAATCGGTTCTTGAGATAACGCGATCACGAGCTATTTTTGCATACATAATGAGCCTTGTGACCTTTGACCTTGGACCTCGTGACCCCAAAATCTAATCACTTCATTAGCTCTGCAAGATACATACATGACCCGAGTTTGGCGGTAATCCATCAATTGGTTCTTGAGATAACGCGATCACGAGCGGGACGTACGTGCGGACGGACGGACAACCAGAAAACATAATGCCTCCGGCTACGTTGTAGCGGAGGCATAAAACATTCATAATGATAAAAAGCATTATTGTAAGTAAGCAAACTTCAGTGTTCTATTACTTATATTTCAGCATGTAACAACCTATATACCCCTTTGTTAAGATTTTGTTAACATTATGTACTTTAACAGATAATGATGCTGTAGTAAAGAGTTATGGACCAACTCTTTCACAGCTCTGAGATGTATGAAAAGCAAGGTAGGCCTTGGATATACATGTAATGTAACTGACAGCAAAATTACAATTTTGCAGTTACAAATATGTATTGCGGTTTTGAAAACCACTCGCACAAAGATATAAAAAAGTCTTCACATGTCTACACATCTTGCCCCAATCCTTAATAGCATGAACACAAAGAGTGTGACGAAAATCTCTTAAATATGTCAATGACCGAGTCTTTGCTCATCAATATCCCCATAACAATGCATTTGGGTTTCTTCAAGTGTTCTCCAACATCTTCCATCAGATTCTTCCATTCTTTGGAAATGGCTTCATACCAATACCACTTGCATCTTGAATGCTAAGTCACATGAAAAACTAGAGAGTTACTTGACCTATTGTGACCTAAGGTCAAGCCGAAAATTGAGAAATTTGTCATTTTGTGTACAAAATGAATGGCAAAGTGAAGTTTCTAGTTTGGTCTATAAATCAGCATAATTTTACTCTTTAGAGTTTAGTTATCATTTATTCAAGCAAAATATTGATACGTAACAACCTCAAGTATCAGAAGTCCTAAAACAATACAATACATAAGATTAAGAATTAATAACAATAGAATACAAAAGAAGTTCATAAAACAATGAAATACATAAGAATTGAAATAGACATGGACAATTTTTTATGTGATAATGCCCGATAGGCTTTTTAGAAACTTTTGCCACAAAATCAACTCTGTAAAAGCTTTATTTATGTAATTGTTAATAAAAATCATTATTCATGAATTTGATTTGCATAAATTAGCATAATTGATAAAATAAGTAATTTTCAGCAAAATTATAGTGAGGTCTCTTCCTTTATGCAATTGCATAAATTAGCATAATTGATAAAATAAGCAATTTTCAGCAAAATAATAGTGAGGTCTCTTCCTTTGCGCAATTTCTCAAGACGCGTGCCAAATTTTGAGGCAATCGGCCCTCCCCCAGTCAGGGAGGTGCTCAAAATAGCCCAGTTAAGTACGGGTTAAGTAACGGAACATATTTCAAGTGGTTCTTGACATATCATGACAAGTCCTATACATGTAGTCTGAATTTTTCAAGTTGACCTCTATGACCTTTGACATACATGTACTCCAAAATCTAATCTGATCGTTTTCCTATGGTGATATATATACTATCCTTAAGTTTGAAGTTTAAAATCTCAAATGGTTCTTGAGATATCGCGATAACGAGCTGAAGACATGGAATTTCACAAGTTGACCTCTGTGACCCTTGACCTACATGCTCCAAAATCTAAACAGATCGTCTTCCTATGGTGATACATACTATCATTAAGTTTGAAGTGAAAATTCTCCAGTGGTTCTTGAGATATCGCGATAACGATCTCAATGTATGGAATTTCATAAGTTGACCTCTGTGACCCTTGACCTTTGACCTACGTGCTCCAAAATCTAATCAGATTGTCTTCCTATGGTGATACACACTATCATTAAGTTTGAAGTTTAAATCTCCAGTGGTTCTTGAGATATTATGATAACAATCTCAATGTATGGAATTTCATAAGTTGACCTCTGTGACCCTTGACCTTTGGCCTACGTGCTCCAAAATCTAATCAGATCGTCTTCCTATGGTGATACATACTATCCTTAAGTTTGAAGTTTTACATCTCCAGTGGTTCTTGAGATATCATGATAACAATCTCAATGTATGGAATTTCATAAGTTGACCTCTATGACCCTTGACCTTTGACCTACGTGCTCCAAAATATAATCAGATTGTTTTCCTATAGTGATACACACTATCACTAAGTTTGAAGTTTAAATCTCCAGTGGTTCTTGAGATATCATGATAACAATCTCAATGTATGGAATTTCATAAGTTGACCTCTGTGACCTGTGACCTTTGACCTACGTACTCCAAAATCTAATCAGATCGTCTTCCTATGGTGATAAATACTATTCCCGAGTCTTAAGTTTAAATCTTAAATGGTTCTTGAGATATTGTGATAACGGTCAAACGGGACGGACGTACGGACGGACGTACGGACGTACGGACGGACAACCCGAAAACATGATGCCTCCGGCACCACCTTCGGTGGCAGAGGCATAACAAGTAGCTCAACTTTCCTGACTCGTTCTGACTTTTTAATATTCATCAGTCCGCCATTAGGACAATAGCTTTGAATGTTAGACTTCCTGGGAAAAGTTTCAATTGTAGTAAAGAAATTTTTGCCTTCACCATGTAGATAAAGATCGCGTGCATCTTATTCTTTATCTATGGGTGCAAGTAACAAATTTCTATACAACAGCAAGCAGTAGATGTCAGGTTCAAATCCTGCTGGTTCCAAGATTTTTTTGACTTGTTTTCAAATTTTAATAGGCCATTTTCGGAAAGTTATCAAAATTTAATGGACAAATTTGTTGAGCGCTTTGTTACAATTATTTCATTTACCCATTGCAAATAATTGCATTTCAATTGTCAGAATGTAAATTGCATATATTACATATTGTTAGATAGGGCAAGCCATAATGTATGAGCAATTATAACTTGTGCAAGTGGAAACAAGTCAAAATGTGGTTTCGTATTTATACTGTAATTTTAAGATCAATAAATCTTCCTCTACAAAAGAAGTGAAACGAAAATAAAAACTAAGGCACTTGTGATTGCCAGCCAACGGCCTATGTCTGACTCTGACTCTTCAAAGTATTTAATAGAATCACAGCATATACAAAAATGTTAAAGATGTGGCATGAGAATTTGGTCAAAGCACTTCAGATATTTTTGTCATACTTTGAAATATGAGGGCATTCAAAGAGCAATCCTTTTTAGGCGACAATTTTTTCTAGAATATTCCTCCATATTTACATAACAAGAATGAAAAAAGCTCTCAAATTAACTTTCTGATTATTTTTCACCTTTACAAGAACTCAAAATTGTCTTTACTTATTTTCTTTTTACATTTGAGTTCATTCATTTAAGTAAAAGCTGAATACATTGGTTTCATATTCATGAAAATGTAGCAAATTTGTTAGTAATTGAGACGGTTCTAGGACAATTACCCCCTGGGCAATCAGCCCCGAGGACAATTACCCCAAAGAAATTACCCCTTAGGACAAACCCCCAGAGGACAATTACGGACCTGTGAAAATTCCATGCCACGAACTAAGATCAACTTTTTTTAATTTGCCACGGATGTCTTTAAATGACAGTAGAAGTTGCCTTTACCAATGTTTCCAGTTTCAGAGCATACAAAATAAAATAATTATGACAATGTGGATTTTAAAAAAGGGGACTAGAGATAATGAGCAATGAAATATCTTAAGTTTCTGGTTTTACAGAATGCAAAATAAGCTAATGATTCTAAGCAGGCAGAGACAGGGAGAAAAAAGGAGAGGAGACTAAATAATAAACTTTGAGAAAGGACTATAATCTTCAATTCGTGATATCATTTTACAATACATCATACAATTTGGAAGGTGCCAAATAATATTTTTAACCTAGCACAGTACACAAATTTATGTAAAACAAAAAATTAAAGTTCAAACAATACAAATGCAAAGTCACTTTTTACGGTTTACTTTTATCTAGAAATGACAATTTTTTCTAAAAGACGAGATCAATACTCAATTTGAAATGCAGCCTTTTAATACGTTATTGATAATAAATACCTTGGAAGAGGAGAAAAGCAGACAAAACTAGATAATTATATAATATTGGATGGCTTTGAGTGTGATACAAGAATATATTGCTCGAGCTATGACTATATCGGACTCAAGAGAGAGCAATATATTCTTGTATCACACGAAAACAAAGCCAAACAATATTATCTATATCAGGCTGACTAGCGAAATAACAAAATTTGACTTACCGGTGCCTCGGTAAACATTATATGGCTTCGTTTTCATGTGATATGGATATGGATAGTTGAATTTCCCGGATGACAGAGCGATATGAAAACAATATTGATCTGTCATCCGGGTACTGCGCTAAAGATATTAAATACACTGATTTATTGTACCACTTGGAAGCCTTATAATAATAATATCTTCTTGTACCACACGAAAACAAAGCCATATAATATTATTATTATTAACTATGTCAGGCTGACTAGCGAAATAACAAAATTTGACTTAACTGGTATATATGGCTTTGTTTTCGTGTGATATTGATGTCGATATCGATATTGATAGTTCCCGGATGACTGAGCAATACAAAAACAATATTGGTCAGTCATCCGAATACTGCGCTAAAGATATTGAATACACCGATTTATTGTACCACTTGGAAGCCTTATATAGATAATAATGTAATATACTGTATATCCTACCTCAAGCTGTTCTCCAGCATTTAATCTCTTGTTACACTGATCATAAGTACATGTAAAGCAGGCCTTGTGCCAGTCTTTCCCGAGAGCCACCAGTTTCTCAGCTGAAAATACAAATCAAAAGGAAAAACAATTTCACAAAATGCATCTAGAATCTATAGATCTAGATCTATATAAATAATTCAATGAGGTTGTAAAGTGACTACAGCAAGAAAAACTAAATAATTGTTCAACACAAATCACATTTTGTAAAAATTATGAAATGAATCTATTTGACTTTGAGTGGAAAATTGGTAGATCTATATTGGCATTATCATGAAATAAGAAACCACCATTTGCTCTACAGTCTACTCAGACTCTTAGTAGCAGTTCATGGCGTCACACGAATTAGTCTCCTTTCCCCACACCATACCGTAGACTGGTAGACTTTACACACAAACATGTACATACCGAGTGGCTTCCAAAACCACAATATAGTCCAATGATTCATAATTTGACGCTTCTTTATACACAGGCACATGTTATGTCTGGAGTCCCTCAAGGCAGCGTTCTCGGACCACTACTCTACCTGGCTTATATCAACGATCCACAAACTACAAGCACTGCCTTTTAGTGGATTCCCCCATTTCCTCAGAAATTAAGAATTTCTTGTAATACGGTAATTTTATTTTAATAATTTATTTATGTGTACAGTGTATTTGTATACTTACTTATCAAGATAAAAAAATGAATATGTACATATATTTTTTTCATACTTTCGGTAATAATATCTGTAATGCCTTTCTTTATCTTTCTGTTGGAAATGAAATAAATTGAATTGAATTGATCTCCCAGACTGCATGAAGAGCTACACAGCATGGCTATTTGCAGATGACTGTGTGGTTTTAATACAAGAGTTGTGCGCATAACGAATAAGCGCAAATCTACATCTTCAACCTACTCTATCCATGGAATAATCCTTGATGAGGTTCAATCTGCCAAGTATCTCGTCCAAAAGCTATCCTTCAACACACATGTTGACATCACCATCCAAACTTTACTTCAACGCAACTTTACCAGCTGCAGTCGCAAGATCAAAGAGGCAACATACAAAACCTATGTGAGGTAAATAGTGGAGTATGGAACAACTGCATGGGACCTTCACACACAAAGAAACATCCAAGAAGTTAGAGCAGGTCCAAAGAAGCAGCGCAAGATATGTCACCAGCACTTATGACCGCAGATCAAGCGTAACAGCCTTACTGAATGATCTACAATGGCCAACTTGACTTGATATGCTCTACAAAATCCACTATGATCTGGTAGATATCTAACTGGAAACAACATCTCACTGAATCTACGTCCATCACCAGAGGTCATGGCTCACATTTCTGGACTCAGTAATGCAGCTCTCAAGTGTACTCTTCCTCCTTCGCACTCTTTTGCACCAGCAAAGAATGGAACTCTCTGAAAACAGACCCGAGAGTTTGCTTCACTCGATGCCATTAAGGCGGCATTGAGGGACGGCACTGTCTAGCTCTAGCATGCAGACAGGCTAATTTTTAACCGCACATCACTGTACATATCTGCACCAGAAATTCTTGTCTGTGTACATACCACCGACTGTGCGCGCATCAACCCACAGTGCAATCTTCATTTCATGAAGCCTGCACTTTTCAGGAAGAAGGTTTACCCAATGAGGGGACCTCTCACGTAGAACTTTAGCTTACATCTAGCACATGCGCATTACGTTCATCCCGTCTCAGCCTCATTTTCGTAAGTTGGCGCCTAGCCTAGCCTACATGGGCACTTCAGATTGGCTATCGCTGGCTGCCATAGGCTCTATGTTATAAGATATTAGTGCGAGGAGATAGCTTGCGATTTTCCGGTTGATCTGATACCAAAATCATGATATTCCAGTCAAATCTTCTATTTTGTATGATTTTTTCAGTGTCCTTGAAAAGTGTTTCATTTTCACATTAAGTTTAAGTCTTACTTAAGTTTGAAAAATTCTCATTTTCATCATATTTAAGGTACAAACTTGCAAGTTGTACTAAAATGTTCTTTGATTTTTCTATTTTATGTGTGTACCTACATGTATGCTGAGTGTGCGTCACCTACGTGTGAAGTTCGTCACCTGTTTAAAGCACGACATGTCAGTGCGTAATGTAATGTTACGTATTGGCATTGCACTTGAACATTACGTAAGCTTACGTAAGTGCCTAAGTGGGGGGCCCTCTCTCACTTAAATTTGAAAAAGCTGGAGCGTATCGGCCAATTAGAGCGCGTAAACTCACTGTACAGCGCTGAATGCGTAAAGTTCTATGTGCCTCTTTCACTCTTGATCCCGATGTCAACTTTTTACTTTTTGTTCCCTTTTAAAGTTAAACTTAAAGTTTAAAAGTTTGATATAGAGTAGAGGAGGGAGTTTTCGGCCACTTAAGGCAAAATCCTATTTTTGGACTCTTTACTTCCTATTTATTATCATTTTTTGTTCAAATCATGAAGCCAATACTATTATTATTTAAACAAAAAAGAATCCCAGAAAAAATCATGAATTGCCATGGCAATATTCATTTCCTTGTTCACTTTTTCGAGGCAGTTTTCGGCCGCATGTACAAAGTCAATAGGGAGCGCGCGCCGTGCATTCGCCCGCTGATTTATAGCATGTGCGGCCAGAGCACAAAATCCCCCGCACGGCCGAAAACTACACCTGCGGGTGCGGTGATCAGAAATTGGAATCTGAACTAAACAGAGATACAGCGCTATAGTATCCGACTGCAGTGATAAGATACGTGCAGTGAGATACTTTTAAGCTTGCGGTACTCAAAATATCTGGCTCTAAATCAGAAAAATACTTGAAATACAGCTCATTTTATGGTACCCATATTCCTTACAGACACGCGTAAGTAATTCGATTTTTCAGATTCGGGTAGCCGGACCGCCGATTACATCGCTAAAATGTGATATTTAAGGATACATTTTCCTTTGCAAATGTGGTTCTCTGGTGACTCTGGCATGTTATTGTATGTGTGTGATATGTGATATGCGATTATGAAATATATTTTAAAGGATTTTACCATGCATCCAACGGACCGGCCGAAAACTGCCTCCGGCTGAAAACTCCCTCCTGTACTCTATTTTATTATAGGCCTAATAGTGAGTAATACTTCTAAGTTCTAGATCTAGACTAAATCTATCGACTATTCAATTGCACTTTACCTTTAGTTTTACATGTTGAATTTTTATACATTGATTATTCATTTTAATCATAGACCTCTAGGCTCTAGGCCTAATCCTCTAGCCTATTAATATATAATAGTATTATTGAACTCAAAGTCGAACTCGAACTCGAAGGTCTGAACGTAGACATCTAGCTAACATTGGGTTACAGCCAGTGCATGCGCAGAACGTTCATCCGATCTCAGTCTCATTTTCGTAATTTGGCACCGAGCTTAGCCGACATTGGCCCTTTAGATTGGCTATCGCTGGCTCCCATAGGCACTATGTTATAAGATATTAGTGCGAGGATATAGCTTGCGATTTTCCGTTTTTACCGATACCAAAATTATGATATTTCAGTCAAACCCTCTAGATTTGTTACAATTTTATAGGCATCCTTGAAAAGTTAAGTATTTCACTTAAGTTTAAGTCTTACTTAACTAAGTCTTAAGTTTGAAAAATTCTCATTTTCGTCATATTTAAGGTACAAACTGGAAATTTATTCTGAAATTTTCGTTGGTTTTTCTATTTTATGTGTGTGCAATTTCGTGTGCGTCAGTTATGTGTGAAGTGCGTCAACTGTTTAAAGCATGTCATGTCAAAATCTCTGTGGTGTGACGTAATATTTCGTATTGACTTTGCCATTGAACTTAAGTCGCGCTTAAGTTAAGTAGGCCCTCTCTCACTTAAATTCGAAGCCACTTAGTGTATCGGCCAATCAGAGCGCGTAAACTCATTGTACATCGCGGAATGGTAAAAGTTCTAAGTGGTCTGGAGCTGGTCTGGAGCTGGCCTGGAGATCGATGGAATATTCTGAATTTATATAATATAATAATAATATAATATATTCATTTGTAAAGCGCAATAACTATGTGGATATATTCTACTGTGCTACTAGACCGAAAGCTTCAGTCTCTGATATCGACGGTTGTTCCGCTGAGATTGCATCTGGCTCCTCTGACCGCCTCTATACATAGACTGAAGTACGTCAATGGGGTAGTGTGGGGAACGAATGATTCAGTTCGGCCGGACCGCGATGAATGAGATATGCAACAAGTTTTTCACTCTTTACGTCTTCATATATCCACTTTGGCTGCAATTTTACACTGAAACTTATTAAAAATTAAAAATAACACAGAAATATCTACTTTGACTTACGATAGCTTGCTCATTTAGATCCTATATTAATGATTAATCCGAGAAAGTCTTGTAGTCAACAAGATTTGTTGTCAGCCATCTTGGTTTAAGTTGATGAATATTCATTTTTTCTTTTCGAACGTCCAATAGCTACGTATGAGTCAGCCCGGCTTGAGCCGGTGATGTTTGAATATTCATAAGCCCAATATCAAACACGTGCTCTGATTGGCCATTGGGCTTGTTTTGGTCGGTTGACCCGAAATATATCGGGCGGGTCATGTCATAGATTACCAGTTCGAATGCATGAACGCACCGTTTCCTTGGTTCTGAGATAAAATTGGATAACTCATATACGTAAGTCCGTAAATTTCGCATTTAGAAATAAGTCATAAAAAATTGATAACTGTACATAGGAGAAAAATAGACATAGTATTTTTGTATCTGATTTATAAATCAGAAAATTAGATCTAAATAAAGAAAATCGTGGGAGAAAGTTTTGGGACCAAAGCGGGCCACAATCGGCTCAATCTCTCCCCGTGGTGCGAGGCGTACGGGGTACCGTCTGTGTATGGGGAATGTCAACAAATGTCAGTTTTATTAAAGAATGACCCATACCAGACGGTTATTTCTGTCTACTGTGCTACATGAACAAGTGAAGTGAGTTTTCAGTTTTGATTTAAAGTTTTCTAGTGATGGGGCTTTCCTTATTTCTAGTGGTAATTTATTCCATAATCTAGGGGCAGCACAAAGAAATGACCGGTCTCTGAGGGTTATTTTAGTTTTATATGGAGGTATTTGCGACATAAACATAACTAGACTAGTCTAGGCCTAGATCTAGTAAGTAGTAGTAGAGTGACTTAGTTAGTCTTAGCCTAGATCTAGACCCTAAAATCTAGGTCTAGAATCTACCTCAACATACTTCTGTCTACAGCAAACAAAAAATTAAAGATATTCTGGTTTCTTAATACTATTATACTTTATTAATATTATAGGGTTAGAATTAGATGTTAAATTTGTTTTTAGTTTTACTAATTTTAGCTTTAATAAATTACAACTGCCAACTGCCAACATGGATTTCGCAAACAACACTCCACCGAATCCCAGCTAGTCAACACCCTGGAAGAAATCACAAGATCCTTAGACAAGAAGATCCAGACAGATGTCCTGATACTCGATTTTTCCAAGGCATTTGATACGGTAGCACATCAACGCTTACTGAAGAAGATTGCACACTATGGAATAAGAGATAAAACCAATGAATGGATTCAGACATGGCTTACTACAAGAACACAGAGAGTAGTAATTGATGGGAAGCATCTTCTACAGTTCACATCGACTGGGGTACCCCAAGGTACAGTGTTAGGACCGCTGATGTTTCTGCTGTACATTAACGACATCGGGGACAACATAAACTCATCCATAAAATTGTTCGCCGACGACTGCCTCATATTTCGAGAAATAAAGACAACAGAAGATACAACCAAACTACAGAAAGATCTTGACACCTTGAACAAGTGGACAGAAGACTGGCAAATGAATTTCAACTCTAGGAAATGCCACACTTTGAGGGTACACAGGCGAGAACCAATCATCCACAGCTACAACTTAGGAGGATATCTTGCAAGCCGTACCTAGTCAAGCCTATCTTGGAGTGGAAATTCATGAGCAACTCAGTTGGAAGCCTCATATTAATGCCGTTGCAGCGAAAGCAGGAAGAACCTTGGGATTCCTAAGAAGAAACATCAGCAAATGCTCATCGCACATCAAACAACAGGCCTACATCTCCCTGGTACGATCCCAACTGGAATACGCCTCCGTCGTCTGGGATCCATACAGACAAAACCAGATCGACCAGCTTGAGAAAATCCAAAGAAGGGCAGTACGCTTCATATGCGGAAACTACCAACGAGATGCCAGCGTCACCAAAATGAGAGAATTAGATCTAGCACTCCCACCCCTAGAGGAGAGACGCAGGCAAGCCCGAGTAACCATGTTATACAAAGCCGTCAATCACCTAGTCGCAGTACCAATTCCAGACTACATCCAACCAAGACTCCGTTCAACACGTCAGCAACACCGACACAGATTCATGAGACCCAGCTCCAACTCTGACAGCTACAGGCACAGTTTCTTCCCAAGAACACTCCGGGACTGGGATGAGCTCCCTACCAACTTCATTGAACTGCCCTCTGTGGAGAAGTTCAAGGGAGCCATCAGTGCCTAAATCTTAGGAGGAACTGTTTTTACTTGCACAACTTGTATACATATGCACGCTGCACTAATCAATCGTGACCACTATGAGAGACACCACACCACAATTTCCTCGTTTAGTTGCTGAAAAGGCTTTCGACGAGTACTGGCATAGAACTAGAAGTAGTCTAGAAGTACAACTTTTCTAGACTACATAAAAGAACGCCAAATTCAATTTGTGGGACCACGCGCTTTCAAATTCGAGCACAAAGTCCGTTGATTATATGTGTTTAGGACGCAACTTTCAATATCAGATTATGGAATACTTACCGAAGTAAACTGGCTTGTTGCATTTGGCACAACTTGACATGATGACACCTAATTCTAATGTCTATTGATGACAGAAATTTGATGTAATTTCGTCGATGCTTGTTTACCTTAATCGTACGTGTTGCATATGAAATATCCTGCGCGCGCTATTAGCTAAATACCGTTTTCGATCGCGTGCGCGCTCGCTTTATGTCGTGCATGAGTACATGACAGGGACTAGCAGTAATACTTGCAAAGGTTTTTCCAAGTCAAAATCATGAAGTCATTAGGTTGAAAAATAAATGGTCGATGGCTTCAAAATTCAAATGTGGTTTATTTCTCATTCGATAAAAGTGATTTTACAAATGTTTCTTTTCCGGGATTTTTTATCACTTTTTTGTAAATTTATACTTTTTTATGATGGAAAATTACAAATCCCCAAATTTATACAGTCGGGCAAAAAAATGCTTAGTTTAGAAGCCTACATGACAGGGCCCGCGGAACGGCGGGGCTCGGCGGGGATCGGGGGTCGAGCCCCCAACACTTTTTTGAAAAAGTATGTTAAAGAGAAAGAGAATGAAAAAAAGTGTCTGACAGAGAAGTCTAGCAAGTAAACGGGTTTCCTTGCATAATTTGAATATTAGGACACTGCTAACGTTTAAATTTCACAGATAGGACGTACATGACATATTCATAATTCCTGCAAAGTTCTACAGAATTTGATGTTGGCTGCAAAAAGGACATAGTATCTTTAAATCTAATAAATTGCCATTAAATCTTAGTGAAACAAATTTCATTTATTTTAAAAAGACTAACGTACATGATGATTGTAATATTGAGATTGATGGCTTGCCTGTCATTGAAAAACAATCTGTAAAATTTTTAGGAGTCACTATTGATTCTCATCTCAATTTTAATGCCTTAATATACATACATCAGTATCGAGGAATATTGGAATATATACTGTATAAGTTAAAACGATTTCTTTCTGAAAGATCTATGATTAATTATACAATTCTCTAATTTTATCACATGTGATATATTGTAATATTATATGGGGTAATTGTAGTTTAACAAGAATATTGGAATATATACTGTATAAGTTAAAACGATTTCTTTCTGAAAGATCTATGATTATATTATACAATTTTCTAATTTTATCACATGTGATATATTGTAATATTATATGGGGTAATTGTAGTTTAACAAGAATTAATTCCTTATTTTTACTTCAAAAGAGAGCGATTCGCTTGATCACTAACTCAAATTATATATCACACACGGAACCTTTATTTCATCGTTTAAAAACATTAAAAATACAAGATATTCACATTTTTCAGAACTGAAGCATTTTTAGGTATAAATATTCTCATAATCAACTGCCATCCCTATTTCACAACATTTACAGTTTAAACTCAAACATTCACACATATACCACCCGTTGTTCAACAAATTATCACTTAGAAAATCCTAAAATACTTTTAGCCCAAAAGTCAGTAAGACATCATGGACCAGATGTTTGGAACTCCTTACCAAATTCAATGAGGCATTGTCCATCTCTCTATTCTTTTAAAGCATCTCTTAAAAAACTCTCATATCGAAGTATCGACATAACTGATTTCAACATGCAGTAGGCAATTATCATTGATATCTCAAATTTAGGTCACATAATTATATTCAACTCATTTTTGGAAATTTTGTTTTCTATTTCGTATTCTTGGATATATTTATTGAAAAGGCTACATTTGTTTTAACTCCACCATACAATATAAAGCTACATGCACACGTTACACACACACGCTCGCACGCACATGTACACACACGCACACACACACACACACATAATATACACTTACACAACACACTCACAAACCCATACACAAATGTTTAAACACTTTTTCATTATAAGTTTTACCTTAAGATTTTTTTTTTTTTTTTTTGAGGCCGCCATCCTCGTCAAGCATCGCTTATGATTGCGGTCTCCTGCACTTTTTTACAAATAGTTAGGATAATACTTCAAATTTATGATAATATGTTATGGAAATATTAAGTTTCGTTATTTTATGTATACACATGTAAAAAAAGATGTTAACAAAAAAAAACATTTTGACATGAAGTAAGTATTGTTTGTATATGTTGTATTATACAGTGGCGGATCCAGGAATTTCTTACCGGGGGGGGGGGCACAAAATCGCATGAGGTGAAATATATGAAAAAAGATGGAGCGAGGCATCAGCAGCGAGGGAGCGGAGCGACCAAGCGGGGTTGGGTGTGGGAGGGGGTCAGAACCCCCTCCCTGAGTAGGAAGCATTTGCACTTTTAGAACCACATTAGGTGCATTTTCAGGCACTTCCTGGAGTAATATGACGTAAAATTGCTTTCTCCTACCCCCTCAAAGAGTAGGGATCCAGGGGCGGATGATGGGATCTAGCTTTTTGCTAAGGGGGGGGGGTTGACCCAATGACGACACGGAGCATCGTCCACGAGCCGCGAAGCGATTTTTTGTTGTTGCTATTTTGAACCCCCGTAAGTGATGTTTTCCTAGCTGGCATCTACTGACACAATGGAGACCATAAAAAGCAGTGCATGACAATTACGTCTTTTTAAATCAAGTAACAGTTTATAAGGGGGGGTAGACCCAAAGACGATGCGGAGCATCGTCCACGAGCCGCGAAGTCCGAGCCGCGTAGCGGCGAGGCGATTTTTGGGGGGGGCTATTTTGAACCCCCGTAAGTGATGTTTTCCTGGCATCTATATACTAACACAATGGAGACCATAAAAAGCAGTGCATGATAACGTCTTTTAAATCACTTAAGTAACAGTTTAAGGGGTTCTACCCAATGACGATGCGGAACATCGTCCACGAGCCGCAAGGTCCGAGCCGCGTAGCGGCGAGGCAATTTTTTTTAAAACCCCCTAACCCCTCCCCCATCCCCCCTCCCTCCCCATAGATCCGCCACTGGGATCGTTTGCAAACTGGAAGCAATAAGCATTACATGTAGGCGATGGAAAAAAAGTGCTTGCAAAACTGATAGAAACTTTGTGGTAGGCTCTTCGCGGCCACAGGGATGACAGAAAATAATATGACAATGAAACCAGCAACTGTGGCAGGATTAATGGCGGGGACAATCTGCATGCTGAAAGAGCACTTAGAATAGGTATATCGGAAAATGAATTCAAGAAGTTATAAGTTATAAGTTAGAAGTTATAAAGGAGATAAAATCTTTGGTATTAGTCATGTTCGACTTAAAATTGCATCCCCGCCCCTTACCCGGTAAAAAAAACACCTTCTTATAATATCATCCCCCTTTCTTTCTTTTCCCTTCTCATTATTCTCCTTTTCCCCCTTTTCTCTCCTCCGTCTTTCCGCCTTTCTTCTTTTTCCGCCTTTTCTCTCCTCTCCCCTTTTCTTTCCTCCCTCTTTCTTCTTCTTTCTCTCTTCCTTTTTTTTCTTTTTCCTCTCCTTTTTCTTTCCCCCTCCTTTTTCTCCTTTTCTTTTTTTTGGCGGGGGCACGTGCCCTGTGCCCCCTGGATCCGCCACTGATTATACCTTACATTTATATGTTCTTTGTAATTCAGTTATATTATATTTGGAAAAATGCAGAAATAAAATCAAAATCAAAATCATATAGTATTACCAATTCAGCCAAGAGCCCATACCTGTAGTGATATTACAACTTTCAAAAATTCATAACTTTCTCATTTTTGTCCGATTTCATTCAAAATTTATCAGTGAACTAATTTTCTGATTTTCTGCTTTCCTCTAAGAAGTAGTTTGCTATCATGGTAAAGAGAGAGTTGGCAGGATTTTCTACTATAAAGTGAGGTATTGTATAATTACATTTTTCTTTTCAATACCAACATTAATTTTCAATGCATTTGCCGATAACCTTAATCATGTTAATGCTCCGGTAGTCAATTGATTTTATATGCTTTTGCCAATAACCCCAATGATATGCTAGATTATTTAGTAGAACTCGACGTAGAGAGGAATTTGGCAAGATGCTCTACAGGCCTATAAAATGAGGTGTTATACAGGGTAGTCCAAAAGAACGGACTAGCATATTATACTTCCAATAACGCAGGACAAACTTTACCGGTACCAGTAGATGGGAATCTTTTTAGAATAAAAATGATACAAAATTTGCCCGAATATAGGTCGAGTATTATTTTTTGTGGAATTCACTATGTAAGAGGTTAAAAATCCAAAGTATAGCTATTTATCACGACAGCTTTCGATTGACATGGCAGGTATGATCTGAACCATTGTAGGGCTTGACCTTTAATACCGAGAGTATTTAACAAAATAGTGTCAAGGCATACAGATCAAGGAGTAGCATCGTGGTTACATATTCCACATCCATTTCCTGAAGAATGAAGTTACCGGTAGACACATTAAAAAAAAAGGGGGGGGGGTTCTTAAACTTTCTACTACTAGTATATGAGGACAGTATGCAATTGAAATGGATCAAGGCAATAATCTGTTAATCTAGAAATACATTGTACAAATCCTCTCACAGTGGCGTAATGAAAGAAAAGAAAATGAGGTAGTAGAGCGGAAAAGAACTGAAATTTCAAGAGTTCTTTTAAATTATCATTTGAATATATCAGTCAAGTACAAATAAAGTAGCATACATCCTAAATAATACAAATAATGAATGCTTATGAGTTCCATAGTGCGAATATTTTCATGCAGAGTTCAACGAATGAAAATTTTTGCACAAAGGAAAAACATTCATTATTTTTTGTATATAACATCCACACAAAAAAATCTAAAATATATATATAAAAAATATATCAACAAAAAATATATCAACAAAAAAATATATCAAAAAATATATCGAAAAAATAGATCCAAAAAAAAATGGAATATCAAAAAATATATCAAAACATATACCGGTATAACCAAAATGACGGGTCGCATATAACCAAAAATGCACGGCGAATATAACCGAAAATGCACGCTCAATGATGGAGTCGTTCAATAGATTATTTATTGAATATCATGTGACTAACAATCCTCCAATCAAATGACAAGGATCTACTTAGATATTATATAATATAACATATTTCATATTTTTGTGTTTGATAATGTTAATGAACATTTTTCCTAAGAAAGCATGTATAACTCCACCATGGATCCCAAGTCCCACCTGAGGGGCTTATGAAGTAAGGAGTAATCAGGCACATGTGGGGCCTAGTACACCAACTTGGACGTGAATTTATGAGCATATGATTTGTATACAGTCAAACCTGCTTTAGTGACCACCTGTCTACAAAGACCACCTGTCTACAAAGACCACATTTCTTGTTTTCCTTGAAAATGGTTTCTCGTTGAAACATGTACTAAAGGAACCTGTCTACAAAGACCACCTGTCTACAAAGACCACTTTTTGTGTTTCCCTTGGGTGGTCGCTATAGACAGGTTTGACTGTATTACCATCACAACTTACACAAATAATTGTATAAAACGATATACATGTACTGATTTCAGAAATGTATGCATCTTTATTTTCATAACACCATGTAGATATATTCAATTTGCCATTTTGTACATAAAGATGCAACAAATTAAACATTGTAGATATTTCAGTCATATAATACTATAGTTCTTTAAATCTATAACACATAATGGGCAATGCATGGCAATGTAAAATCTAAGTAGGTGGCACAACTCTAAATCATTTGTTGAGAGCCACAAGGGTGTTAACTCCTACACACAGAGAAAGCACCCTTATGTCTCTCAATAGACAATGGTTGAGCTTGTTGCAATGAGCCCTGGAGTCTGGTTATCTACGAGTACTCCCAGGTACCTGAAATCATAAACTCTATAAATCCCTAAAATTCCAAATTTAATTCTGACGTTCCCTCCAGAAATTTCAGCTCCAGATAATGCCAAGAGTTTCAAAAATCCTGCAATCAGACTGGTACAAAAGACATACATCCATTTTCCTCCATTCAAATTATATGTTCTTTCCAGTAACGTAGATGGATTTATGCTACATGTATGATGTATTGCTATTTGTCACCAGAGGGAGATACACAATGGTACCTCGACTCCCTATACATGTAACTAGAGTTTGTCAACATTCCATACTGTGTCAGCCTTTACATTGAATTGCAATACACTTTCCACATCTTATGTCTCCATGGGGATTTGGCACTGTCAACAAGTTGCCTGAGATTATTAGTTTTCATTCTTTTATAAATACTCTTACCGTTAAGAGTTTCAGTCATATTACACCGACTCTGGTCTAAACATTAGACATACACATCCCCAATCATAATATCATCGGTTACCTGCAAGAAGGCTGTTACTGCCATTGACAATACCGTTGCCCCGGGTAACGTTAAATATAGTTAAATTTTGCTGAGATCCCCATTGGTTTACGTGTAAAAAGTTTCGTGCGAGGGCGGATACCAGACAGTGTGTGTGTGATTCCTGAATGATCGTAACATTCCAGGCAACTTTCCAGCGAAGATTAACAGACAATGTATCAGATTTTCTGTGATGTTCTAACCAATCTGTACTCAAGAAAAGGATAAGGCAAGAATTCTTTGTAGATTTTTTTGTGAATTCGGTATATAAAAGATATATGGACTGCTATAATATTTGAGGCATAGCTGTTTCTATACTGGCTCTCGGGGACGTTACATCCTGCTATGACCCCTTGAGCCGATAGGAACAGCTATGCCTCTCATAGCAGTCAATATATCTATAATAATTTACCTGCAAGATTTTCTTGCAGGTACTCTTTAACATATGACCTCAAATGACCCTTGACAGCATCAAAGCGTGGAGGTCCCCAAAATGCATCTGTGACCCAAGTTTGGTCACAATGAAATTGACAGTTGCAAAGTTACTTGTCACAAGAGAATCTTCCATGTAAACTTTAAGACTTGTGACCGACAGACGGACGCCATTTGGATGCCATAGTCTCGCCTCTACTTTTGGTGGGCGAGACAAAAATTAAGCAAAGTTTGCTCAACAAATATTTTTCAATAGCATCCACTTATTTTATATGTTGCATAGCCAGAACTCCGTTTGTCACCGACTGCGAATGTTTAAATCTAATAATTTTATCAGGAATTTAGCCCTGTTCCTTACATGTATTTACCTCTGTTAATCTACACTAATGAACTCTCATCCTTTTTAGTACTGAGATGAGTTGCAATGTGATAAAATCAACCCATTCTTTGCAGCTTTCTTTATGAGTAATCATTAAAACACATTCAAAAGTAAGTATGATTCTTTTAATATATTTTAGTTGTTAACTTGCAAATTGAATATTTTTTACAGAAAATAACAATGCAAGTATGTGTTCTGATTTTTTATTGTTAGGTAGTTGGAAGATACATTTCTGTTTAATTATAATAATGACTTTTTCTTTAATATAAAGCGCCATACCAGTAAACTCACCATAGTGCTTACAGTATTTTTATTACCCAAGGCACTGGATTAAAGTAAAATTCTGCACTCTACAGTGCACACTCACCACTCCACAGTCACTTATTCATGGGCATGCACAAGCTAATCTACTTTGACTTTCGTCAATGTTTAAACACATTGTACAACTTCAAATTCTTGAACAAGACGGAAGGGGTTGCAGCTAATCTCCAGTCCTGGTGATGGAACTACACTTTACGAGACACTAGCTTTCTTTTATTTTGAAATTTTTATCATATAGTAGATTGGATGATAAGACCAGCAAAATATCAACAAGTTGCAAAAACTTCCTGAAAATCAAATTCTTTGAAAAGCACAACTCAAATGAGACAGTGTGCCATGCATGTTGCTCAGGGGCAGGGCATTGTTTCACATAACTATCATAAGCACAAGTTTGCCTATATCCCATTGAAACATGTGTATTAAAATTAACATACTTTTTTTCTTCTTTATTTTCATTGTTATTTTCAATAGGGCTGTGCATAACCTTGCAATGAGGAACTCGACTACACTCCTAGGCTTACAGGCGAGTACTCGAATACTCGGACGCCATGTTTTTTTTTTTGAATTTTTTTAATTTTTTGATTTTTTTTTTGATTTTTTTTCTTTTTCTTTTGCCAACACCATACTACGAACAGTACGAAGGTTCGTCTCTGAAAACCCACGCGATTTTACTTCAAGTTGCTGTTGAAAGCGCCTATTTGTGCTTTTGAATTTTTGACAAACAATTGAAACAATGTTATTTTTAAAATTAAAGATGACAGACAAATATTCCTCTGAGTCCAAACAGAAATCCGGAGATTTGGTCCCAGTTTCTGAGTGGTGAGTTGACAGTGACACCCTGTGTATGATTGAGCTGGGAAACATTTTTACCCATGCCGGTGCTCTTCTGACACGGGTGACCGTCGGCCTGGACAGTGCCAGGTGATTCAAGTACGAGAAATCGTACTCGAGTAGTTGTCAACAGTGCGAGTACTCGTCGCAGCCTTAATTTTCAAATATACAGTTTCTACCAATCTTTCAGCATATATCATCTACCGTATTTGCCGGCGATAAGGCCGCAGCGGCGCATAGGCCGCACCCCCGATTTTGACATTTCATAGACTAAAAAAAATAAAAAATAAAAAAATAAAAAAAATAAATAAAAAAAATGGAAGGAAAAAAAACCAAACAGACCAAACAAAATTATCATAAATTTCTTGTAGAAAACTATTTTTTCTACAAACTGATACCAAATTCATCAATATTTTTATAAAATTTATTTTGTAAAAAAATAAGTTAACCGCAAAATTGATCGTAATTTAGCAAATCTTCATTGATTTTGAAGTTAGTTCTGTATCGCAGGCAGTTTTGGTATCCTATTTATACCCCTACCTACGAAATAGCGTGAAATGGATACGAAGAAAACAGTAAGAAAACAGACTTCGTCCGGATGCGCAGTTGCGTTGCGCGGTAACTCCATAACAGTCCCTTCTTTTAGCAATGCAATGGCACGGACTTAACTCTAGATCTACCGGTAGAATTTGTTAAAAATAGGTAATGAAGTTTATTCACGAGATCAACAAAACTTAATGTCAACAATGCAACATGAAATAGTCGGTAAGATGTGTATAGAGTTAATCTAAAAATGTCCTGTACCATTACTGGTATAGATCTAGTCATTGTACCGTTGGGAGTCCCATATGTACGAAATTACGTGCTGTTTTAACAGCCAATTTTTTACTGTTGTTGCGGATTGGCCGCACCCAGACTTTTTGATATTTTTGGAAGAGAAAATACTGCGGCCTTTACGCCGGCAAATACGGTACCGGTATTTGTGGTCTTGAACTTGAAATAAAGAATAATATAAATCCCTACACATAGAACTCAAGTCGGACTTGGGTTGTATGTAATGGGTGCGATGTTATTATATTATTGTGTTATATTATTGTTATATTATATCAAAAATTTGAGCTTCAAATATTACGGCTATAATAAGATATTGCCAGTTTAAATACACACTAAAAAATCAACTTGTGAGTAGACTACTCGATGCACCTGTACATGCTCTCATATACAAAGCCCACACGGAACCCAAGTCGGACTTGGATTAATCTTGCAGCATGCTCCACGGCAATAACCAGTGGAACAAACATTTATACATGTCTGTCTTTTACCATCGAGCTCTGGACCTGCCCTACCATCGCAGACTGTGTATAAGGTTGATCCATTGTTGCGTCCCCACTGGCAAAGGCGGACAACAATCACACTGACATGATGTCCCGAATGCCCACTTGCTGTACTGGATTAAACATGCATCATCCTTAAATCATCCTTAAAGGTGATGGTGCCAACTGTCATCCAACATCAAGCTCTGGACCTGCCCTGCCATCGCAGACTATGTATAAGGGTGAGTCCATTGTTGCGTCCCCACTGGCAAAGGCGGACAACAATCACACTAACATGTCCCGAATGTCCACTTGCTGTACTGGATTAAACATGCATCATCCTTAAATCATCCTTAAAGGTGATGGTGCCAACAGTCATCCAACATCAAGCTCTGGACCTGCCCTGCCATCGCAGACTATGTATAAGGGTGAGTCCATTGTTGCGTCCCCACTGGCAAAGGCGGACAACAATCACACTAACATGTCCCGAATGCCCACTTGCTGTACTGGACTAAACATGCATCATCCTTAAAGGTGATGGTGCCAACGGTCATCCAACATCAAGCTCTGGACCTGCCCTGCCATCGCAGACTGTGCATGAGGGTGGGCCCATTGTTGCGTCCCCACTGGCCCAGGGGAACAACAATCACACTAGCATTGTCCTCACTGCCAAACTGCAGAGCTTGGTCACAGATGAAGCTGGCAGCCTCCTGAGGGTTGTGACACAGGCTGATTGAATCACACATCTCTTGGTCATTCATCACAAAATGCACTCCGTCTGTGCAGAAGACAAGGAAGCTGTCCCTTCCATGCTTCACCTTGAAAACAATAGAACAAAGCAATGGGAATACATCTTTAATGTCACATAAGTAAAACCTAAAACCACACCACAACAGGGCCCCAAACTAACCTTTTTGAAAAGGTCTAGATTCAAGTTTTAGGGTCTGTTTGCATATGCTTGTTACAAGTTTGAAATTTGAGGCAGGTGAGGAGTCCAGAGTAAGATTTTGGGTACCAATGTGTCTAGTCAAAGTGTGGCCATGTCTTTTAATATAGTCAAGCAATTCCAGCAGGAATTCAGCAAGTATTAGCAACCTATTTGCTAATTGACACTTAAAAAAAAATTAGTCTGGAATTAGAACAATAATGGCTTAAATATATGGTCTTATATATGAAGGTTAGCTAGTGTTGAATACAAATATATAAAAGGATGTCATTATTCCACCTCTTAGACAGGTGAAATTACATCATTACTCAAAATAGAGAAAAAAAACTGGGGAAAAATATCAAGGAGGCAATTTTGAAAAGATATACCCAGTATGGAGTACACATTTAAAAAAATACCAGAATTACAATATACATTGTTGAGTGTTTCATAATTCTGGTAGATTTGTAATTATAAAGTTTAGTTTCAATATTAACAATTAGCTTACCTCCAGTGACCTTGTTTCTGGGGTCGCGATCACCCCATATCTCTTCAGGGTGACATCACCAAAGCTTCTGGTCATGGTCAATACACTGTTCACAAGGGGCTTCCCCAAACTGTTCCAGCTGTACCACATAAGATGTAGAATATTCAGAGAAAAAGATAAATTGATAGACATCTGGTCTTTTTTATGAAAATAAGATTAAGGATGGGAAATGAGAGAAGGAAATGAGATACAAAAACATGAGAGATAGGAAGACAGAAGCAGAGAAGGGACAGCCCCAGGAAGATAGAGTAAGAGATGGAGAGATGGAGAGAGAGAGAGAGAGAGAGAGATAAAAGAGAGGACACAGTTGTGTAATTTTATTGTGCTGCAGTCATGCTTCTCACAGTGCCAAAAATGTCCAATAATGCATGAAGAGTAGATACAAATTATTCAAGTGTAACTAGTAATCTTGGTGATTTTTCGTTTGAAAATTCAACACCAAAACTAAATGCCAGTAACAGTATACATAATTTTTTAATTCCTTAGTTTGAATTCTTACGTGATGTATCCCCCAGCAGCTTTGATTCTCTCTTTTTCTGTGGAGTTGTACTCTGGGTCATGGTCGTTGGTCAATCTTTTTGCCTTTCCATTGCGACAGAGAATGGCACGACTATCGCCCAAGTTAGCCAAGACCAACTCGTTTCCATTGCGAAGTAGCGAAATGGTAGCTGTTGAGCCTGTGTGTTCATATTCAGACTCTGTTGGAGAAATAAAAGATAGATAGCTTGGCGAAATATAGTTGCATGAAAAGACAATTTGTGAAAATCATCATATTATCAAACAGTGGTAGAACCACATCGTTAGGATATGGAGCTGGTAAATGCATGTACTATCTCAATGAGGCTTAATGTTAGCTAAGCTTTCATTCAGTTATGTCAAAAAAGAACTTTTATTTAACAAACATCAAATTATTATGTATTTTGCGTCTGGATGCATCGTTTTGTGCCACTACACTTCGCTATTAAAGTTATATTACCACATAGGTATTTTATATAAAGATGATCATTAAAACCTTATACAACTTTGAAATACTGTACTTTTACACATGATCTTTAAAAAATTATCAAGAAAGTCACACTGGCTATCTTGTCACTTTAAGAGAACAATTAACCTTTATTAGGTTCACATTACTGTATATCAATCCCTTTATTTGCGTTTCATTATTGTATTCTATCCTCCTTTTGACCTACTGAAAACTAGGAAAAACCATACATCCCCCAAAGCCTAAATGTTAAATTTGTGATACAATGGATAGTATCATATACCTGGGTAATGAAAATAGAGGTAACGAGTCAGTTTATTGTTCAGATCCTCGAACGCATTCTTCAGCACAATCTGCAAATCATGCTCTCTCTCCAACCAGAAGTTGAGATGAAATTCTAAATTGTGATGAACATAATCTACCGCCATGGATCCTGCATGTCCATCGAAGATACCAACATACAGAAGGTTTGGATGGAGTTCCTTGATACATATCCGATCTTCGTTCTCTGACCGGCGACCAACAAGGGAGTCCTTTCCGATGCGCCCAATAGATATCTTTGGTATCGGGATCCCATGCTTGATGCTTTGCTGTAGGAGGATGGGTTCCTCAATCTTGTTGTCCCAGATACCAAAGTTGTCCCAGTTGACCCCGCGGCTGGACGAACTGCATCTTGAGGATGTTGTGTTCAGTGAACGAATCCATCTGTGACTGATCCGAGGTATGATCTCTGACTGAGGTGTTCTTTGTGAGCAGTTTGCGATTAATCTTGGTATAATGCTATACTCTGGTGACAGGAGTTTCCTGTATATCATGAGGTTCCTCTGTAGCATGATGCCCTCTAAGTCTAAGCTAACAGGCTCAGATAAGATGTAAAAAACATCTTGTATCTGCACCTGTGTGTATGAAAGAGAAATAGAAATCAAGTCTCAGTGAGCTAAAAATATGTTGAATAGAACTTGAATATTACAAACTTTTGATGTGACATTAGACTCTATGTTTTAATAGCGTTTTAGATTTTGAGAGACTCTAAGCTTAGAAACAAAAACAAAACAAATAGGGGCAACAACAAAGAAGAGGAAAAAAAAGAAAAAGAAGAGGATCTCCATTTTACACTGCACTGCAACCTATGATGAAGTACGGTCTGTACAGGCACAGTAACTCTCACATTCACTGTCACACTTCTTGAGTTTTAGACTAGATCTACTCCTTGCCCTGGCAGCCGCAAACCTAAACTGAAACTGAAAGCTTCAGTCTCTGATATTGATACCGGTAGTTGTTCTGCTGAGATTACGACTGAAGGACTGAAGTACGTCGTACAGGCTAGTGAGGGGAGGCTACGAAATGCGAAGTAGCTTCAAGAAAACAGACAGATTGAAAAATCAAATAATTAAACAAGTTATGAACAGAGAAAGAGAGAACGACCCTCAAAGTCCTATTGGACACTGAGCATTGAATGTAAAAATGCGTCCAACTGAAGCCCGATCTCTCTCTCTCTTTCCCCACAAGTACATGTACTGCACAGCTTGCAGTGCTGCCAGTGCATGAATATGCCACTGCATGGTTTTTATCTCCTATTCTTACCATTATAAAATGGTCAGTGTAAAATTTTATCCAGTCCCATTCCCCTAAAACGATGCTTATATTATATCCTTTTGAAACTCTTCTGATTCTCATAGGGTAGTGGGTGGATGGTCTTGACGCCATGTGTAGATATATGGAAAAAGGGACTTTGTGTCGGACTAGCTATGTGGCGGCCTGCCTAGAATTGTTTGAAGCTCATAAATATTCATATTATTCATAAGTTGAGGACATCATCTTTCATTTTTCACTCTCATTTTGAATGGCTGTAGCCAAAGTAAGGTCGGCTTAAAAATCATCTTTCTTCTACCCATGAACGTAAAGTAAAAGTCTGTAATAAAAAATATACCTGTTTTTTTAAAGCCTGTCTGCACTAGTTTGGCCAGGAGGGATTAGACCTCCCAGCGTGGACCCTGACAGGTGATTATCTCATCAACTCAGCTCTCAATTAACATGAGAAAAAGAGGATCATGGGGACCAACAGGCACCGCTTAGGGCTTAGGCATTGTTTTCTATATAGAGGGAGCAAGTAGCGTATAAGTAGTGCAGTGGGGCTTTAATAAATATTTCAAAGTCATTAGCATTGCATCTTTTAACGCCATTTAATACATTATTCTCTATCAAAATTTCTTTCCCTGAAGTTATATTCCATATTTTAAGTATTTACCAGTTGAAAATGAGGTTTTAGTGATCAAATCAGCATTTTCAGTGCCGTCCCTGTGTGTGCAACATACATGTATGTCAGCCGCTACAAACAATTTATTGGATTCAATCTGAAAATATATGCAACATCGTAAATCTTGCGAGTAAGTTCAGTTAAAGATCATGATTTATCGGCATGTTTTTTTGTGTATTGTCAACTTTATTTTATTGATTTTTTATTGATTGTTACTGCGCATGCGCTGCAAAAATTTCAACACGGAGCGGAGTTCAATTTCGACAAAGAAAACCGGGGGAAAAAAACCCTTAAACGCATCATACAGTCAATCTGGTAAGTGGAACCGATGTATATTAGCTTAGACCTAATTTTCAAAAATAAATGCATTGGATATGAATCCGCTAAAGTGACATTTTTAGTCTAAAAGTTTGGCCGGAATTTGGTGTTCAGATCCGCAACACCGAGTTTGCACAGGAGCGCCTAGGAGCCGACCCTACCCAAATCAGAGGCTAACGAATGAAAGAGACAAAAATTTTCGGTCTAGACCTGGGGGGTGTTTCATAAAGCTGTTCATAAAGTTAATTACGCATGACTTTATGAATGACTTAAATATGAAAAGCCGAATGGGATGCTCAAAGCCTCAATCATATAGTATTGACTCTCTTGGACAGAAATAACCGTCTGGTATGGGTCATTCTTTAATAAAACTGACATTTGTTGACATATGTATAGAGGCGGTCAGAGGAGCCAGATGCAATCTCAGCGGAACAACCGTCGATATCAGAGACTGAAGCTTTCAGTCTAGGCCTAGTATGAGAATGACTCTCTATGCTTTGCTGGAGTGTGCAGATGTATCACTAGACCGAAAGCTTCAGTCTCTGATGATATCGACGGTTGTTCCGCTGAGATTGCATCTGGCTCCTCTGACCGCCTCTATACATAGACTGAAGTACGTCAATGGAGTAGTGTGGGGAACGAATGGTTCAGTTCGGCCGGACCGCGATGAATGAGATATGCAACGAGTTTTTCACTCTTTCCGTCTTCATATATCCACTTTGGCTGCAATATTACACTGAATCTAAATAGCCATAATAAATAACCCGGAAATATATACTTTGACTTACGATAGCTTGCTCATTTAGATCCTATATTAATGATTAATCCGAGAAAGTCTTGTAGTCAACAAGATTTGTTGTCAGCCATCTTGGTTTAAGTTGATGAATATTCATTTTTTCTTTCGAACGTCCAATAGCTACGTATGAGTCAGCCCGGCTTGAGCGGTGATGTTTGAATATTCATAAGCCCAATATCAAACACGTGCTCTGATTGGCCATTGGGCTTGTTTTGGTCGGTTGACCCGAAATATATCGGGCGGGTCATGTCATAGATTACCAGTTCGAATGCATGAACGTACCGTTTCCTTGGTTCTGAGATAAAAATTGGATAATTCATATACGTAAGTCCGTAAATTTTGCATTTAGAAATAATTCATTAAAAATTGATAACTGTACATAGGAGAAAAATAGACATAGTATTTTTGTATCTGATTTATAAATCAGAAAATTAGATCTAAATAAAGAAAATCGTGGGAGAAAGTTTCGGGGTAAAAGTGTGTCACAATCGGCTCAATCTCTCCCCGTGGTGCGAGCCGTATGGGGTACCGTCTGTGTATGGGGAATGTCAACAAATGTCAGTTTTAATATTAAAGAATGACCCATACCAGACGGTTATTTCTGTCTAATGTATCACTAGCTATCACTATCAGATCTATTCTAGATTAACATTCTTATAACAAACATATAATTAAGGTTATTGGAAATATAGTCACACTTTGTTAAAACATCAGGAAAAACTTTGGGCATCCCATCTGGCACTTCATATTCAAGTCGTTCGTAAAGACTAAAGTCATGCATAACTTTACGAACAGCTTTATGAAACACCAAGCCAGGCCTGTCGGTCGGGGCCGGGCCGGGCCGGGTGGCCGGCGAACGGAACCGAGCCAACTGGCAACTCAACAGGAGATAATCCACGATATCTTATCTTAAAATTTGAATAATTTGTATTTAGAGTCTACTGAATTCTCCTCTACACTCTACAGTACAGTACAGTACAGTACAGATCATGCAGTAAAACTGCTAAATAATACATCTTAGTTCTATACTCTTACCACCCGGGAGATGAACCACTTCCACGATCCGGTTTGCTCACGGCTTGCATGACGAACCGGTTGTACCGTACACTGCCCAGTTACCGCCCCCCTGTTACCAGTGGCTTATTACACACAACGGCCGTCTTCCATCGCCCGAGTTTCTACGGTGCGCGATGAAGGCATGCAACTAACTTGCCTATGGCAGCATACGTTGTAAGGAACGTGTGCACGAAATATGGTACACTGTCGATCGTGCAATGAACGGGGATACGCGAATGACGTCAATGTGCAGCAGTGAGCATTGCGCTTATTTAGGTGTGAATCAAACTTTTTTTTAAACACCAAGTTCATGTTCAGAACGATCAGAAAAAAATTGCAGTGGCAGATTTAATTTTTTTTATAGATATATGAAAGTAAGAATTCCTGATGTGTTACCTGAGCAATTTTTTTGCGGAAATTATTATTTATAAAAAAGTTATCGAGGCTTGAACTGGGCCATGTCACCCTGTGATGCCCCTGCCCTATTTCCGCCCCCATGTTTGCACACGTATAAGATAGCTTTATGCTCACCCACCGGGCCGGCCACGGGGAACAGGCTTTGCAAAAAAGAGCGCAACATCCATTCAACCGGCCGAGTTTCTCCTGCGCGTAATACGCGCTTGCTAATGATGACAAGCTCTTTATCGTATGTAGAACGAACGAATCTAACATCTATACCACAAATACACAATATAGGCCTACTATACGTATACAATAAAAACAATTAAGATGAAGATGAACTTCGGTTCATTTTTTCCCGTCGCCCTAACTCCTAAGTTGTTGTTGGGTAAGTTTTCGACAGCTTTCAATATTCCGAATAATCTCAAAGTTACTCACCGAACACAGAGTTATTTCCGTACGTGTCGCTTAATTTAGAAATAAACAAATCTTTCGTCCAGCGATCGATCGTCGCAGCGTACGTTCTTACGCGATCAGCTGAAGAAAGCCGAGGAAAAGAGGAAAAGAATGGAGGAAATGATCACGAGAAAAGAAATAACGAACGAAAGAAAGAAGAGAGCTGACGAGGTCGAAAAAAGGAGAACACAGACAGAAGATGATCATGAAATGCCGGCAGAAAACAGAGGCCAAACGAGAGACATATGGAGGAGACTGAAGAAAGGGGACAAGTGCAAGTGGTACAGACGGAGGGAAGCTTAATTGACCCAAAATAAAGGACGAAATTCTGAAAGAAAGAAGTTGAAAGAAATGAAAAAGAAAATGAAGAAGATCAAACAAAAAGCACTTAAGAAGAGCTTAAAGAAGAGGAAAGAGCAACAAAACAAAAAAAAGAGGAAGAGAAAAGAGACAAGGGGGTAATTAAGAGCACTTATTTTTTTCAAATTCGTTAGAAAATATTTAGCAGCGATTCATCAAGCCGGTGAATAAGCGGGGGTGATGGAGAGAAGAACCACTATTTTTTTTGGGGGCGAAAATATCCTATTTTTACCGTTTTTTAAATCATGTGATATCACGAACATTTATAAATCACTTGTATGGAATTGAAAATAAGTCATGGTTTAATTTTATTGGGGCTAGCGCCCTGGCCCCGCCTCCCCACCAGTACGACGGTGGATACAATGTGATCATTGTGACACCTGGATCCATTTGGAATGCACTATTTTGCGTAAATTGAGGATGAAATATATTGCTGAAGTGGATTTCAAATGCAAAAAGTTGATGTTGTTTTTCAAATACTGCTAAAGTTATTTGTCTATAGTCACGATAGTCATTCACATTACGATTGTCAAAAATTATAAAATTTGAAAGTTTGATGCAACTTTAATTTCTGTTCTAATTTTCAGCTTCCATGTCCCTTGAAAACAAGATTGTGTATAACTAATATTTTTGTTCTCTTTATAATTTAATTTTGGTGTTTGATCAAAATACATTTGCTACCAGTAGTACACGGTAAATTGGTATCTAAGATGTAAATTTTTCATTTGTATATCGTTATTGTATCAGTTAATTCAAACCCAAAGAATTAATATAGGCTACCTTTGTGGCGATAAAATGATTATGGCGTGTTTTTATCCCAA
Source organism: Mesocentrotus franciscanus (assembly GCA_037976565.1). NCBI lineage: Eukaryota > Metazoa > Echinodermata > Echinoidea > Camarodonta > Strongylocentrotidae > Mesocentrotus > Mesocentrotus franciscanus. The sequence goes on from CP137685.1 coordinate 18,626,014, forward strand.
TGGTTTTACGATCACATTATCATCATTATGTGCAACAAGACAGGGTGGTTTATGACATCTATTGCGACCAAATATAGCGAGCTATTAGTGTTCTTGTCATCAATCCGATCATTTTGGTTTGAGCGAATAAATTTAGTAGCTTGTTCAGAAAAAGAAAATGTAATTTTATACTTGTATTTCCAATGTTACATATATTTTACTTGTATTTCTCTCACTTTTGCATTGGCAACTAAGGCTTGAAAGTGTTTTTTTATCAACATGTTTCGCCGGTCAATTTAAACCTATATTCATTGACAAAAAGATGTACACGATGTTATTGAAACAACACAAAACTCTTTCAGAAGAACATGAAAGTTACTGCAGCATCACTCGGAGGACGTCATGAATAAGTATAAATGTCATATTTCTAATTGAGATGTGACGTTGCTTCTTGAATTGAGTATTGAATATGATCATCGAAATACTCTCCCTTTTGTTTTTGTATATTTATGTTATCCCTGATTTTCTTTCTGGACATTCATTGAATCAATCATTCAATACTGGTTGACTATTACATGCATTGTATAATAATTTCATTTAACAGAATGTGAAAATGTTAGGCTATACAAAAATGTGATCTTTCATTGAAAACAATTATCATCATTATTATGAACATCAAATAATCTATGAGAATGTATTGCTTTTTGTATTAATATTCGTTATAGGTGAAGAGAGTTAGTGCCTTTTTAGTTGCAAAATGCAATCTGCAAGTGATTCGTTTTTCATTTCAGATTAATAATCTACATAAATTAATATGTAGTTAAAATGGTAATGTCTCTTTATTATAGATCTGTTTATTATCAGATGCAAAAATACAATATGCATGTCTTGTTATTTGATGTAATTTCATATTTTGATATGTGGCTAGAAATATTGATATTCATTACAGATGCATGTAAAGCCAAATTGGAATTATATCAAAATATTTTGACTTGTTTTTCTTTTATTTTTAAATATTTAACTAAAATGGTGATACTCTTTATAAATGAAACAAAAGGGCATTGTGAAAATGACTTTGTGCATGTAAAAGAACATTCGACATGTATGTGACTTTTTTCCTACATTTGGTTATACTCATTAATTTTTTTGATGAGCTTTACCTATATTGACATTTTTAAATTCTTTTAGATAAGACATTGTTTATTGAAAATGTGCATGAACCGTTAATTCAACAATAACAGTCTACAAATAAATAATATGTTTGAACACCTAATTCGAATGAGAGTATGAGTAACTTTAATGTTCGTTATGACATTATTTTAACAATATTTTAACATTCATTTTCCTCTGTACTAAAAAATATATACAGGGTGTTATATTTTAAAGAGAATAGTGAGATGAGTGAAATGAAAAAAATATATAATGAATATATATAGTGAAATGAAAATATAATGAGTGAAACGAAACGAAAAATATATATCTGAAAGAATATTATGATGAATAGAAAGTGTTGCATGATGATGAATAACAGTGAACTGGCATTATTAGTAGGCCTACAGAGGCAAAAGAAGAAATAAAGAAAGAAATATCAATTATCAAACTAACATGTAGATCAAACTCTACTGGGAAGCAATTTTATTTGGCCTAACGTGTACCCGAGATGTTTCCTTTTCTATACTTTTGATGCGCGCCCACCACTGGGCGGAATTAGGGCGGGTCTAGGCGGTAATAGGCAAGGAAAATGCCTCACGCAGACGGCGCACTACGGACAATCGCGTACGATTTCAGGCGTAAGAATGGCATGGTTGGATTCGCTAGAATTTCGGCTACAAATCGGTATACTATACCGCCTGTATAATTCATTTTCAGAGAAGTTATGTGAGAAAAACTGCCTATCGGGCGGAAACCGGGCAGGGTACGGTAAGTAGATCTATGGCCAATAATTACAAAGGAACAAACCTAAAAAGTAAAAATAAATTAAAAACATTTCTGACTATAGTAGTATTTTTATATAATAATAATAATAATAATAATAATAATAATAATAATAATAATAATAATAATAATAATAATAATAATAATAATAATAATAATAATAATAATAATCCATTTTATATATTTTATATAGCGCATAACACAGGGCAGTAGCGGATCCAGCCGGTGGCAAGGGAGGGGGCCAAAAAAGGGGCCCATTTCGTGCGAAAATTTGAAAATCGTCCCATCCGATTTTTCGCTCAGTGGGGGAGGGGGGTAGTGAGCTTTTTTTTTTCTCAACAGGGGGAAAAGTGCTTTTTTCAACCCCTTGAGCGCCAGGGAAGGGGCCCATCTTCTTTTTTTTTTTACAAAAAAGGGTGTTTTTATCTGTTTTGTTTTTCTAGGGGAGGGGGCCATGCAAGTTTAGACAATACGGTTTCCTAAAAAATAATCTAAATATTATTCATCATCATTCATTAGGGGAAAATGTCCTTTCACAGTATTGTACTGATTGACATTCATCGCTATGTCTTGTGTAGAAAAACAAATTACAGTATGCGAACAGTACAGTATGCTTATTATATTCCTTCTACTGTATAACCCTCCAGCATGCAAAAAATCCTGAAAAAAATTCTCAAATCACGAAGATATGGTTTTCACTCAAACTTTCAGATTATCTTAATTTTACATCTATAGCATTGAAGTCACTATTACCTTAGCACCATTTCCTCTCATCTGAACAATGTTACTAAGTCCCTTTAAAAACAAGTAATTTACATTTGTTTAGTTATACCGTATGGGCTCGCTAATTTTTAAAAAGTGGTGGATTGCTTGTTTTTATACTATAGTTTTGCTAAGGAATGTATTTTTTTAATACAACAATACTTCAAAATCTGTGACGGGGTAGTCACTTCCGTCACCTTCACCCCTCTCGTTCACTATACTCCCTCGCACTTGCGTAGGCCTACTAGCTGATGGGGCCGGGGGGCTTAGCAGTTCCCAAAAAAATTCAAACGTGGTTTATTTCTAATTCGATACCAGTGATTTACAAATGTTGCTGAAATGGCATGATTTTCCCCTAAGCTTCCGGGGGCTCTGCCCCCTGGACCCCACCAAGGTCCCTAAGGCGGCCCCTGGGTGCTCATCTGGCCGTAATTAAATGCCTGAAACCCCTGAGCTTCCGAGGGCTCTGCCCCCTGGACCCCACCAAGGGCCCTAAGGCGGCCCCTGGACGCTCATCTGACCGTTATTAAATGCCTGAAACCCCTGAGCCTCCGGGGCTCTGCCCCCTGGACCCCAACAAGGGCCCGAAGGCGGCCCCTGGATGCTCATCTGATCGTAATTTAATGCCTAAAACCCCTGAGCGTCTGGGGGCCCGGCACTCTCGACCACAATCCAATTAGTGACCTGCATGCCAGTGTCACAATTAAGGTATCAAAATATATGCTCATCTGACCGTAATTAAATGCCTAAAACCCCTGAGCTTCCAGGGGCTCCACCACTTGACCCCCGCCGGGGCTCTGCCCCTGGACCACACGTCAATTTACACTCCACTTTTCTCCCTCTGCTCTACCTGATCGTAAATACTGTAGCCCCCCACTTTGAAAAACGTTCCGCGGGCCTGCATGTAACATGTAAGAGTGGTACGTGGTGATGCAGATTTGTTTCTGCCCCCCAAAAAAAAAAAAAAATGTTTTTGTTCAAGTACGCCATTGCTCCCTCGTCTCTCGCGTTTCGTCTCCCCGGTCATGAAAAGAAATCGCCGCCCCTGCCAGGTAGGCCTACTAATTTAGTCACAAGCAGGCAGTAAAAAATAGTGAATACGATTGCAACTATACTTTCCAAAAGTATTGAAATGTGCGAACTTGACAATTACATATTATATAATCCGAAAATGAGGGTATTGAAATTGCCCTTTTCGATCATATAGTTGCGATCGTGTAAATGAGAGATTTTCGTTTTATCATCATTCAGGCCTGAACAAGCTTTTTAAAGAGGCGGTTCCCTTAGACACTTGAGCAGAGGCGAAGCTCCGGGGGGGGGGCACAGTCCATTCTCATAATGCCACTTTCCACCTCTGATAAGTGCCCCTATATTCAAATCTGATATACGTGTCCCTTTTACTTTGACTATAGTGCCCCTTTTTCTTGGTTATAAACACCCTTTCAATTCCACTTCTTTTAAAATCCCCTTTACACCTCTGATGAGAGCCCTAATTTTTCAGATGCGAGAAAGCCGAGAAGTGCCCATTTTCACCTCTGATAATTAGTGTCCCTTTTACGTTGACACATGCCCTCTTTCCTTTCTAATAAGCGCCATTTCCCCTTCTGATAAGCGCCTGTTTTCCTTTCTAATAAGTGTCCCTTTCAAATATGATAAGTTCCCCTTGTTACTTTTGAGTGTCCTTTTTCCTTTCTATCTATAACTGCCCTTTGATAAGAGCCCCTTTTCACCTGTATTTCACATTGTCGCTTACAAAGTTTGCCCTTTTGCAGTCATCTAACGAGCCATATCAGTTTCAAAGAATCAGAACAGCTTTGTGTTGTAACAGGAACCCTATCAACGCTATCAAAAGTCCCTTCTCGATCTAGATAAGTAATTTTAATATAAGAAGTGTGCCCTTTTTACACCGTAAACGTTTGCCCCTTTGAAATAGTACCATGATCGACATATTATATTCTAATCAACTGCTAAATGAGGCATCTTCTAACCTATCACCTTATTAATAAATAACCCCCTGATTCAACGCGACTGAGACTAAATATTTCTAGAACTCGCTACACTCGCTCGCATTTATGTTATCTCATAAGTGACACATTTAGGTCTTATTCATTCTTTTTATCATGAGATAATGCTTGAAACCACATCAGGATTGGAGATTTCATTTAATGATAAGATCTAATCAATGCGACCTCACAATCTTAATTTTTGTTTTTGCTCACTTGCTCACAAATGGATTTTCAGACAATCACACAATAAAATTGCAAAGTATGGGGTGCTGAAGCATCTTGGACCATGCACGTAAAGAGAAAATGTTAAAGATCATCCCTGATATAATGTATCAATTATAATAGAAAGGTATAAATTATAACGATGGCTAAAAATTGTATTCTGTTTCACTTCGAGGTTACAACCTTTGTAGGTTCCAGAAAATTCACTTTTTTGTTGGTGCACGCAACTTTGAAAGATGCTCCACCGCCCCTGCACTTGAGGGTGACTTAATTTCCACTCCAAAATTGTCAGACAAGTAAGCAACTTAAGAAAGCTTGAAGGGTCTGCAATTTGGAATATATAAGATCGTAATTAAAGCAGCTAGTACAACTTAAACAGAGTGACCAACTTTTTTTTTAAAGATTAAAATCAGAGATGAAATACAAACAAATAAAAGGCCCGTATCAAGTTAGTAGGCCTACTTTACTAATTTTAACTTAATTCATTTGAGTAAGTATCGAATGCATCCGAAACGGTCACTTGAAACGAAATGTCACAAAATAGCTCAATTTGGTTCTTTCCAAATCACTCAAGAAAAGGCATGCGCAATAAGTTCCATTAAAGGTATATATAGACTAGTTTTGGAAACGCCCCCCTCTCAAAAATGAAATGGAAGCTCTTACCAATCATGTGAAACAATATGTTTTGACTTATACGTGATGATACAAATTTTGCCGGGAAACCGCCTACTAATTGATAAATTGGTAAATTATCATAATCGATCCGGCCTCGGAATAGAGTATCGCGATGCCATTTCAACATTGAACATTTAGGCATATATTTCTGCTTTTTTGCGAATTTAGTATTGCCATCTAAATCTCTGAAGGCAATATTTAAACAATATTGAATTGATATTTTGCACCCAAAACCCTTGAACCGCAATTTTATCACTACCGGTCTATACCTTTAACTAATACTTCTACATGTGCATCTGGTTTTAGTTCACCATCTTTAATTCTTTATCAATATTATGTTCCAATTTGACTATATGCCTTTTGATTCACGGTAAATCCACATTAAAAAAGGAACGCCTCGAAAAAATATTTAGGCCTACTATTGTTTAAAATGGGCTTTTGCCTATAGGCCCCCTAATATAGTTTTCATTGACCTGTCTTAAATCTCCAATTTCCCGCCACGGACATATCTGTAACAATTCCACGTAGGCCTACAGTAACGTGGCGGTTTAGTCACTTTAGCAGTATAATTCCATACTTACTGAAGAATTAATGAATTTCCCTCCGGCATATAAACATACATTCAGTACAATGAAAATGTTGAATATTTTATCCATCATTTTGCTGATTTCCACTCACAAGTTTCTTTACTCATATAATCTTTGAATACTAGACTAATTCAAATTCAACATTTTAAGCCCCCCCCCCCCTAACAAGGCGGTGGTAGTGTTTTGTAAACAATTTTTTTTTTACCTTCAGTATTATCATAGAGCTGTTATTATATAGCTCTATGGTATATATATATATATATATATATATATACATATATATATATATATATATATATATAATATATCATAGAGATATAGTCTATTACTACTATCTCTATGATATATATAGACCATAGAGATCTCTATGATATAGACCCATACAAGGCCATAGAGATATATACTTACTTACTATGTATAGACCATAGAGATATATACTTAATAAGGCTCTCTATGGTATAGACCTAGAGTCTTTCAAAGCCACCATAGAATTATTAGGTTACGAAATTGCAGCGTAATCTGACGAAATCTGACGAAATCTCTTGTATTAATTTAACACACACACGTAACAAGTTACAGGTAGAGTCTATAACCTGAAGGGAAACGATTTGATAATTGAAAAGTGTTGAACTGTGCAACGTTTTGATGCTAAGACGGTAAGCATTTGCGACATTTGTCACCTTTTAAGAGTCTAGAAATATAGACCTAGACTCTGAGTCTAGGGCTAGTTTAAACTTTAGTAATAGTACATATCTTTCGTCAGTATGCAGGCCTAACTCCAGCCCAGGGCCTAGGGAGCTCCGCCGCCGCCGTCGTAGCGTAGGCCATGCATGCCCATATCATAGACATAGCTATATGGCTATGATAGACCGAAAATTTCTGTCTCTTTCGTTCGTTAGCCTCTGATTTGGGTAGGGTCGGCTCCTCTCTTTAGAGACAGAAGCCGACCATAGCCGCTCCCCGTGCAAACTCGGTGGAACGGATCTGGCCACCAAACTAGCCACCATTGGCACCAAGCTTTGGAGTTTGGAATTGGAGTCTTTGAACCACACATACTGACATAGCTGCATCGCTATCCTGGCTGTGTATTAAAACCTGTTTTATTGATCTCAACATTTCAAACACCACTGTACAAAATTAAACTAATTTCACTCAAAATCGGTACTTTAGTGACAATTGATGACACCTAAATAGACTTCTAGCAGTAAAATACAATTTTTTCAACTCACCGATGTTAGAATAATTTAAAAATTAAAATCGTAAGTCCACTATCAAACTTGCTTACAGTTTTATCGGCATGATTGTGTGCATTTGTGTGTTGTAAGTCTATTGACTATTCACGTGTGAAATTGCTGCCTATTAGCACATGGTTACGGTAGTTGGTACAGCGCTAGAGGTCCATATGCAGTATTGACTCTCTATGCTTTGCTGGAGTGGCTTTGGACCAGATATAATTCAGTTCCACTTACCACTACCAGATTGACTGAATGATGCGTTTAAGGGTCTTTTTTTTCCTTGCCGAATACTCGGCTCCGTGTTGAAAATTTTGCAGCGCATGCGCAGTAACAGTTTCAACACGAGCCGAGTTCAATTTCGACGAAGAAAATCGAAAAAAAGACCCTTAAGGCTTTATAAACGCATCATTCAGTCAATCTGGTTAGTGGAACTGAATTATATTAGCCTAGGCCTAATTTTCAAAAATAAATGCATTGAATATGAATCCGCTAAATTGACATTTTAGTCCAAAGCTTGGTGGCTAGTTTGGTGGCCAGATCCGTTCCACCGAGTTTGCACGGGAGCGCCTATGGTCGGCTTCTGGCTCTAATCTAAAGAAAGGAGCCGACCCTACCCAAATCAGAGGCTAACGAACGAAAGAGACAGAAATTTTCGGTCTACAGTCTACACTACAGTACAGTCGTACAGATCGACAGTCGTATAGACCTAGTACCGGTAGATTCTATATTAGATTATAGACTAGAGTCTATAGATCTAGGCCCTATGCTCTTCACGCAACGCGTCAACGGTAACAAACAGAAACAATGCGAATACATAGTCATAATCATCATGATACGACTCGCATGTGTATTGAGAGAGGTCATCTCTACATGATCATCATGGTGATTATTGTAAGACTATACTATAGGCAGAGCTGTCAACTTTGGGAAACTGCTTCGAGGGAGATCGTATGCAATTTTTGGGGCTCAACAGGGGTGCTGTTGAGTAAAAAAAAGATTTAAAGTGTTCTCTACCCCTTTTGATATTTAAAAAATATGATTGGAAAGGAAATAATCTACTTTTCATACAATTTCAAAATAACATTGAAAAATTGCTCTATGGCCGAGGCATCATTTTCATCTAGTTTCCATATCATTTGTTAATGCTTCCTTTGAATACATGGATGTTTGTTTTACTTCATACAGCTGCTGTGCAATTGAATTCTGCATAACATATTCATCAGGGTGACTTCTGAGATTGGTCCAAGATGTTTGCTGCAAGGGTAGCCAGACTGCCGGTTATTCTCTGCACATCTGCTACACAGTCCTTGAAGAGCGTGCATCCCAAGTCTGCTGGCCTAGCTAGAGTGAACCTTGGAGTGAGATTCCAACAGTATGCCAGCCAGACAAGGCTAGGGGCTAGGAAGGCAGCAAAGGCCAGGTCCTTGAAGGAGATAGCCCAGTCACCGGCCACAGGCTCTGGTAAGAAATAGGATCCTACAAGGATTAGTTCTAGCCAAAAGTACAGATTGCTCTGCATCTTTTATCTCATGAAATAGCGTTACTATCTCCCTCATAAGCATTGAACAAGGATGCCAGTTTTCAGGCCAAAGCCTAATTAGCCTAATGTCAGGCCTTTACATCTCCTCATTTCAGGCTTGTTTTCAGGCTTCATATTGTATAGCACATACAGAACTGGTATCCCTAATACTGTTTCCTACTACCTTTATATCTGGGGAAACTAGCATGTTAGTCTACAGAACTGAATCCTCTGCTCTTTGATGAAGCGCTCTAGCAGAAAGTTGTGAATCTGTTAATATGACTTACTCTCCTGTAACATTCATTATATTTATCCACTTTTTAGCTGATATGATGGGTAGAGGTTTGTTGCTTGGAGCTTCAGCTGCTGGCATTGGTGCTCTCTGTTATTATGGCTTAGGTTTTTCCAGTGAGGTCGGAGCAATTGAAAGAGCTGCGTAAGTGATTCTGATGGGTTTTTCCACTTATGTGTCTTAATTCATGTAAATTATAGTGGAAATCCAATTTGTGTTTTCATTTTCTTAGAGATATTCATTGATGCATTGACTTGTGTAGAATATGTGCAGATATTGTGTCATGCCCTGAAAGCTGCTATCGGCAGCAAAGGAATATACAGTAGGGGTAATTGCAGATCATTAATAAGTTCTTATTTCACTTCATTGTTAGACTCAACAAAATACTACATCCCTCCTGTTATAATTACATTTTGATAAGATCAATAATCATTTGCAATGTTTTCAGAATTAACCAATCAAAGCTGATTTCACTTGCATCAATATGCATTTCTAAGTACCGGTAGGTTTTATCGGCTTTCCTTGGACTGAGTAAGAAACAGTTTGAGGTTCCAAATTGTACCAGTCAAAGGGAAATCCAACCATTGTAATAAGTTGATTTGTATGAAAGCAGAAAAATAACAGAAACAGAATGGCAAAATTTTAAAATGAATTGGACCAATAGTTAGGAAGTTTTGAATGTTTGAAATATTAGATCACTAAGTCTATCTCAAATTGATAGTTTGGTCAGTGGATTGTGATGTAGGACGTGGATAACTCTCCCATTTGCGGTGTAAAAAAATCATTAATATCTGTTTTTCTCGTAAGTTCCTTCTCCCTTGGGGCACTACTCAAAATATATTATAGATAGCATATTATTATGGGTCCTCTAAAAAGAATAGACCCTCCTGAGCCATGAATTTTTGACAAATTTAAATTTTAGTCATTTTATATGTTGGAACAGATGGGAAAGTAGTCCGGCACTACATCACATTGACATTACCGCTTCAGCCCATTTGAAGTGCCCATACGTATAGTGATTACAACTTGCAAAAATTCATAACTTTCTTATATTTAGTAGCCTAATATTTAGTCAGATTTAGTTGAAACTTTTATCAGTTTGCTTCTCTGATTTTTCTGCTTTTTTAGAGTATTTGTCTATCTGGGTTGGATTGCCCTTTAAGATTTCTTGTTTTGTGTCCATGACAGAATCTGGCCACAGTATGTTCGTGATCGTGTGAGATCAACCTACATGTACTTCGGGATGGGCATAGCAGCCACCACAGCCTCAGCCCTTGCTATGGCCAGAAACCCAGCTCTCCTGATGAGAATCTCCCCTAAATCATGGGTGGTAAGTCACTATACATAATGTATCTTCTGCTGAAGACAGAAATCAAACTTTCATATATATTTAACCAACTTTAAAGCAAAACTGAACCGACAAACTTTCTGCCCTAGTGTTCTGTTTATTGCACAGCGCCATCTCATGGTCAGCTTGCCAACAGTGCATAACCCAATAATTAATTCCCACTACGCAGACAGAGGACTCGATGCAAGAACCAACAGCGCAGCTAGGGAAGCAGCGAGTTACAGGACCATACTGCTACAGCTGACCTGAGATGATGCTAGTGGGGATATTGCTTTGCGGTAGTGGTACAGTATGGCTTTAACACAGAATGGTCAATATTTTGCATGAATGGTATTTGCCAAATGCGATTAGTTTATTAAAAATGATTCACAGCTGAATGAATCTGCTAGTTGCTAGCTTAGCAATGAAAGATAAGAAATCAAGCATTTTAAATCTGCCTTTCATCTCTCCTTGACAAAAATTCAAGAAATTCAAAAGTTTGGGTTTACCAAATGTTTAATCTTGTATAACATGTGTTAGAAGCCAGAAGGGCGTTAACTCATATTCTTCAACATAGGTTACACTCCTCTGACTGAAGAGATGATAAATTGTATCAAATTATCAATATAAGCTATTAATTCAGAGAAAGTTGAATCCATGCCTGTTGCAGTTCATGAATAATAAGGTATTGACTGGAAAATTGACATTAAAATCTGAAAATTGTAATACTTAGTGGAAAGTAAAGTAAGATTTCACAACACATCACCAATACTTGTGCTTTAATATGTAATTTCTATTCATGCAGATTTATTTGATATACATGGTATTTTGTCTGAAGATTATACATGAAAATGAAATGTTATTGATGCTAGTTTTAGGGGACATAGCTAATTTATGCAGACCTATGGAACATTTTGTTCCACCATTATTGACTACTGTAAAACAAGAACCTTTCGCATATGAAATGTTAGTGAATTTGAGAGAGGTTCTGATTTGTTAAATTTTCGTACTGCAGGATAATTTAATCAAAAGCGAGCACAATATTACATTTTTGCAAATTAAAAAAAAAAAAAATGACTGACCTTTGACGATTCCTTGAGTGTATCCTATACAGCCTTTTCCACATATTTCCTTTAAAATATAATGAATCTCTTGATTTGGCCATTGAATAACAGTGCTTTTTGCTATCACTACCATTATCATTATAAATAATCATATCAAGTGATTTTTCATCCAGGAATGAAATGAATGGATAAATGTAATATATTGCACGGACACATTACACAGAATGGCTGAGAACGCTTTATGTGGAGGAGTGTCTTGTTTTAGGGTGCTACAAATTCATTGATAATTTCTTTTAGGGTGCACTAGGAGGCATGGCAGTTATAATGGCATCAGGGATGGTAACAATGTCTGTGCCTTACGCGGAAGGGATGGGTCTCAAGCAACTAGCCTGGCTGGGACACAGTGGTCTCTTAGGGGTAGTCCTAGCTCCCATTTGCTTCATGGGTGGACCACTTCTCATCAGGGCAGCCTGCTATACAGCTGAGTCGTCGGAGGTGAGCCCTGCTCTGCGTATTCCATTTGTTTGTTTGTGTGTTTGTTTATTTGTTTTTTGTATTTTCTAAGGGAGAGTGTTTGCTTTGTTTAAGGTTTAGGTGATAGAATGTAGGTTTGACTTGTTATATCTTTTTTTCAGTTGGAGATGTATCCCTGTCAATTACATATTTGAATTGACATTTAAAAGGTGTGTTTTGTATCAATTAGGTACCCCTCAGGCAAATCACAATGAGTACACCCCTCAAAAAAAAAAAATGATATTGAACTTGGTCACCCCCTGAATAACTACCTAGTGCAAGCAAGCATGCAAAAGAAGTAGTATTTTAGACATCAGCGCATGCCTGTTATCATCATTGATTAGTCTGGCATGTTCCTTCATTGAAAAGCTGCTGTTTGTGGTGCCACTCCATTTTTAGTGACTTGACATATGCTTTGACAACTTTTGTTCATGGCTATATTTCGTCAAGAGATGAGATAAAGCTCAGGGTTGCACCTGGGTTTAGGTTAGTTTAAGGGTAAGTTTTGGTCCAGGGTTGGAGTTATGAGTTGGGTTTGTGTAGGAGAGTAAGTTTAGGGCATTTTGGGGCTGAACATATAGTGGTGGTCATAAATTTTGGTACACCCTGGATTTTGAGATGGGTTTTAGGTTCAATGTGTATGTCCCACATAATGATCTTGTCTAGGCTCTAAAAACATTGTCACAAGTTTAAATACAATATAAATATAATGTGAATACTGTAGAATGTATTGCTACTTCCTTTCAATGTGATTATTCAAACACTCAAATTGGCAAAAAGGGGCTTTATAATGCATGTAAATTAACATGTTTTTGTTCATAATGTAGCATACATTAAAGGTCCTCCAAATTTACCAAAGCTTGTTCTGGTTACTCGTATTTTTAATGCAACTATATATAACATGTTCCCATTATTAGTTTTGTTAGAATTTGATTTGGTGGATATATCCGATATTCTGGCAGCAATGGTCCAAAGATGTTTCTGTTTCATTCCTTTTCATTCTGTCCCACATAGTCCACTAGGGGGTTAAGGTACAGAAACGAAGCTTGTAAAAGCTTTAATTTCATGTAATATTTTTGTTTTTGGTAACTACTAATCCTTCAAGTTGTGTAGCCTGAATTTACATATATTTTGGAAGTTGTTACGGTAGGTATAATGATGTTGTGTGACAAGTTCCATGATTATGATTAAAGACAGATTGGTTCGCCAATCCAAAATCTTGTGTTGGACAAGTTTCATAGGAAGGTCTAATCAAGATCACTGAATCTTTGTACTAGAATACAGAATGGACATTTCAAGTAATATTTCTAATGTAGTTCATTTAGGGAATGTATTGCATGTGCGATTTAGTGACCAAACATTTTTTGCATCTTTAGAACTATTCAATATTTACTTTGTTTTCCTCTTCTTTTTGTTGTTGTCTCAAAAAGGTACATCAAATTTGTATGTATCATACTGTATTCCATCAATTGTGGGTATCTATTAAAACACTGCTAAAGTAAATAACACCTGGAAGTATAAAAACATACTGTATAATAAAAGTAAAAAAAGTAAAATATAAGTAAAACCAAAGGTGTAGCACATTTGTTAGTGCCCAGACAAGCTCATTACATGGGACATATACATTGAACTAAAAAGTTAACTCATCTAAAAATCAAGGATGTACCAAAACTTTTGACCAGCACTTTATGTCATAGAAATTCAAAGCTACCTCACCTCTAAATGCAGATTTTGGCAAGAATTGGGGCATAAAGCTGGCAGTTACCTCTAAAAGGTCATGTGGGTAACAATTTGAAGTTTGATCTCCTTTTCTAGGTTTATCTTGTGTTGCTATGTGTGCTCCCAGTGATAAATTCCTCTACATGGGAGGTGCATTGGCCATGGGTCTAGGAGCAGTCTTTGCAGCATCAATTGGTAAGTTCTCCATACTCCCCTCCCTCTCCCTCTCTCACTCTTCCCAAATTACTATGTGTACTTTAGTCTGCTTCTTTGTCTTTGCATCTTTCTCATTCATTACCCTAGTGTCAAAGACACTTTTGTGATCGGATCATTTATGGATATTCTATAGTAAAAGTGAGATTTTCTTCTGGTGACTTCAAAAACAAACAAACAAACAAACCAAATTCTTAACCATAGCCTTTTTTAGTTTTCCAAAACAATTTTTGGCTTTCTGGAACTAAACCTCATTCCTCACCTATTTTAATTTTTCTGCTTTTCTACACACGATTATGTCTTGTCTGCATCTTTTTTAGGAGAGGAAGAGAAAAGAGAAAGAGAATGCCTGATAATAATCAGACAGAGACAATAGAGATGAGGTATAAAAAGGAGTGTGAGAGACAGATAGAGGCAGAGAGATAAAAGGACAGGAAATAATTAAGGGATGGACAAAAATTGAAATCAATGAAACAAATTTTTTATGAAGTGCTAAGTCATATCGAATCTGTTATAATCTCTCTATGTATTCAGAGGAATCAAGACGAGATAATGTATACCTGTGCAATTACTTCTTTGATTGTATATTGAACCATGTTGTAATAATAACAAATTTACATGTATTGATCCTTCATTTTGTTTTTGAAGGAGTATGTTCTTGTCTCCAGCGACGGCCCTTGGTTCAGGGCTCTATGCCGTCAGCATGTACGGTGGTCTTGTTGTCTTTGGAGGCTTTATGCTCTACGACACACAGATGATCATGAGGAGAGCTGAACTACACCCCATCCATGCCCAGCGACCTTTTGACCCCATCAACAGGTGAGTGAACCTCTGACGCTTTGTAGATTGATGCAGTTTGTATACAACCTGAACAACCAAAGATATATTTTTTCTGATATAATTTTTTTTTCATTGGTTGTGATGATCATAATATGTAATTTAGGCTTCTAGCAACCTTAAACATTTGTAGGCAAGCTTTAATCCACCCCTGTGGACTCTCTCAACCCAAGTGATTCTTAACAAAGTTTCTTGCTGTCTGCTGTCCCAAGATAGGTGAAAGTGAATAGTCAAAGTCCCAATTCAGTGAAGGATTAATCCTTTGATCCAGATAGATTCTTTCTCTATTCTTGACCAGTAGTGTATTTCAATATCAATAACATGGGCATCATACCATCCAATGTTGTGTCCAGTATGAGGGGTGTGTTCTGCTACTGCTGAATGAAATTGATTACTCAGTGTAAGGACTCTGTTGTGTTCTTTCAATTGATCCTTTAGTGTTCCCCCTGTTTCTATCTTATATCTTATAGACAATACCTGGGGATTTATCTTTTGCATGAAATAGCCTGCTGTTTAGTGTGTTTGGGCTTCCAAAGGCAACACTTCCTTTGATGAAAGGAATACATTTACAGTTACATCTTTCAAAGATGATGTCATCATGAGCCTAGTGGATGGGTATTTGCCAGAGAATTCCAGCGCCCCGTCTTATAAAGAGTTGCGATTGATCCAAATAATCATAAGTCCTTCAATCAATCATAAGTTTGCAGTCTCCTATCTCTTATGCACAATTGTACATAGTTGTGAATGAAATCAGTCGCAAATAAGTTGTGATTGATATCCACTTATAAGACGGGACCAGGACACTGAACTGTTGAGGATTTCCCCATTTCTCAGGTCCATGTTGGCTCATATTGATACCCATTCTGTATCACATTATTGTGTACCCTGCATATGATTTAATAATTGTATTGTTTTAACAATGGCTCTCCTCTCTCTCTCTCTCTCTCTCTCTCTGTTCTGCCTTTATGTCTCTCCTCTCTTTTCTCTCCTTTTCATCTTCCCTCCCATCCCTCTCTCTCTCTCTCTCTCTCTCTGTCTCATTCTCTCTCTCCCTCTCTCTCTCTCTCTCTCTCTTTCCTTTTTGTCTCCTATATCTCCTTCTTTCCTCATCCCTATTCCTCTGGTCCTGCAGTGCCATGAGCATCTACATGGACACCATCAACATCTTCATCCGCATCGCTTCATTACTTGCCAGTGGAGGTGGAGGCAAAAGGAAGTAGACCTCATCTGGGATCTTCATTAAAACTTGAAAAGACTATCAAAGACAATGTTTTAGTGAACCGCTCACATCTCCAATATTAAGTAAAGAAAGCGATATCCTGAAGGAAGGCATTTGCAAAAAATGAGGATATCATTGAAACACATCACAGTCACGTCTACCGTACATAAATCCCATGGTTTAATAATGAGAGCAAATGTTTTTCTTGGTGAAAGATAATGGTGCAGGATTGAGTACATTGCAGTGACTGCTTCACATCCCCAGTGTATATGGCAAGAGCTCATTGAATCTGCTTAAAAGATGGTTGCATATGTTTTGAGGATCAGAAATTTATGTGCAGCCTCCAGACATCAAGATTAAAGCAGATGGACAATGTCTTCATCTCGCAGAGAAGGCTCAGTTATTTGGTTTTTATACACCACCAATACTAGTGTGAAAAATCCTTCACATGTGTGTTCTCACAGAAACTACTGGAATGGTGATTTCTGCAAGGTTTTTGGGGGTGATAATTCATAATTGAGAGTTTCTGTCAACTTGGCATAATATTTAGGAAGAGAGATCTGCAGCATAATTTGCATAACTTGAGTTCATTAAGGTGAGTTTATGTAATAAAATATATACTAATTTGATAAGTAAATATATGCATGTACAAAAAACCGATGCCAATACTGAGTAAGCATCTGTAAAGTATGAAGCACTTATGATATTCAGATGACTGTTTGCCTAGAAATATCTTAGGTGATGAAATATGACGTGAAAGTAAAATATATTTAATTAGCAACATAATCATTTATTTTATTAGCAAATTGTAAAGTAAAGTTGGTCAGGGTGCATGATAAGGAAATACTTTACAGAGCTGTCAACTAATATGAATGCCACGCATGGTTCCAATGCCGTTCTCATGCTGTCTTAGCGCAGTGCAAAAAATTACTGCTTTCCTCTCCAAATTACTGATTTTGAGCTGTCAGATTACCGATTTATCCTAGAGGTTGGCAGCTATGATGTACACGGTTATTGACAGAGGCACTTGTATCCTCAATATATAAAGTTGCTTGTGTGGCCATTTCAAATCTGAAGGTTTTTTTTTTCTTTTTCAGATTGCCTTAAAGTTAATATTTCGCTTTTAACAAGACATACTTTATTACTGATTGAAAGAGATCTTTTGAGTTGCAATTTTATTAAATGTTGTTCTTTTATTAATATGTATTTGTCTGTTCCAATTCAATATTATGTTTAAATTACCATTTATTCCCTCACTTTAAAAGTATTTTATGATCCTTTATTTTTTTAATACTTGTGTGAATACACAGATTCAAGTCGGTATAATATTTTTGTCAATTATACACTATAAGCTTTTGTCTTGATTTTTTTCTCACGTTTCCGTAAAAAGAAACAAATTCTTGATGTAGAGATCTTTTTGTTAAAAAATTTCAAAACCAGTATGCACATTAATAAGTATGATGTAAATTGTATTTTAATGTGTTTACCGGTATTATGGTTTTAATTCTTTTTCTGAAGGGTGTTCTGTGTTACTACTGACTTATTCCATGAAAGTACTGGGGCCCTTTGCAGAAAACGTACCATTGATGGTAACTTTACCATTAATGGTAACTTCTATGGAAACCTTGATTTGATTGGCTGTTGAGTAATGTTGCCATGGTAGTAAATAATGATGGCAAAGTCGCCATCAATGGTAAGTTTTATGCAACGGGCCCAGGTCATGTTTTGCAGTTCAAGATAGAAACTATTGATTTCTTCTAAGAGTGTAAGCAAAATTATACCAACATACGAAAATCTGTATATACTGTATAGTACACTTTTGATGAGTTTGCAAACTTTGCATTAGTATACAAATATTGACTGCTTTGAAGGGACCAATTGCTCAATGAGATCTCAAAACTGCACTGTGCCTGGGACAAAGTTGAGGGCAGAGTGCAGTCTCGAGATCATTGAGGAGCTATAGTTTTAACCGCAACCCGAAAAATAAGCAGTCAGTAATTTCAAGCCTGCACTTTTGACCATCAGAAGCCTAGAATCATCATATGCAGTAAACTATAGCTATTCCAAAATCATTAAAGAAACTATTCA
>CP137685.1:18644705-18667863 GCA_037976565.1 Mesocentrotus franciscanus
CTTTGAAATAGTACCATGATCGACATATATTCTAATCAACTGCTAAATGAGGCATCTTCTAACCTATCACCTTATTAATAAATAACCCCTGATTCAACGCGACTGAGACTAAATATTTCTAGAACTCGCATACACTCGCTCGCATTTATGTTATCTCATAAGTGACACATTTAGGTCTTATTCATTCTTTTTATCATGAGATAATGCTTGAAACCACATCAGGATTGGAGATTTCATTTAATGATAAGATCTAATCAATGCGACCTCACAATCTTAATTTTTGTTTTTGCTCACTTGCTCACAAATGGATTTTCAGACAATCACACAATAAAATTGCAAAGTATGGTGTGCTGAAGCATTTGGACCATGCACGTAAAGAGAAAATGTTAAAGATCATCCCTGATATAATGTATCAATTATAATAGAAAGGTATAAATTATAACGATGGCTAAAAATTGTATTCTGTTTTACTTCGAGGTTACAACCTTTGTAGGTTCCAGAAAATTCACTTTTTTGTTGGTGCACGCAACTTTGAAAGATGCTCCACCGCCCCTGCACTTGAGGGTGACTTAATTTCCACTCCAAAATTGTCAGACAAGCAAGCAACTTAAGAAAGCTTGAAGGGTCTGCAATTTGGAATATATAAGATCGTAATTAAAGCAGCTAGTACAACTTAAACAGAGTGACCAACTTTTTTTTAAAAGATTAAAATCAGAGATGAAATACAAACAAATAAAAGGCCCGTATGAAGTTAGTAGGCCTACTTTACTAATTTTAACTTAATTCATTTGAGTAAGTATCGAATGCATCCGAAACGGTCACTTGAAACGAAATGTCACAAAATAGCTCAATTTGGTTCTTTCCAAATCACTCAAGAAAAGGCATGCGCAATAAGTTCCATTAAAGGTATATAATTATAGACTAGTTTTGGAAACGCCCCCTCTCAAAAATGAAATGGAAGCTCTTACCAATCATGTGAAACAATATGTTTAGACTTATACGTGATGATACAAATTTTGCCGGGAAACCGCCTACTAATTGATAAATTGGTAAATTATCATAATCGATCCGGCCTCGGAATAGAGTATCGCGATGCCATTTCAACATTGAACATTTAGGCATATATTTCTGCTTTTTTGCGAATTTAGTATTGCCATCTAAACCTCTGAAGGCAATATTTTAACAATATTGAATTGATATTTTGCACCCAAAACCCTTGAACCGCAATTTTATCACTACCGGTCTATACCTTTAACTAATACTTCTACTCATGTGCATCTGGTTTTAGTTCACCATCTTTAATTCTTTATCAATATTATGTTCCAATTTGACTATATGCCTTTTGATTCACGGTAAATCCACATTAAAAGGAACGCCTCGAAAAAATATTTAGGCCTACTATTGTTTAAAATGGGCTTTTGCCTATAGGCCCCCTAATATAGTTTTCATTGACCTGTCTTAAATCTCCAATTTCCCGCCACGGCCATATCTGTAACAATTCCACGTAGGCCTACAGTAACGTGGCGGTTTAGTCACTTTAGCAGTATAATTCCATACTTACTGAAGAATTAATGAATTTCCCTCCGGCATATAAACATACATTCAGTACAATGAAAATGTTGAATATTTTATCCATCATTTTGCTGATTTCCACTCACAAGTTTCTTTACTCATATAATCTTTGAATACTAATTCAAATTCAACATTTTAAGCCCCCTAACAAGGCGGTGGTAGTGTTTTGTAAACAATTTTTGTTTTACCTTCAGTATTATCATAGAGCTGTTATTATATAGCTCTATGGTATATATATATATATATATATATATATATATATATATATATATATATATATATATATATATATATATATATAATATATCATAGAGATATAGTCTATTACTACTATCTCTATGATATATATAGACCATAGAGATCTCTATGATATAGACCCATACAAGGCCATAGAGATATATACTTACTTACTATGTATAGACCATAGAGATATATACTTAAGTATATATCTCTATGGTATAGACCTAGAGTCTTTCAAAGCCACCATAGAATTATTAGGTTACGAAATTGCAGCGTAATCTGACGAAATCTGACGAAATCTAATCTCTTGTATTAATTTAACACACACACGTAACTAGTCACAGGTATAACCTGAAGGGAAAAGATTTGATAATTGAAAAGTGTTGAACTGCGCAACGTTTTGATGCTAAGACGGTAAGCATTTGCGACATTTGTCACCTTTTAAGAGTCTAGAAATATAGACCTAGACTGTGAGTCTAGGGCTAGTTTAAACTTTAGTAATAGTAGACTATATCTTTCGTCAGTATGCAGGCCTAATTACTCCAGCCCAGGGCCTAGGGAGCTCCGCCGCCGCCGTCGTAGCGTAGGCCATGCATGCCCATATCATAGACATAGCTATATTATATGGCTATGCTAGACCGAAAATTTCTGTCTTTCGTTCGTTAGCCTCTGATTTGGGTAGGGTCGGCTCCTCTCTTTAGAGACAGAAGCCGACCATAGCCGCTCCCCGTGCAAACTCGGATGTGGCTGCATGTGGGCTGCATGCGATGGGCTGCTCAAAATTTGCTGCTCAATATTTGATCATATTTTCTGTCTTTGAATAGTCATTTGGCTTAATATTTGCTAGAAAATGATTAGGGATCTGCTGAATTGTATAATCTAGCGCGTTTTACAATTTTGGGGGGATAGATTTATGGAAATCTACCCAGTTTCACCTTACTCTGCTAATCTATAAAAGGCGCCAAAACTCCATACAGTCCCATACACTACTTTTGCCGTCTGGGACAGCTTATCTCATACCCAGATCAGCTTTATCAGTTGCTCACCTCCAGTGAGTGGTACTCCACAGCTTCCAACAAGAAACAGTTGATCTCCTCACCCTAGTCAACACTGATGTACAGCTGGAAAATATACCTAAGCTTTAAATAGCTCATCAATCTGAATACTTCCTGCTGCTTTGCCTTAGAGCTAGACTCGAGTTAGTGCTAGACAGTTCCACTTCCAGTCTAGTAGTACTAGTGTGACGGCCAAGAATCGTTACTGCCCTGATTGCTACAGTTAGTGAAATCATCTTAGTCAAGACCCCAAATCCGAGGCTTAACAGGCTGAGTACCAAATATATTTCACTAGACTCGGAACCCTGTGCATGGTATGTACTAAATGTTCTCCATGTTGTGTTTTACCATCTCTACGTACCCTCTACGTCTCAATCTTCTGAATCTGACTGTGTCTTGTGTGTACTGACTACTACTGTGTACGTAGCCTACGTAACTGTACCGTGAAGTCTTGTAATATCGTGCCCTCTATTACCGTCCTGTACCTGCATGTGAACTCGATGTGCTGTAAAGCCTATTGTGATCACCCTCCATCCTCAAGTACTACATGTATATGTTGTCCATGCTGTGTCATACCATCTCTACGTACTCTCTACTCGTCAATCTTCTGACTACGTCCTGTGTGTACTGTCTACTACTGTGTATGTAGCCTACGTAATTGTACTGTGAAGTCTTGTATTGTGCCCTCTAGTACCGTCCTGTGCCTGCATATGAACTCGATGTTTTGTGAAGCCTTTGTCGATCACCAAATCTCGTGTATGCGTGTTAATATTTTTCAGTGCTGTATGCTCTGCTTGTGATCATACCACTTGCTGTAAACATCGATGTGCTCACTAAGCTTGTAATAGTACCCTTTCTTGTACTCTTTTATGTATTTGTGACACTGATTTAGAGAAATCTCTGGAAGCAGATATATATATATATATATATATACCGTGTGCCTGAAACCCTTAGAATATAAATCTGTTTTGTTCTCCGTATACCCGTACCCTGTGTTATACGAACAAACTTGACAATGGCACAGACCAAGAAAGCTAACAAAAGTCGCAGGTCTAATGGAAAAAATGTCTCAGCTAATTGTAATAGCCCAAACTCACTCGAGGATTCTTTAGCACACAATCCAGACGAGAGAAACGGCAACCAAAATAGCCAGGGCCTGTCTGATAAAGATAAGACTATATCTAAAAGAGACATAGCCTTGATGGCAAACTCATCCAATATTTTGTAAAAGATAGTGCTCACGGTAAAAATGGAGATATGCAATTAACAGTCATTATACCTCAAAGAGTGCTGCAAGGAATAAAAGATACACTCTGTGGTCTAATGAAAGACCAGAGCCCTCTCCACGGCACGCCTCTCACAGCTTCCTGGTCCAGCTACTCCTCTCCGGGTATGACTCGGTGGGCTACACATTTTACAATAGGCTCACCTCTGGCAAACAAGGAAAGTGGAAACAATTCGAAATCCAATTACGCCTCAACACATGTGAAATGATTCTTCATGGAAAACACCTTGAATACCTCGGTGATATAGTCCTTCCCTGGATCACTATCAGGCTGAAACAAAACCACCCAAACTTCTTTCAGAATGCAGATCTCTCTACTCTCCTCATCAGTATCTCACAACTTTGCCGGACATCCAAAGAAAACATCCTGTGATTGCCACGAAGATGACAAAACAATCGCCTGCACCTTATGTCTCACACATGCCTGCAAAGAAGCTGTTCAGTGTTCGGACTGTGAAAACTGGCATCATTACTCATGCCTGGGGCTCTCTCAAACGGAAATCTCCAGACTTACTTCCCCAGAAGAAATCTTCAAATGTGATGCATGCTCACAGTCACCACCAAATCAGAAGAATATGAATGAAGTCATGCAGGATGAGGCATGTTCACTTCCTCCACCAATTTGTGATGACAGCTCCCAAGAACACATCCCTATTTCTGATGATCCACTTTTTCCAAACCCCAAATCACAGAACTCAATCCATGCTGGAAATACCCATGGTCTCGATGAGAAATACAGAGATCAAGCTACCCAAACCAGCATAATCCACATCCCGGATAATATAGTAGTTTCCAAAGTAACTCAGACTGAAGAATCTAAGACCACTGCTCTGAATAAAACAGATCTGCAATCTCCTGTTGGCTCGACAAAGCCCTGTGACAAATGCACTGCACTGGAGAAGACACTCAAAGTAGCAAAATCTGCCTCAAAATCCTTGGAAAACATTCAGACTACAATCTTGCAAGAGCATGAAAAGGTAGTAGCAGAATTATGCCAGACAAAGAGAGAGAATGAATCCTTTCTGCGCAGACTTGAAGGTGATAAAGACCTGGTTGTTGTGAAGGAAGCTCAAATTGCTGATCTTAAACTGACAATCAGAGATCTAAAACATAACAAGTCTAAACTTATCATTGCAAATGACCTCCTACAGGAACTGTGCCTAAAAAACGGGCTAGACACAAGTGCCGCACACCTGAATGTCAGAGCATCCCTGTTCGACAACACTGTAATGCCGAAAAACCCGCTCTTCGCTGAACAGCCTCAAACTAGCAATCGATTTGATGTCTTAGAAGATCTCTTAGAGATGGACTCACCTGAACGCTCTGACACTTGTAGTGATTCCCCATTGATCTCTCACTCTAAAACTGGCGAGCCCTTCAAAACTACAGCCCAAAGACAGCAGTCACAGTGGAAAGCTTCAAAAAGATCTCCTCAAAAGCAAAAACAACACGTCTCACCTAGACAGCCTAATACCTACCCCTCTATGACAAGCCCATACAGGAAACCCTCAAACATGGCCAGAAGGGGATTGGAAGGGTCCCCTAAGAGGACCAAAGCCCGGAAGCCCTTTGAGACCTGACAAAAACGCCCGTCGGACTCGGACATGAGCCTCTACCAGTCAACAGTCCATTCAACACAGTTTGCCTACTAAAAAGCCGAAAACCCCCATGCAGAACCCCTCAAAACCTGATCACCCAATGCCTCGCATGGCATACATGCAACCAATGAATGCGAATGCCTATGGTATCTCGATCACTCCCCATCGGGAATGGCATAAGAAAACCTCTTCAGTCACGACTCCGACACAATCTCCTCCCAAAGCCGAGTCTAACCCCAAAAGACTCAACCCCAGCGTAGACCAATCTCACAACAAACGGACTCCCTCAAAAGCTAAAGCTAAGGACCCCTACCTCACCTCTTGCATGAAGGATCAAATGGACTCTCCAACATCACATTTTATCTGGATCGATCACCCATCTCCCCCTTCGATACCAAACCCAACCAGACGCACATTGAGAAAAAACCCAGATGAAGAAGTAATCAATGCACCAACCCGTGAGAATCCTGGTTCCAGAGATACAAACCTAGATCATGCTGCATTGCCAAGTGACCCTATCCAGGATAATCTGCCGACTGATAGAAAATGGTACCCAGAAAGGGGAGGAAAGTCACTACCCATCAGTGCAAATAGCTCGAATGTGCCAGTCACCCTGGACGATCGAAGAATCCCCATTCCTATCCATTCTCACAGCTCCAGAAAGAGTGCCGACCAACCCCCAAGCATCAATCAAACCGCTCAGCCGGTTTTTCAGTATGGCCGTGCCTCAACCCTAACGCACATTGCCCTCCTAGAAAGCCTACTACCTCACCATGACTGCCTTAAACATCCTGACTCAACCAATGAACACTCCAGAACTTATCTGCTTACCAAGCCTAAGGCATCTACACAAACAAATCATAGAATGCACAGACTCAAGCCTCCGTCTCCTACCCACAATGCCCATCCAATAAACTACTCTGCATTCAACACAAACTGCCATGGACCCTCTCCACTCCAACATAAACCAGTGAAAATACCAGAACCAATTAATGACCAACCCAACATCGTTCTAGGAACCTTCAACACAAGAGGGCTCTCAACCATCACAGCATTTCTGCAAGAAAGGCTCAAGTCTATTGACATCCTTGGAATCCAAGAACACTGGCTAACAGACAACAACACACTGATATTAAGTGCCGTCAGTCCAGACCACTCCGTTATCACCAAGCAGGCAGAAACAACGGCGGACTCCTTCTACAAAACTCGAACAAGAGGCAAGGGCGGTGTAGCCCTCTTCATACGGAACACGCTATCTGTGACATGCAAAGAAATTCCATGTGAATCACCAAGAATTGTCGCAGCCTTCATCCGCCTGAGAAACTCCACAGAAACTCTTGTGGTAATCTGCTGCTATCTGCCTTGTGGAATATCCCTAAATGACCAAGCAGACTACCTCAACTGTCTTGCAAGCATCACACATATCAGAGAAAGTTACCCATCTTCCTCAACAATCATTGCTGGAGACTTCAACGCTGATACTGTTTCCAGTACCCAGACCAAAAGACAGGATCTATTCTAAAAGACTTCATGCTTCAGCATGCACTCTCGAGCCTCACAGCTGCACACTGTGATGAGAATGACCATACCTACTGTACAGATGATGGAAGACATAAATCCAGCATCGACGGCTTTCTTGTGCCAACCGATGAGCTTCCCATGTACTCTAATACGGAGATAACTGGGGATGAACTGACTAACACCTCGGATCACCTTATGGTCATCACAAGTCGACTACTTCAACCCAAGGTTGCAAGACGCACTGACTTCGGTGATAACTCAGAGCACCCCTACACCGGATGAAAATCAAATGGCACTCTGTTGGGCGCAAAACGATACAGGAGAAATATACCACTCCCATGGAAAGAACAGCATCTCTCATTTTTCAAAACAACAACTTGAATCTCCTTGATGACTCCTCTATCGACAGACTATTGCAAGAATTCAACTCGACAATGCAGATGACCTCTCTAGCCCTCCCTCACACAGTTCTCTCCAAGAAGAAACAGGGCAAACCTGAATGGACACCACAAGTTCAAGCAGCATACAACAATACCCAGAAAGCCAGAAAAATGTGGCAGAAGGAAAGTGGTGCTAAGACAGGAAGAAGATATGAGGAACACTTGAAAGAGAAGAAGTCCTTCAGGAGCTGCCTGAGACAAGCTAATGCCATCCAACGACGTAATCTCCAAAAGCAAGTTGAAACAGCCTCACGCTCGACCAAACACTCTTCTACCATCTGATAAAGAAGAGCAAAGGTAACAAGCAACATAACACAACGACCTCCATTGAATATGATGGTCACACGTTTGACGGCCAAGAAGTCATACTCGGATGGCACAAGTACTTCACAGACCTGGCATATAATCCCTCCCACCTCCTTCCATCCGAGGAAAGCATAGACTGCGCAGATATGCCAGCTGAGAGTACCCAACGTGCCTCTACAAAAGACCCATCGACACTCCAGTACCATCATGAATCACGCCTGAAATATCCGAGCTCCAGATTGCGATAGACTCACTCAAACCAGGCAAAGCCAGCGGCCCTGACAATATTAGCGCAGAACACATCAAACACCTCGGCGTGATTGCTCGAAGACTCCTGCTCCTCCTCCTGAATGCAATCCTACAAAGTGGACACTGCCCAAAATCACTGAAGACAGGAATCATTCTGCCCTTCCACAAAGGTAAAGGAAAAAGCACTCAGGATCCACGTAACTACCGAGGCATCACACTAACTCCAACGCTCACCAAGTTGCTTGAAACCTGCATCAAGCCTCGCCTCGAGACACAGCTGTCCATCAAAGACATCCCCGACCAACTACAGTTTGGATTTCGCAAAGGCTTCTCATGTCAACTGACTGCATTATGCCTTCAACTCACAATTGAGATCACAGGAGCTAAAAAGAGACCCTTGTACATTTGCTTCCTGGATGCAGAGAAAGCGTTTGATAAAGTATGGCACCTTGGCTTACTCCATAAGCTAAGGAAATCTGAAGCTGATCCGGATAT
This sequence comes from Mesocentrotus franciscanus, assembly GCA_037976565.1. Lineage (NCBI taxonomy): Eukaryota > Metazoa > Echinodermata > Echinoidea > Camarodonta > Strongylocentrotidae > Mesocentrotus > Mesocentrotus franciscanus. Next base: position 18,653,467 of record CP137685.1, read on the forward strand.
CCAGCACATCATTCACAACCTCTATAACGGAATGGAAAGCCAAGTCCTCTGGGATGGAAGGGTCACACAAACCATCCATATTCAACAGGGTGTCCGTCAAGGTGGAGTCCTCTCCCACACTATATACACTGTTCGTTGATGGTCTCATCAAGAAGCTCAGAGACTGCCAGCTTGGATGCATGATTAACGGCCGCTACTCCGGTGTCATTGTGCTTGCTGACGATGTCGCCTTGATCAGCAACACACCATCACAGTTGCAAGAGATGATCACGGCAACCCAAGCATACACAAGAGAATGGCGCTATAAAATCAATCCCACTAAGAGCGCAGTTGTGGTGATGAATGCTCGAAAGATGGACAGCCAACAGGAGTGGACAATGGGTGACCTCACTATATCCCGAAAAGACTCTCACCAACATCTTGGGATCACAAGGTCATCATCACAGACCGACCCGACGGATTACATCATATCAAAGGGACTTAATGCCTTTTACGCCCTTTGCGGTGCAGGTGCCCATACCTTGGGACTTGTCCCTCTTCTCTCAATACGCCTGTGGAACATCTATTGCATCCCCAGGATGCTCTACGGAACCTCCATCTTACTCCTCAATAAGTCAATGTTAAGCAAACTAAACCGTGCACAGACCCACCTATTCAAGCGCATCCTTGGCATTCCTGTCACAGCCGCTGATGAGAGTGTATTCCTCCTAACAGGCCTCATACCAATCAGTCAAAGAATTGGCCAAGAGAAACTACTGCTGCTCGGCCAACTACTTGACCTCGACACCACCAGATTCGAGCGCCGGACCTTTCTACATGCACTCAGCAGTGACACTCCCTCAGTAAAAAGCCTGAAAGTTATTCTGGCTGTGTACAAGCTTCCAACCATCGAGGACCTAATTAATGATCCCATTCCCTACATCTCCTGGAAACGCAGAGTTAAGAACTCAATCTCTGCTGCAGTCGAGGAAGCTACACGGGAAGGAGCTGCCACCAAGACGTCCCTTGCATTCTGGCATGGAAAATCCATCAACCCAAGGAACCTCTACCCAAAAGACCCACCATCAACAATAATTAGACAGGCACTGACCATTAGAGCACAGCTCCTCACATCTACCTACCTCACCCGAACCCGCCTCACCAAAATTAATAAAGCAACCAACACTAAGTGCCCTCTATGCAATCTTGAGGACGATACCGTCACACACGTCGTGGCTGCCTGTACGGCTACCGTCAACCTATTGGAAGAACTTATTGACAGAGTCAGCAGGCTCCTACGTAACGTCTCAACTCTGCACCAAATACACCCCTGCTCGACACCCAGGACCCCTCCCATTTGACCTGCGCTATTCTCCTGCCATATGATCCATCCCTTCCCTACACTGTCAATGACTCAATTCTGAAAATGACACTTCATTATCTATATAAAGTTCATGCCCATCGCCTGCACTCCATACCCTCCAACTAAGGACGATACAGCATATTTATTACACAGCCTACCACTTCAACTGCGAGGAACTCGCTGATCTCCGAAAAACGGAGGGATAAAACAGAGAGAGAGGTGGAACGGATCTGGCCACCAAACTAGCCACCATTGGCACCAAGCTTTGGAGTCTTTGAACCACACATAGCTGCATCGCTATCCTGGCTGTGTATTAAAACCTGTTTTATTGATCTCAACATTTCAAACACCACTGTACAAAATTAAACTGATTTCACTCAAAATCGGTACTTTAGTGACAATTGATGACACCTAAAAAGGCTAAATCGACTTCTAGCAGTAAAATACAATTTTTTCAACTCACCGATGTTAGAAAGAATAATTTAAAAATTAAAATCGTAAGTCCACTGTCAAACTTGCTTACAGTTTTATCGGCATGATTGTGTGCATTTGTGTGTTGTAAGTCTATTGACTATTCACGTGTGAAATTGCTGCCTATTAGCACATGGTACAGCGCTAGAGGTCCATACGCAGTATTGACTCTATGCTTTGCTGGAGTGGCTTTGGACCAGATATAATTCAGTTCCACTTACCACTACCAGATTGACTGAATGATGCGTTTAAGGGTCTTTTTTGATTTTCTTCGTCGAAGTCTCGGCTCCGTGTTGAAAATTTTGCAGCGCATGCGCAGTAACAGTTTCAACACGGAGCCGAGTTCGACAAAGAAAATCAGGAAAAAAAAAGACCCTTAAGGCTTAAACGCATCATTCAGTCAATCTGGTTAGTGGAACTGAATTATATTAGCCTAGGCCTAATTTTCAAAAATAAATGCATTGAATATGAATCCGCTAAATTGACATTTTAGTCCAAAGCTTGGTGGCTAGTTTGGTGGCCAGATCCGTTCCACCGAGTTTGCACGGGAGCGCGGCGCCTATGGTCGGCTTCTGGCTCTAATCTAAAGAAAGGAGCCGACCCTACCCAAATCAGAGGCTAACGAACGAAAGAGACAGAAATTTTCGGTCTACAGTCTACACTACAGTACAGTCGTACAGATCGACAGTAGTATAGACCTAGTACCGGTAGATTCTATATTAGATTATAGACTAGAGTCTATAGATCTAGGCCCTATGCTCTTCACGCAACGTCAAGGGAACAAACAGAAACAATGCGAATACATAGTCATAATCATCATGATACGACTCGCATGTGTATTGAGAGAGGTCATCTCTACATGATCATCATGGTGATTATTGTAAGACTATACTATAGGCAGAGCTGTCAACTTTGGGAAACTGCTTCGAGGGAGATCGTATGCAATTTTTGGGGCTCAACAGGGGTGCTGTTGAGTAAAAAAAAGATTTGAAGTGTTCTCTACCCCTTTTGATATTTAAAAATATGATTGGAAAGGAAATAATCTACTTTTCATACAATTTCAAAATAACATTGAAAGATCGCTCTATGGCCGAGGCATCATTTTCATCTAGTTTCCATATCATTTGTTAATGCTTCCTTTGAATACATGGATGTTTGTTTTACTTCATACAGCTGCTGTGCAATTGAATTCTGCATAACATATTCATCAGGGTGACTTCTGAGATTGGTCCAAGATGTTTGCTGCAAGGGTAGCCAGACTGCCGGTTATTCTCTGCACATCTGCTACACAGTCCTTGAAGAGCGTGCATCCCAAGTCTGCTGGCCTAGCTAGAGTGAACCTTGGAGTGAGATTCCAACAGTATGCCAGCCAGACAAGGCTAGGGGCTAGGAAGGCAGCAAAGGCCAGGTCCTTGAAGGAGATAGCCCAGTCACCGGCCACAGGCTCTGGTAAGAAATAGGATCCTACAAGGATTAGTTCTAGCCAAAAGTACAGATTGCTCTGCATCTTTTATCTCATGAAATAGCGTTACTATCTCCCTCATAAACATTGAACAAGGATGCCAGTTTTCAGGCCAAAGCCTAATGTCATGCCTTTACATCTCCTCATTTCAGGCTTGTTTTCAGGCTTCATATTGTATAGCACATACAGAACTGGTATCCCTAATACTGTTTCCTACTACCTTTATATCTGGGGAAACTAGCATGTTAGTCTACAGAACTGAATCCTCTGCTCTTTGATGAAGCGCTCTAGCAGAAAGTTGTGAATCTGTTAATATGACTTACTCTCCTGTAACATTCATTATATTTATCCACTTTTTAGCTGATATGATGGGTAGAGGTTTGTTGCTTGGAGCTTCAGCTGCTGGCATTGGTGCTCTCTGTTATTATGGCTTAGGTTTTTCCAGTGAGGTCGGAGCAATTGAAAGAGCTGCGTAAGTTTGAAAGTTGTGATTCTGATGGGTTTTTCCACTTATGTGTCTTAATTCATGTAAATTATAGTGGAAATCCAATTTGTGTTTTCATTTTCTTAGAGATATTCATTGATGCATTGACTTGTGTAGAATATGTGCAGATATTGTGTCATGCCCTGAAAGCTGCTATCGGCAGCAAAAAGGAATATACAGTAGGGGTAATTGCAGATCATTAATAAGTTCTTATTTCACTTCATTGTTAGACTCAACAAAATACTACATCCCTCCTGTTATAATTATATTTTGATAAGATCAATAATCATTTGCAATGTTTTCAGAATTAACCAATCAAAGCTGATTTCACTTGCATCAATATGCATTTCTAAGTACCGGTAGGTTTTATCCCGGCTTTCCTTGGACTGAGTAAGAAACAGTTTGAGGTTCCAAATTGTACCAGTCAAAGGGCAATCCAACCATTGTAATAAGTTGATTTGTATGAAAGCAGAAAAATAACAGAAACAGAATGGCAAAAGTTTAAAATGAATTGGACCAATAGTTAGGAAGTTTTGAATGTTTGAAATATTAGATCACTAAGTCTATCTCAAATTGATAGTTTGGTCAGTGGATTGTGATGTAGGACGTGGATAACTCTCCCATTTGCGGTGTAAAAATCATTAATATCTGTTTTTCTCGTAAGTTCCTTCTCCCTTGGGGCACTACTCAAAATATATTATAGATAGCATATTATTATGGGTCCTCTAAAAAGAATAGACCCTCCTGAGCCATGAATTTTTGACAAATTTAAATTTTAGTCATTTTATATGTTGGAACAGATGGGAAAGTAGTCCGGCACTACATCACATTGACATTACCGCTTCAGCCCATTTGAAGTGCCCATACGTATAGTGATTACAACTTTCAAAAAATCATAACTTTCTTATATTTAGTCAGATTTAGTTGAAACTTTTATCAGTTTGCTTCTCTGATTTTTCTGCTTTCTTTTAGAGTATTTGTCTATCTGGGTTGGATTGCCCTTTAAGATTTCTTGTTTTGTGTCCATGACAGAATCTGGCCACAGTATGTTCGTGATCGTGTGAGATCAACCTACATGTACTTCGGGATGGGCATAGCAGCCACCACAGCCTCAGCCCTTGCTATGGCCAGAAACCCAGCTCTCCTGATGAGAATCTCCCCTAAATCATGGGTGGTAAGTCACTATACATAATGTATCTTCTGCTGAAGACAGAAATCAAACTTTCATATATATTTAACCAACTTTAAAGCAAAACTGAACCGACAAACTTTCTGCCCTAGTGTTCTGTTTATTGCACAGCGCCATCTCATGGTCAGCTTGCCAACAGTGCATAACCCAATAATTAATTCCCACTACGCAGACAGAGGACTCGATGCAAGAACCAACAGCGCAGCTAGGGAAGCAGCGAGTTACAGGACCATACTGCTACAGCTGACCTGAGATGATGCTAGTGGGGATATTGCTTTGCGGTAGTGGTACAGTATGGCTTTAACACAGAATGGTCAATATTTTGCATGAATGGTATTTGCCAAATGCGATTAGTTTATTAAAAATGATTCACAGCTGAATGAATCTGCTAGTTGCTAGCTTAGCAATGAAAGATAAGAAATCAAGCATTTTAAATCTGCCTTTCATCTCTCCTTGACAAAAATTCAAGAAATTCAAAAGTTTGGGTTTACCAAATGTTTAATCTTGTATAACATGTGTTAGAAGCCAGAAGGGCGTTAACTCATATTCTTCAACATAGGTTACACTCCTCTGACTGAAGAGATGATAAATTGTATCAAATTATCAATATAAGCTATTAATTCAGAGAAAGTTGAATCCATGCCTGTTGCAGTTCATGAATAATAAGGTATTGACTGGAAAATTGACATTAAAATCTGAAAATTGTAATACTTAGTGGAAAGTAAAGTAAGATTTCACAACACATCACCAATACTTGTGCTTTAATATGTAATTTCTATTCATGCAGATTTATTTGATATACATGGTATTTTGTCTGAAGATTATACATGAAAATGAAATGTTATTGATGCTAGTTTTAGGGGACATAGCTAATTTATGCAGACCTATGGAACATTTTGTTCCACCATTATTGACTACTGTAAAACAAGAACCTTTCGCATATGAAATGTTAGTGAATTTGAGAGAGGTTCTGATTTGTTAAATTTTCGTACTGCAGGATAATTTAATCAAAAGCGAGCACAATATTACATTTTTGCAAATTAAAAAAAAAAAAAATGACTGACCTTTGACGATTCCTTGGAGTGTATCCTATACAGCCTTTTCCACATATTTCCTTTAAAATATAATGAATCTCTTGATTTGGCCATTGAATAACAGTGCTTTTTGCTATCACTACCATTATCATTATAAATAATCATATCAAGTGATTTTTCATCCAGGAATGAAATGAATGGATAAATGTAATATATTGCACGGACACATTACACAGAATGGCTGAGAACGTTTTATGTGGAGGAGTGTCTTGTTTTAGGGTGCTACAAATTCATTGATAATTTCATTTTAGGGTGCACTAGGAGGCATGGCAGTTATAATGGCATCAGGGATGGTAACAATGTCTGTGCCTTACGCGGAAGGGATGGGTCTCAAGCAACTAGCCTGGCTGGGACACAGTGGTCTCTTAGGGGTAGTCCTAGCTCCCATTTGCTTCATGGGTGGACCACTTCTCATCAGGGCAGCCTGCTATACAGCTGGAGTCGTCGGAGGTGAGCCCTGCTCTGCGTATTCCATTTGTTTGTTTGTGTGTTTGTTTATTTGTTTTTTGTATTTTCTAAGGGAGAGTGTTTGCTTTGTTTAAGGTTTAGGTGATAGAATGTAGGTTTGACTTGTTATATCTCTTTTTTTCAGTTGGAGATGTATCCCTGTCAATTACATATTTGAATTGACATTTAAAAGGTGTGTTTTGTATCAATTAGGTACCCCTCAGGCAAATCACAATGAGTACACCCCTCAAAAAAAAAATGATATTGAACTTGGTCACCCCCTGAATAACTACCTAGTGCAAGCAAGCATGCAAAAGAAGTAGTATTTTAGACATCAGCGCATGCCTGTTATCATCATTGATTAGTCTGGCATGTTCCTTCATTGAAAAGCTGCTGTTTGTTGTGCCACTCCATTTTTAGTGACTTGACATATGCTTTGACAACTTTTGTTCATGGCTATATTTCGTCAAGAGATGAGATTAAGCTCAGGGTTGCACCTGGGTTTAGGTTAGTTTAAGGGTAAGTTTTGGTCCAGGGTTGGAGTTATGAGTTGGGTTTGTGTAGGAGAGTAAGTTTAGGGCATTTTGGGGCTGAACATATAGTGGTGGTCATAAATTTTGGTACACCCTGTATTTTGAGATGGGTTTTAGGTTCAATGTGTATGTCCCACATAATGATCTTGTCTAGGCTCTAAAAACATTGTCACAAGTTTAAATACAATATAAATATAATGTGAATACTGTAGAATGTTTTGCTACTTCCTTTCGATGTGATTATTCAAACACTCAAATTGGCAAAAAGGGGCTTTATAATGCATGTAAATTAACATGTTTTTGTTCATAATGTAGCGTAGCGGTACATTAAAGGTCCTCCAAATTTACCAAAGCTTGTTCTGGTTACTGTATTTTTAATGCAACTATATATAACATGTTCCCATTATTAGTTTTGTTAGAATTTGATTTGGTGGATATATCCGATATTCTAGCAGTAATGGTCCAAAGATGTTTCTGTTTCATTCCTTTTCATTCTGTCCCACATAGTCCACTAGGGGGTTAAGGTACAGAAACGAAGCTTGTAAAAGCTTTAATTTCATGTAATATTTTTGTTTTTGGTAACTACTAATCCTTCAAGTTGTGTAGCCTGAATTTACATATATTTTGGAAGTTGTTACGGTAGGTATAATGATGTTGTGTGACAAGTTCCATGATTATGATTAAAGACAGATTGGTTCGCCAATCCAAAATCTTGTGTTGGACAAGTTTCATAGGAAGGTCTAATCAAGATCACTGAATCTTTGTACTAGAATACAGAATGGACATTTCAAGTAATATTTCTAATGTAGTTCATTTAGGGAATGTATTGCATGTGCGATTTAGTGACCAAACATTTTTTGCATCTTTAGAACTATTCAATATTTACTTTGTTTTCCTCTTCTTTTTTTGTTGTTGTCTCAAAAAGGTACATCAAATTTGTATGTATCATACTGTATTCCATCAATTGTGGGTATCTATTAAAACACTGCTAAAGTAAATAACACCTGGAAGTATAAAACATACTGTATAATAAAAGTAAAAAAAGTAAAATATAAGTAAAACCAAAGGTGTAGCACATTTGTTAGTGCCCAGACAAGCTCATTACATGGGACATATACATTGAACTAAAAAGTTAACTCATCTGAAAATCAAGGATGTACCAAAACTTTTGACCAGCACTTTATGTCATAAAATTCAAAGCTACCTCACCTCTAAATGCAGATTTTGGCAAGAATTGGGGCATAAAGCTGGCAGTTACCTCTAAATGGTCATGCGGGTAACAATTTGAAGTTTGATCTCCTTTTTTCTAGGTTTATCTTGTGTTGCTATGTGTGCTCCCAGTGATAAGTTCCTCTACATGGGAGGTGCATTGGCCATGGGTCTAGGAGCGGTCTTTGCAGCATCAATTGGTAAGTTCTCCATACTCCCCCTCCCTCTCCCTCTCTCACTCTTCCCAAATTACTATGTGTACTTTAGTCTGCTTCTTTGTCTTTGCATCTTTCTCATTCATTACCCTAGTGTCAAAGACACTTTTGTGATCGGATCATTTATGGATATTCTATAGTAAAAGTGAGATTTTCTTCTGGTGACTTCAAAAACAAACAAACAAACAAACCAAATTCTAAACCATAGCCTTTTTTTAGTTTTCCAAAACAATTTTTGAGCTTTCTGGAACTAAACCTCATTCCTCACCTATTTTAATTTTTCTGCTTTTCTACACACGATTATGTCTTGTCTGCATCTCTTTTTTTAGGAGAGGAAGAGAAAAGAGAAAGAGAATGCCTGATAATAATCAGACAGAGACAATAGAGATGAGGTATAAAAAGGAGTGTGAGAGACAGATAGAGGCAGAGAGATAAAAAGGACAGGAAATAATTAAGGGATGGACACAAAATTGAAATCAATGAAACAAATTTTTTTATGAAGTGCTAAGTCATATCGAATCTGTTATAATCTCTCTATGTATTCAGAGGAATCAAGACGAGATAATGTATACCTGTGCAATTACTTCTTTGATTGTATATTGAACCATGTTGTAATAATAACAAATTTACATGTATTGATCCTTCATTTTGTTTTTGCAGGGAGTATGTTCTTGTCTCCAGCCACAGCCCTTGGTTCAGGGCTCTATGCCGTCAGCATGTACGGTGGTCTTGTTGTCTTTGGAGGCTTTATGCTCTACGACACACAGATGATCATGAGGAGAGCTGAACTACACCCCATCCATGCCCAGCGACCTTTTGACCCCATCAACAGGTGAGTGAACCTCTGACGCTTTGTACATTAACACAGATTGATGCAGTTTGTATACAACCTGAACAACCAAAGATATATTTTTTCTGATATAATTTTTTTTTCATTGGTTGTGATGATCATAATATGTAATTTAGGCTTCTAGCAACCTTAAACATTTGTAGGCAAGCTTTAATCCACCCCTGTGGACTCTCTCAACCCAAGTGATTCTTAACAAAGTTTCTTGCTGTCTGCTGTCCCAAGATAGGTGAAAGTGAATAGCCAAAGTCCCAATTCAGTGAAGGATTAATCCTTTTGATCCAGATAGATTCTTTCTCTATTCTTGACCAGTAGTGTATTTCAATATCAATAACATGGGCATCATACCATCCAATGTTGTGTCCAGTATGAGGGGTGTGTTCTGCTACTGCTGAATGAAATTGATTACTCAGTGTAAGGACTCTGTTGTGTTCTTTCAATTGATCCTTTAGTGTTCCCCCTGTTTCTATCTTATATCTTATAGACAATACCTGGGGATTTATCTTTTGCATGAAATAGCCTGCTGTTTAGTGTGTTTGGGCTTCCAAAGGCAACACTTCCTTTGATGAAAGGAATACATTTACAGTTACATCTTTCAAAGATGATGTCATCATGAGCCTAGTGGATGGGTATTTGCCAGAGAATTCCAGCGCCCCGTCTTATAAAGAGTTGCGATTGATCCAAATAATCATAAGTCCTTCAATCAATCCCATAAGTTTGCAGTCTCCTATCTCTTATGCACAATTGTACATAGTTGCGAATGAAATCAGTCGCAAATAAGTTGTGATTGATATCCACTCCTTACAAGACGGGGCCCAGAACACTGAACTGTTGAGGATTTCCCCATTTCTCAGGTCCATGTTGGCTCATATTGATACCCATTCTGTATCACATTATTGTGTACCCTGCATATGATTTAATAATTGTATTGTTTTAACAATGGCTCTCCCTCTCTCTCTCTCTCTCTCTCTCTGTTCCCCTGCCTTTATGTCTCTCCTCTCTTTTCTCTCCTTTTCATCTTCCCTCCCATCCCTCTCTCTCTCTCTCTCTCTCTGTCTCATTCTCTCTCTCTCTCTCTCTCTCTCTCTCTCTCTCTTTCCTTTTTGTCTCCTAAATCTCCTTCTTTCCTCATCCCTATTCCTCTGGTCCTGCAGTGCCATGAGCATCTACATGGACACCATCAACATCTTCATCCGCATCGCTTCATTACTTGCCAGTGGAGGTGGAGGCAAAAGGAAGTAGACCTCATCTGGGATCTTCATTAAAACTTGAAAAGACTATCAAAGACAATGTTTTAGTGAACCGCTCACATCTCCAATATTAAGTAAAGAAAGCGATATCCTGAAGGAAGGCATTTGCAAAGAAATGAGGATATCATTGAAACACATCACAGTCACGTCTACCGTACATAAATCCCATGGTTTAATAATGAGAGCAAATGTTTTTCTTGGTGAAAGATAATGGTGCAGGGTTGAGTACATTGCAGTGACTGCTTCACATCCCCAGTGTATATGGCAAGAGCTCATTGAATCTGCTTAAAAGATGGTTGCATATGTTTTGAGGATCAGAAATTTATGTGCAGCCTCCAGACATCAAGATTAAAGCAGATGGACAATGTCTTCATCTCGTGCAGAGAAGGCTCAGTTATTTGGTTTTTATACACCACCAATACTAGTGTGAAAAATTCTTCACATGTGTGTTCTCACAGAAACTACTGGAATGCTGATTTCTGCAAGGTTTTGGGGGGTGATAATTCATAATTGAGAGTTTCTGTCAACTTGGCATAATATTTAGGAAGAGCGATCTGCAGCATAATTTGCATAACTTGAGTTCATTAAGGTGAGTTTATGTAATAAAATATATACTAATTTGATAAGTAAATATATGCATGTACGCAAAACCGATGCCAATACTGAGTAAGCATCTGTAAAGTATGAAGCACTTATGATATTCAGTTGACTGTTTGCCTAGAAATATCTTAGGTGATGAAATATGACGTGAAAGTAAAATATATTTAATTAGCAACATAATCATTTATTTTATTAGCAAATTGTAAAGTAAAGTTGGTCAGGGTGCATGATAAGGAAATACTTTACAGAGCTGTCAACTAATATGAATGCCGCACATGGTTCCAATGCCGTTCTCATGCTGTCTTAGCGCAGTGCAAAAAATCACTGCTTTCCTCTCCAAATTACTGATTTAGAGCTGTCAGATTACCGATTTCAAATCTGAAGGTTTTTTTTTTCTTTTTCAGATTGCCTTAAAGTTAATATTTCGCTTTTAACAAGACATATTACTGATTGAAAGAGATCTTTTGAGTTGCAATTTTATTAAATGTTGTTCTTTTATTAATCTGTATTTGTCTGTTCCAATTCAATATTATGTTTAAATTACCATTTATTCCCTCACTTTAAAAGTATTTTATGATCCTTTATTTTTTTAATACTTGTGTGAATACACAGATTCAAGTCGGTATAATATTTTTGTCAATTATACACTATAAGCTTTTGTCTTGATTTTTTTCTCACGTTTCCGTAAAAAGAAACAAATTCTTGATGTAGAGATCTTTTGTTAAAATTTCAAAACCAGTATGCACATTAATAAGTATGATGTAAATTGTATTTTAATGTGTTTACCGGTATTATGGTTTTAATTCTTTTTCTGAAGGGTGTTCTGTGTTACTACTGACTTATTCCATGAAAGTACTGGGGCCCTTTGCAGAAAACGTACCATTGATGGTAACTTTACCATTAATGGTAACTTCTATGGAAACCTTGATTTGATTGGCTGTTGAGTAATGTTGCCATGGTAGTAAATAATGATGGCAAAGTCGCCATCAATGGTAAGTTTTATGCAACGGGGCCCAGGTCATGTTTTGCAGTTCAAGATAGAAACTATTGATTTCTTCTAAGAGTGTAAGCAAAATTATACCAACATACGAAAATCTGTATATACTGTATAGTACACTTTTGATGAGTTTGCAAACTTTGCATTAGTATACAAATATTGACTGCTTTGAAGGGACCAATTGCTCAATGAGATCTCAAAACTGCACTGTGCCTTGGGACAAAGTTGAGGGCAGAGTGCAGTCTCGAGATCATTGAGGAGCTATAGTTTTAACCGCAACCCGAAAAATAAGCAGTCAGTAGCGAATTTCAAGCCTGCACTTTTGACCATCAGAAGCCTAGAATCATCATATGCAGTAAACTATAGCTATTCCAAAATCATTAAAGAAACTATTCACTTTCCTTCCAGAGGTAGCTTAAAAATTAAGAATTTTTTTGAGGGCTATATTGTTTAATTATTTTATATGATCACTTGTGAAAATGTTACTGAAGAAGTGAAGATAAATGCTTTGATAAATAATACATTTATTTTATTTTCATTAAATGAATGTGAGACTTATTAATGAAAGAACATTTATCATTCCGCTGCATCTTATTTCAGTCTAGACTGCAGTAAACCTTAGTAGTTTACCACTGCATTTTATTTTTTTTAAATATTTTTTTTTACTAAATGCATGGTGATGGGGATGAAAAAGGTAGCTGAATGCAAGTGACGCAACAATGGTCCTATGCATACTCACAGCTCGACCAGCGGACAACTGGACCGGGTCGAGTTGTCGAGTGTTTTTGCCGTAAGTTGGTTGGGTTATCCAGGGTAGTGATGTCTGTTGGTCGGCTGTCTGGACTCCACAAAAGTGAAGTGCAGTACACTCAACTATACTAAAAATTATTATAAAAAAACAGGCAGCATATGTGAGTGAGACTTAACTATTTATTTGTAGTAGGAAATTATCTATTTGTCCCTCTTCCTCGCCCTCTGCCTTTGCAGGAAAATATGAAAGGAAGTATAGATAGTTTTGAGGGCATCCCTGTAGACTGACGGCCCATGATTCTTGAATTGCTTTTCAAAGAAATTGACATAAAATCATATCAATGCTCTATGAATTATTTATGATTACCGGTAGGTCCATGCAGGCCAACAATGTGTCAATTGGGTTAAAAACAGAGAATATAAAGAAAAATGTGAGGAAAATCAGACAGATACATAATGATGATGATGGTGATGATGATGATGACGGTAATGATGCGAAAGTTCATGTGGTTGGATAAGCAAGTGTGCGCTTGTAAAATGGCGACTGGATGGAATGCTCCCCAGGAGTGGAAAATGTGCATACATTGTGTGCGGGTAAGCCTGAATCCGATGATCGGGGTAATAATATATCTGTAAAGCGCTTAGGCACATCGTTGGATCGATGTATTGGGCGCTATATAAAAAAGCGGATTATTATAATTATTATTATTATATGATTTGTAAGGTGCCAAATCCACTTGATATCAAATGCCCAAGGTGCACTAGCACAATGGATCATGGTTCACTAAATAGCACAATAAGATTATTTAACGATGCTGCAAGTTGAACTTTTGAATATGTGCATGGCTCTGATCAAGGGCACCAACGTGTTACACATGAGGTGAATTTTAAAAGTCAATTATAGACTGTGGCAACAGTATTTTTGTAATCTGCAAACATTATGCAACACATAGCTAAAAAATCAGACCTTAACAAATTGCCGTTAAACAGCAATCAGTAGCCAAATATCACATCATCAAAAATGTTATGTACATAACTCGGTGTCCACTTCATGCTGATATTTCTCTTATAATTTAACTTTTTTCTGACAAAGTACATAAGATGTTAAAACATATCGTAAACAAAACTTAAAACCATCGCCATATCAACTTTTTTCAATTTAGTTATTAGAATATGGCCAAAACAAATGTGGACACCGAGTTATGTACAGTACATCTTATTCTCTACATGCTTTCTTTGCCTTATTGTCAGATATGGTTTTGCATTAGTCTGATAACGATTTCAATTGAAGGAATGATGTGTTTCCTGAATGAAACGTAATTTGGAATGTGTAAATAGTTTGTAAACTACTATTTCAGGACTGAAATGTAAGATTTCTGTACTTAATCGCACATAACTGTGGACACCAAAAGTAAGTAGTTTTACATTCAAATAATAACTTCTTGTTCCTTAAATTCAATAAATGTTTGTTTAAATGAAAATGCAGAAGGGTGCAATCATGCTGTAA
>CP137685.1:18668363-18760948 GCA_037976565.1 Mesocentrotus franciscanus
GCTCGACACCCAGGACCCCTCCCATTTGACCTGCGCTATTCTCCTGCCATATGATCCATCCCTTCCCTACACTGTCAATGACTCAATTCTGAAAATGACACTTCATTATCTATATAAAGTTCATGCCCATCGCCTGCACTCCATACCCTCCAACTAGGGCGATACAGCATATTTATTACACAGCCTACCACTTCAACTGCGAGGAACTCGCTGATCTCCGAGACAGAACGGACCATAAAACAGAGAGACTCGGTGGAACGGATCTGGCCACCAAACTAGCCACCATTGGCACCAAGCTGGAATTGGAGTCTTTGAACCACACATACTGACATAGCTGCATCGCTATCCTGGCTGTGTATTAAAACCTGTTTTATTGATCTCAACATTTCAAACACCACTGTACAAAATTAAACTAATTTCACTCAAAATCGGTACTTTAGTGACAATTGATGACACCTAAATAGACTTCTAGCAGTAAAATACAATTTTTTCAACTCACCGATGTTAGAATAATTTAAAAATTAAAATCGTAAGTCCACTATCAAACTTGCTTACAGTTTTATCGGCATGATTGTGTGCATTTGTGTGTTGTAAGTCTATTGACTATTCACGTGTGAAATTGCTGCCTATTAGCACATGGTTACGGTAGTTGGTACAGCGCTAGAGGTCCATATGCAGTATTGACTCTATGCTTTGCTGGAGTGGCTTTGGACCAGATATAATTCAGTTCCACTTACCACTACCAGATTGACTGAATGATGCGTTTCTTTTTTCCCGATTCTTGTCGAAACTCGGCTCCGTGTTGAAAATTTTGCAGCGCATGCGCAGTAACAGTTTCAACACGGAGCCGAGTTCAATTTCGACGAAGAAAATCAGGAAAAAAAAAGACCCTTAAGGCTTAAACGCATCATTCAGTCAATCTGGTTAGTGGAACTGAATTATATTAGCCTAGGCCTAATTTTCAAAAATAAATGCATTGAATATGAATCCGCTAAATTGACATTTTAGTCCAAAGCTTGGTGGCTAGTTTGGTGGCCAGATCCGTTCCACCGAGTTTGCACGGGAGCGCCTATGGTCGGCTTCTGGCTCTAATCTAAAGAAAGGAGCCGACCCTACCCAAATCAGAGGCTAACGAACGAAAGAGACAGAAATTTTCGGTCTACAGTCTACACTACAGTACAGTCGTACAGATCGACAGTAGTATAGACCTAGTACCGGTAGATTCTATATTAGATTATAGACTAGAGTCTATAGATCTAGGCCCTATGCTCTTCACGCAACGCCAACGGTAACAAACAGAAACAATGCGAATACATAGTCATAATCATCATGATACGACTCGCATGTGTATTGAGAGAGGTCATCTCTACATGATCATCATGGTGATTATTGTAAGACTATACTATAGGCAGAGCTGTCAACTTTGGGAAACTGCTTCGAGGGAGATCGTATGCAATTTTTGGGGCTCAACAGGGGGGCTGTTGAGTAAAAAAAAGATTTAAAGTGTTCTCTACCCCTTTTTGATATTTAAAAAATATGATTGGAAAGGAAATAATCTACTTTTCATACAATTTCAAAATAACATTGAAAGATCGCTCTATGGCCGAGGCATCATTTTCATCTAGTTTCCATATCATTTGTTAATGCTTCCTTTGAATACATGGATGTTTGTTTTACTTCATACAGCTGCTGTGCAATTGAATTCTGCATAACATATTCATCAGGGTGACTTCTGAGATTGGTCCAAGATGTTTGCTGCAAGGGTAGCCAGACTGCCGGTTATTCTCTGCACATCTGCTACACAGTCCTTGAAGAGCGTGCATCCCAAGTCTGCTGGCCTAGCTAGAGTGAACCTTGGAGTGAGATTCCAACAGTATGCCAGCCAGACAAGGCTAGGGGCTAGGAAGGCAGCAAAGGCCAGGTCCTTGAAGGAGATAGCCCAGTCACCGGCCACAGGCTCTGGTAAGAAATAGGATCCTACAAGGATTAGTTCTAGCCAAAAGTACAGATTGCTCTGCATCTTTTATCTCATGAAATAGCGTTACTATCTCCCTCATAAGCATTGAACAAGGATGCCAGTTTTCAGGCCAAAGCCTAATTAGCCTAATGTCAGGCCTTTACATCTCCTCATTTCAGGCTTGTTTTCAGGCTTCATATTGTATAGCACATACAGAACTGGTATCCCTAATACTGTTTCCTACTACCTTTATATCTGGGGAAACTAGCATGTTAGTCTACAGAACTGAATCCTCTGCTCTTTGATGAAGCGCTCTAGCAGAAAGTTGTGAATCTGTTAATATGACTTACTCTCCTGTAACATTCATTATATTTATCCACTTTTTAGCTGATATGATGGGTAGAGGTTTGTTGCTTGGAGCTTCAGCTGCTGGCATTGGTGCTCTCTGTTATTATGGCTTAGGTTTTTCCAGTGAGGTCGGAGCAATTGAAAGAGCTGCGTAAGTGATTCTGATGGGTTTTTCCACTTATGTGTCTTAATTCATGTAAATTATAGTGGAAATCCAATTTGTGTTTTCATTTTCTTAGAGATATTCATTGATGCATTGACTTGTGTAGAATATGTGCAGATATTGTGTCATGCCCTGAAAGCTGCTATCGGCAGCAAAAAGGAATATACAGTAGGGGTAATTGCAGATCATTAATAAGTTCTTATTTCACTTCATTGTTAGACTCAACAAAATACTACATCCCTCCTGTTATAATTATATTTTGATAAGATCAATAATCATTTGCAATGTTTTCAGAATTAACCAATCAAAGCTGATTTCACTTGCATCAATATGCATTTCTAAGTACCGGTAGGTTTTATCGCGGCTTTCCTTGGACTGAGTAAGAAACAGTTTGAGGTTCCAAATTGTACCAGTCAAAGGGCAATCCAACCATTGTAATAAGTTGATTTGTATGAAAGCAGAAAAATAACAGAAACAGAATGGCAAAAGTTTAAAATGAATTGGACCAATAGTTAGGAAGTTTTGAATGTTTGAAATATTAGATCACTAAGTCTATCTCAAATTGATAGTTTGGTCAGTGGATTGTGATGTAGGACGTGGATAACTCTCCCATTTGCGGTGTAAAAAAATCATTAATATCTGTTTTTCTCGTAAGTTCCTTCTCCCTTGGGGCACTACTCAAAATATATTATAGATAGCATATTATTATGGGTCCTCTAAAAAGAATAGACCCTCCTGAGCCATGAATTTTTGACAAATTTAAATTTTAGTCATTTTATATGTTGGAACAGATGGGAAAGTAGTCCGCACTACATCACATTGACATTACCGCTTCAGCCCATTTGAAGTGCCCATACGTATAGTGATTACAACTTGCAAAAATTCATAACTTTCTTATATTTAGTAGCCTAATATTTAGTCAGATTTAGTTGAAACTTTTATCAGTTTGCTTCTCTGATTTTTCTGCTTTCTTTTAGAGTATTTGTCTATCTGGGTTGGATTGCCCTTTAAGATTTCTTGTTTTGTGTCCATGACAGAATCTGGCCACAGTATGTTCGTGATCGTGTGAGATCAACCTACATGTACTTCGGGATGGGCATAGCAGCCACCACAGCCTCAGCCCTTGCTATGGCCAGAAACCCAGCTCTCCTGATGAGAATCTCCCCTAAATCATGGGTGGTAAGTCACTATACATAATGTATCTTCTGCTGAAGACAGAAATCAAACTTTCATATATATTTAACCAACTTTAAAGCAAAACTGAACCGACAAACTTTCTGCCCTAGTGTTCTGTTTATTGCACAGCGCCATCTCATGGTCAGCTTGCCAACAGTGCATAACCCAATAATTAATTCCCACTACGCAGACAGAGGACTCGATGCAAGAACCAACAGCGCAGCTAGGGAAGCAGCGAGTTACAGGACCATACTGCTACAGCTGACCTGAGATGATGCTAGTGGGGATATTGCTTTGCGGTAGTGGTACAGTATGGCTTTAACACAGAATGGTCAATATTTTGCATGAATGGTATTTGCCAAATGCGATTAGTTTATTAAAAATGATTCACAGCTGAATGAATCTGCTAGTTGCTAGCTTAGCAATGAAAGATAAGAAATCAAGCATTTTAAATCTGCCTTTCATCTCTCCTTGACAAAAATTCAAGAAATTCAAAAGTTTGGGTTTACCAAATGTTTAATCTTGTATAACATGTGTTAGAAGCCAGAAGGGCGTTAACTCATATTCTTCAACATAGGTTACACTCCTCTGACTGAAGAGATGATAAATTGTATCAAATTATCAATATAAGCTATTAATTCAGAGAAAGTTGAATCCATGCCTGTTGCAGTTCATGAATAATAAGGTATTGACTGGAAAATTGACATTAAAATCTGAAAATTGTAATACTTAGTGGAAAGTAAAGTAAGATTTCACAACACATCACCAATACTTGTGCTTTAATATGTAATTTCTATTCATGCAGATTTATTTGATATACATGGTATTTTGTCTGAAGATTATACATGAAAATGAAATGTTATTGATGCTAGTTTTAGGGGACATAGCTAATTTATGCAGACCTATGGAACATTTTGTTCCACCATTATTGACTACTGTAAAACAAGAACCTTTCGCATATGAAATGTTAGTGAATTTGAGAGAGGTTCTGATTTGTTAAATTTTCGTACTGCAGGATAATTTAATCAAAAGCGAGCACAATATTACATTTTTGCAAATTAAAAAAAAAAAAAATGACTGACCTTTGACGATTCCTTGGAGTGTATCCTATACAGCCTTTTCCACATATTTCCTTTAAAATATAATGAATCTCTTGATTTGGCCATTGAATAACAGTGCTTTTTGCTATCACTACCATTATCATTATAAATAATCATATCAAGTGATTTTTCATCCAGGAATGAAATGAATGGATAAATGTAATATATTGCACCGGACACATTACACAGAATGGCTGAGAACGCTTTATGTGGAGGAGTGTCTTGTTTTAGGGTGCTACAAATTCATTGATAATTTCATTTTAGGGTGCACTAGGAGGCATGGCAGTTATAATGGCATCAGGGATGGTAACAATGTCTGTGCCTTACGCGGAAGGGATGGGTCTCAAGCAACTAGCCTGGCTGGGACACAGTGGTCTCTTAGGGGTAGTCCTAGCTCCCATTTGCTTCATGGGTGGACCACTTCTCATCAGGGCAGCCTGCTATACAGCTGAGTCGTCGGAGGTGAGCCCTGCTCTGCGTATTCCATTTGTTTGTTTGTGTGTTTGTTTATTTGTTTTTTGTATTTTCTAAGGGAGAGTGTTTGCTTTGTTTAAGGTTTAGGTGATAGAATGTAGGTTTGACTTGTTATATCTTTTTTTTCAGTTGGAGATGTATCCCTGTCAATTACATATTTGAATTGACATTTAAAAGGTGTGTTTTGTATCAATTAGGTACCCCTCAGGCAAATCACAATGAGTACACCCCCTCAAAAAAAAAATGATATTGAACTTGGTCACCCCCTGAATAACTACCTAGTGCAAGCAAGCATGCAAAAGAAGTAGTATTTTAGACATCAGCGCATGCCTGTTATCATCATTGATTAGTCTGGCATGTTCCTTCATTGAAAAGCTGCTGTTTGTTGTGCCACTCCATTTTTAGTGACTTGACATATGCTTTGACAACTTTTGTTCATGGCTATATTTCGTCAAGAGATGAGATAAAGCTCAGGGTTGCACCTGGGTTTAGGTTAGTTTAAGGGTAAGTTTTGGTCCAGGGTTGGAGTTATGAGTTGGGTTTGTGTAGGAGAGTAAGTTTAGGGCATTTTGGGGCTGAACATATAGTGGTGGTCATAAATTTTGGTACACCCTGATTTTGAGATGGGTTTTAGGTTCAATGTGTATGTCCCACATAATGATCTTGTCTAGGCTCTAAAAACATTGTCACAAGTTTAAATACAATATAAATATAATGTGAATACTGTAGAATGTATTGCTACTTCCTTTCAATGTGATTATTCAAACACTCAAATTGGCAAAAAGGGGCTTTATAATGCATGTAAATTAACATGTTTTTGTTCATAATGTAGCATACATTAAAGGTCCTCCAAATTTACCAAAGCTTGTTCTGGTTACTCGTATTTTTAATGCAACTATATATAACATGTTCCCATTATTAGTTTTGTTAGAATTTGATTTGGTGGATATATCCGATATTCTGGCAGCAATGGTCCAAAGATGTTTCTGTTTCATTCCTTTTCATTCTGTCCCACATAGTCCACTAGGGGGTTAAGGTACAGAAACGAAGCTTGTAAAAGCTTTAATTTCATGTAATATTTTTGTTTTTGGTAACTACTAATCCTTCAAGTTGTGTAGCCTGAATTTACATATATTTTGGAAGTTGTTACCGGTAGGTATAATGATGTTGTGTGACAAGTTCCATGATTATGATTAAAGACAGATTGGTTCGCCAATCCAAAATCTTGTGTTGGACAAGTTTCATAGGAAGGTCTAATCAAGATCACTGAATCTTTGTACTAGAATACAGAATGGACATTTCAAGTAATATTTCTAATGTAGTTCATTTAGGGAATGTATTGCATGTGCGATTTAGTGACCAAACATTTTTTGCATCTTTAGAACTATTCAATATTTACTTTGTTTTCCTCTTCTTTTTTTGTTGTTGTCTCAAAAAGGTACATCAAATTTGTATGTATCATACTGTATTCCATCAATTGTGGGTATCTATTAAAACACTGCTAAAGTAAATAACACCTGGAAGTATAAAACATACTGTATAATAAAAGTAAAAAAAGTAAAATATAAGTAAAACCAAAGGTGTAGCACATTTGTTAGTGCCCAGACAAGCTCATTACATGGGACATACACATTGAACTAAAAAGTTAACTCATCTAAAAATCAAGGATGTACCAAAACTTTTGACCAGCACTTTATGTCATAGAAATTCAAAGCTACCTCACCTCTAAATGCAGATTTTGGCAAGAATTGGGGCATAAAGCTGGCAGTTACCTCTAAAAGGTCATGTGGGTAACAATTTGAAGTTTGATCTCCTTTTTTCTAGGTTTATCTTGTGTTGCTATGTGTGCTCCCAGTGATAAATTCCTCTACATGGGAGGTGCATTGGCCATGGGTCTAGGAGCAGTCTTTGCAGCATCAATTGGTAAGTTCTCCATACTCCCCCTCCCTCTCCCTCTCTCACTCTTCCCAAATTACTATGTGTACTTTAGTCTGCTTCTTTGTCTTTGCATCTTTCTCATTCATTACCCTAGTGTCAAAGACACTTTTGTGATCGGATCATTTATGGATATTCTATAGTAAAAGTGAGATTTTCTTCTGGTGACTTCAAAAACAAACAAACAAACAAACCAAATTCTTAACCATAGCCTTTTTTTAGTTTTCCAAAACAATTTTTGAGCTTTCTGGAACTAAACCTCATTCCTCACCTATTTTAATTTTTCTGCTTTTCTACACACGATTATGTCTTGTCTGCATCTCTTTTTTTAGGAGAGGAAGAGAAAAGAGAAAGAGAATGCCTGATAATAATCAGACAGAGACAATAGAGATGAGGTATAAAAAGGAGTGTGAGAGACAGATAGAGGCAGAGAGATAAAAGGACAGGAAATAATTAAGGGATGGACAAAAATTGAAATCAATGAAACAAATTTTTTTATGAAGTGCTAAGTCATATCGAATCTGTTATAATCTCTCTATGTATTCAGAGGAATCAAGACGAGATAATGTATACCTGTGCAATTACTTCTTTGATTGTATATTGAACCATGTTGTAATAATAACAAATTTACATGTATTGATCCTTCATTTTGTTTTTGAAGGGAGTATGTTCTTGTCTCCAGCGACGGCCCTTGGTTCAGGGCTCTATGCCGTCAGCATGTACGGTGGTCTTGTTGTCTTTGGAGGCTTTATGCTCTACGACACACAGATGATCATGAGGAGAGCTGAACTACACCCCATCCATGCCCAGCGACCTTTTGACCCCATCAACAGGTGAGTGAACCTCTGACGCTTTGTAGATTGATGCAGTTTGTATACAACCTGAACAACCAAAGATATATTTTTTCTGATATAATTTTTTTTTCATTGGTTGTGATGATCATAATATGTAATTTAGGCTTCTAGCAACCTTAAACATTTGTAGGCAAGCTTTAATCCACCCCTGTGGACTCTCTCAACCCAAGTGATTCTTAACAAAGTTTCTTGCTGTCTGCTGTCCCAAGATAGGTGAAAGTGAATAGTCAAAGTCCCAATTCAGTGAAGGATTAATCCTTTGATCCAGATAGATTCTTTCTCTATTCTTGACCAGTAGTGTATTTCAATATCAATAACATGGGCATCATACCATCCAATGTTGTGTCCAGTATGAGGGGTGTGTTCTGCTACTGCTGAATGAAATTGATTACTCAGTGTAAGGACTCTGTTGTGTTCTTTCAATTGATCCTTTAGTGTTCCCCCTGTTTCTATCTTATATCTTATAGACAATACCTGGGGATTTATCTTTTGCATGAAATAGCCTGCTGTTTAGTGTGTTTGGGCTTCCAAAGGCAACACTTCCTTTGATGAAAGGAATACATTTACAGTTACATCTTTCAAAGATGATGTCATCATGAGCCTAGTGGATGGGTATTTGCCAGAGAATTCCAGCGCCCCGTCTTATAAAGAGTTGCGATTGATCCAAATAATCATAAGTCCTTCAATCAATCCCATAAGTTTGCAGTCTCCTATCTCTTATGCACAATTGTACATAGTTGCGAATGAAATCAGTCGCAAATAAGTTGTGATTGATATCCACTCCTTACAAGACGGGGCCCAGAACACTGAACTGTTGAGGATTTCCCATTTCTCAGGTCCATGTTGGCTCATATTGATACCCATTCTGTATCACATTATTGTGTACCCTGCATATGATTTAATAATTGTATTGTTTTAACAATGGCTCTCCCTCTCTCTCTCTCTCTCTCTCTCTCTCTCTCTCTGTTCCCCTGCCTTTATGTCTCTCCTCTCTTTTCTCTCCTTTTCATCTTCCCTCCCATCCCTCTCTCTCTCTCTCTCTCTCTCTCTCTCTCCCTCTCTCTCTCTCTCTCTCTCTCTCTCTCTCTTTTCCTTTTTGTCTCCTAAATCTCCTTCTTTCCTCATCCCTATTCCTCTGGTCCTGCAGTGCCATGAGCATCTACATGGACACCATCAACATCTTCATCCGCATCGCTTCATTACTTGCCAGTGGAGGTGGAGGCAAAAGGAAGTAGACCTCATCTGGGATCTTCATTAAAACTTGAAAAGACTATCAAAGACAATGTTTTAGTGAACCGCTCACATCTCCAATATTAAGTAAAGAAAGCGATATCCTGAAGGAAGGCATTTGCAAAGAAATGAGGATATCATTGAAACACATCACAGTCACGTCTACCGTACATAAATCCCATGGTTTAATAATGAGAGCAAATGTTTTTCTTGGTGAAAGATAATGGTGCAGGGTTGAGTACATTGCAGTGACTGCTTCACATCCCCAGTGTATATGGCAAGAGCTCATTGAATCTGCTTAAAAGATGGTTGCATATGTTTTGAGGATCAGAAATTTATGTGCAGCCTCCAGACATCAAGATTAAAGCAGATGGACAATGTCTTCATCTCGCAGAGAAGGCTCAGTTATTTGGTTTTTATACACCACCAATACTAGTGTGAAAAATTCTTCACATGTGTGTTCTCACAGAAACTACTGGAATGCTGATTTCTGCAAGGTTTTGGGGGGTGATAATTCATAATTGAGAGTTTCTGTCAACTTGGCATAATATTTAGGAAGAGCGATCTGCAGCATAATTTGCATAACTTGAGTTCATTAAGGTGAGTTTATGTAATAAAATATATACTAATTTGATAAGTAAATATATGCATGTACGCAAAAACCGATGCCAATACTGAGTAAGCATCTGTAAAGTATGAAGCACTTATGATATTCAGTTGACTGTTTGCCTAGAAATATCTTAGGTGATGAAATATGACGTGAAAGTAAAATATATTTAATTAGCAACATAATCATTTATTTTATTAGCAAATTGTAAAGTAAAGTTGGTCAGGGTGCATGATAAGGAAATACTTTACAGAGCTGTCAACTAATATGAATGCCGCACATGGTTCCAATGCCGTTCTCATGCTGTCTTAGCGCAGTGCAAAAAATCACTGCTTTCCTCTCCAAATTACTGATTTAGAGCTGTCAGATTACCGATTTCAAATCTGAAGGTTTTTTTCTTTTTCAGATTGCCTTAAAGTTAATATTTCGCTTTTAACAAGACATATTACTGATTGAAAGAGATCTTTTGAGTTGCAATTTTATTAAATGTTGTTCTTTATTAATCTGTATTTGTCTGTTCCAATTCAATATTATGTTTAAATTACCATTTATTCCCTCACTTTAAAAGTATTTTATGATCCTTTATTTTTAATACTTGTGTGAATACACAGATTCAAGTCGGTATAATATTTTTGTCAATTATACACTATAAGCTTTTGTCTTGATTTTTTCTCACGTTTCCGTAAAAAGAAACAAATTCTTGATGTAGAGATCTTTTGTTAAAATTTCAAAACCAGTATGCACATTAATAAGTATGATGTAAATTGTATTTTAATGTGTTTACCGGTATTATGGTTTTAATTCTTTTTCTGAAGGGTGTTCTGTGTTACTACTGACTTATTCCATGAAAGTACTGGGGCCCTTTGCAGAAAACGTACCATTGATGGTAACTTTACCATTAATGGTAACTTCTATGGAAACCTTGATTTGATTGGCTGTTGAGTAATGTTGCCATGGTAGTAAATAATGATGGCAAAGTCGCCATCAATGGTAAGTTTTATGCAACGGGGCCCAGGTCATGTTTTGCAGTTCAAGATAGAAACTATTGATTTCTTCTAAGAGTGTAAGCAAAATTATACCAACATACGAAAATCTGTATATACTGTATAGTACACTTTTGATGAGTTTGCAAACTTTGCATTAGTATACAAATATTGACTGCTTTGAAGGGACCAATTGCTCAATGAGATCTCAAAACTGCACTGTGCCTTGGGACAAAGTTGAGGGGCAGAGTGCAGTCTCGAGATCACCGAGGAGCTATAGTTTTAACCGCAACCCGAAAAATAAGCAGTCAGTAGCGAATTTCAAGCCTGCACTTTTGACCATCAGAAGCCTAGAATCATCATATGCAGTAAACTATAGCTATTCCAAAATCATTAAAGAAACTATTCACTTTCCTTCCAGAGGTAGCTTAAAAATTAAGAATTTTTTTGAGGGCTATATTGTTTAATTATTTTATATGATCACTTGTGAAAATGTTACTGAAGAAGTGAAGATAAATGCTTTGATAAATAATACATTTATTTTATTTTCATTAAATGAATGTGAGACTTATTAATGAAAGAACATTTATCATTCCGCTGCATCTTATTTCAGTCTAGACTGCAGTAAACCTTAGTAGTTTACCACTGCATTTTATTTTTTTAAATATTTTTTTACTAAATGCATGGTGATGGGGATGAAAAGGTAGCTGAATGCAAGTGACGCAACAATGGTCCTATGCATACTCACAGCTCGACCAGCGGACAACTGGACCGGTCGAGTTGTCGAAGTGTTTTTGCCGTAAGTTGGTTGGGTTATCCAGGGTCGTGATGTCTGTTGGTCGGCTGTCTGGACTCCACAAAAAGTGAAGTGCAGTACACTCAACTATACTAAAAATTATTATAAAAAAACAGGCAGCATATGTGAGTGAGACTTAACTATTTATTTGTAGTAGGAAATTATCTATTTGTCCCTCTTCCTCGCCCTCTGCCTTTGCAGGAAAATATGAAAGGAAGTATAGATAGTTTTGAGGGCATCCCTGTAGACTGACGGCCCATGATTCTTGAATTGCTTTTCAAAGAAATTGACATAAAATCATATCAATGCTCTATGAATTATTTATGATTACCGGTAGGTCCATGCAGGCCAACAATGTGTCAATTGGGTTAAAAACAGAGAATATAAAGAAAAATGTGAGGAAAATCAGACAGATACATAATGATGATGATGGTGATGATGATGATGACGGTAATGATGCGAAAGTTCATGTGGTTGGATAAGCAAGTGTGCGCTTGTAAAATGGCGACTGGATGGAATGCTCCCCAGGAGTGGAAAATGTGCATACATTGTGTGCGGGTAAGCCTGAACTGATGATCGGGTAATAATATATCTGTAAGCGCTTAGGCACATCGTTGGATCGATGTATTGGGCGCTATATAAAAGCGGATTATTATAATTATTATTATTATATGATTTGTAAGGTGCCAAATCCACTTGATATCAAATGCCCAAGGTGCACTAGCACAATGGATCATGGTTCACTAAATAGCACAATAAGATTATTTAACGATGCTGCAAGTTGAACTTTTGAATATGTGCATGGCTCTGATCAAGGGCACCAACGTGTTACACATGAGGTGAATTTTAAAAGTCAATTATAGACTGTGGCAACAGTATTTTTGTAATCTGCAAACATTATGCAACACATAGCTAAAAATCAGACCTTAACAAATTGCCGTTAAACAGCAATCAGTAGCCAAATATCACATCATCAAAAATGTTATGTACATAACTCGGTGTCCACTTCATGCTGATATTTCTCTTATAATTTAACTTTTTTCTGACAAAGTACATAAGATGTTAAAACATATCGTAAACAAAACTTAAAACCATCGCCATATCAACTTTTTCAATTTAGTTATTAGAATATGGCCAAAACAAATGTGGACACCGAGTTATGTACAGTACATCTTATTCTCTACATGCTTTCTCTTTGCCTTATTGTCAGATATGGTTTTGCATTAGTCTGATAACGATTTCAATTGAAGGAATGATGTGTTTCCTGAATGAAACGTAATTTGGAATGTGTAAATAGTTTGTAAACTACTATTTCAGGACTGAAATGTAAGATTTCTGTACTTAATCGTACATAACTGTGGACACCAAAAGTAAGTAGTTTTACATTCAAATAATAACTTCTTGTTCCTTAAATTCAATAAATGTTTGTTTAAATGAAAATGCAGAAGGGTGCAATTCATGCTGTAAGAAATAAATTGATTTATTTATGATAATTTATTAAAAAATTTTGATTGGTAGTAATGTACATAACTCAGTGTCTTTTCATAACGGTGTCTTAGTTATGTACATGACATGAAAATGTTCAAACTGCAATATTTTGTAATATTCTTCTCACCAAATCAGACATGTGTATGTCTTGTACATTTTTTACTACCTTACCATGACAAATAACTAAATATAGGTGGTCTTATTGAAAAAACAAAACATGGTGTATGTACATAACTGTCACGTACATAACTCGGTGTCCACATTCATTGTTGATTAAATAACACATGCAAGTTAAAATGGGGAATCCAATGTTATCAGTGCTCTACATTCACCTATATACACCATTACATTATCATTTTGAAAGAATACAATATGTTTTTGTATAGATTCTGTTGCACTGGTATGTACATAACTGCAGGACACCAAAAATTTTCCATTTAAAGAAATCTAAATATTTTTAAAACCATGACCCAGAATGAAATGATCTGATTGGAAATCAAAGATTAAGTGAAACTAAACATTATAACATTGCAAGCTTGTAAATAAATCAATTTTTTATACACCATTCTTCAGTTAGTAAGGTTTGAAATTTGCAGGACACCAAAGTTATATACATATCACAAAAATTGTATCATGTGTAAATGGAATAACAAAGTAAAATGATAGGAATTAACTCAACAGAAATGTTAATTATTACATAGATTCTACATCAAGATTTAAAAAAAAAAAAAGTTTTGCATCCCATTAGTAAAAATCGGGTAACCAATTATTGCACGTTTTGAATGTAACATTAAAAGTGCTGAAATGGGCCTTTTTTCATCATAAAATTGCTCTAAAATCTTTAATTTGAATTCAATGCAGCTGAAACCTTGTTTGGAGCTTCCCCCAATGGTACTTTCTAATATAAAAATGCTAATTTGTGTCTGATTCTCATGGTTTTGGATAATTGAACAATTTCCCAGTGTTCAATCTAAGGGTACCCTTGATCTGAGCCATGCACATATACATGGGATATACAGGGTGGAACAGTTTTAGTGTAAATCAAATTCGCCACGTTATTGATAGATTATTATTCTTAGTATTTCTTAAATCATTATCTAGTAGGCTTACATGTAAATAGAACTTAGCAAACAGGGCCAAAGTGAAAAGCAGTTTGTAATGGACCATGCTAATTATAAGTACCCTGTTTAAGATACTATGTCCCTTTGCAGCCAACATCAAATTCTGTAGAACTTTGCAGGAATTATGAATATGTCATGTATGTCCGTCCTATCTGTGAAATTTAAACGTTAGCAGTGTCCTAATATTCAAATTATGCAAGGAAACCCGTTTACTTGCTAGACTTCACTGTCAGACACTATTGAGTGACTGACTGGCTTTTTCATCTTTGGTAATAACATACATAAAATGAGCTGTAAAGGGTACATGAGCATTTGTCTACATCAATAACCCACTTCTTGTAATGGCCAAAATTAAACTGATTGAATCTTTGCGCAGCATAAAACGTACGACCATTCGGTACAATGGTCTGAAAAATCAGACTATTACTTACTGGCTCTATAGCTCCTAAGTCGATTCGACAACTAATAGTCGTTATTTTCCCACTTAAAGACATTTTCAAGCCCCCCCTTTTTTAGGGAAGTTCTAAATTAATATTGTCTTTCAAATGCCGTTGGAATTGAACCTTTTCATTTTTTTGGCCTGCAAATGGGACATAGTACCTTTAACTACAAATAAAAGATGAAATCACATAAAATCATTGTTAGGCCTATATATACACAAAAGAACAACCGCAGAATGATAAAACAGACAAAAATTAAAGAGAACAATGATATGCCAAATGAAATATGTTTTACATTAATCAATAACATAAATACAAACTTTCAAATATATATAAAATGTGGCTGATTGCTGAAGACAACCTTGCATTTCAATAATAAAATTTAAAATATTTCATAGCATTACTTATGACTTTTTTTAAATTCTGTTTTTCCACATGTTCTTGTTTCTCTCTCCCTCTCTTTTCTGCTTATTCAACCTTTTTAGGGGTGAGACCTGCCCATTGAAATTTTGATCTACAATTCACCTATTGTCTCATTGCATCCTTAGTCAAGGGAACCATTAAAACATGTTTCAACTGATTCATTTTCAAATGAAAGCAAAGGTTTATTAAGAAGTTCAGGGGAAAAAAGGTTGTTTAGTTCTGAAGAGGAATTAACAAGTTTTTTTTATAACAATCTGTCTCTATATGAGTTTTAGTTACCTGCCATCAGCTGAGAGCTGCTTTTTTAGCAAGACCATGATAATATATGATGAATACTAAAAAAGAAAGATACTATCAATGTACAAAAAAAGAGGGGACTTTCTGTATCTATATTTTGAAATTAGTATTAACCTACCAAATTGGTGGCAGGTAAATATGTATTTTTTTAAACCTCTAGACGTTTTCGCCCCTAACCGAATGTTTGGCATCATTTATGCCCAAACATGCCTATACCATATTTAATACCTGAAACAATGTGGGGGTCAGGCTAGATGTTAGACATTCATGAGTACATTTAGACTTATGGGTTTGTTTTTTCAGTGGTGTAGGCCTATATCTAGGATTCCTTTGGGGGGGGCAGAAACATATTTAGTAGTGGACACAAGTTAAAGCTCAGAAAATAAAGTTTATTGGTTGTTTTTCTTTATTTTCTTCTAATTTTTTTTATTAGCAAAGTCCATCCAAGCAAGCAAACGAAAAAAAAAAATCACATCAAAGCTTTCCATACTCAGCATGTGCAAAATACTGCAAATGTGTGCATCATGCATGCGCACTACTATCGTACGCTGATCCGAAGCGGAGGCGAAGAGGGAAGCAAACTAGGGTAAGTGCAAAAAGTACAAAATATCACCAAAAAGGAAGGCATAATGATGATGTTATGTTTTGAGCATTTTGAAAACTTTATTTAGAATGTTTGCATGATTCTTTGGATTCCGACTTTCTTTCCTGAAGAAGATATTACGTTAGAACTTCGATAAATTACGTCACCGCAAAGCCAAAGGCAAAGAGAAAGTACGCATACGTTAGCATAGACAGAAATAGACCGAAGCTTTCTGTCTCTTTCGTTCGTTAGCCTCTGATTTGGGTAGGGTCGGCTCCTCTCTTTAGAGACAGAAGCCGACCATAGGCGCTCCTGTGAAAACATTTTGGCCATTTATGGCCAAAACTCTTCAAAATACTACATTTTACCGATGCATATCCGATGCATTTATTATTGTAAATTAGGCCTAGGCTAAACTACATCGGTTCCACTTACCAGATTTACTGTATGGTGCGTTTAAGGGTCTTTTTCCGGATTTTTATCGCCGAAATTGAGCTCCGTGTTGAAATTCTTGCAGCCGTATTTTAAACTGTTACTGCGCATGAAGGAAGATGACGTCATCCATTGACAGTAACAGTTTAAAATACGGCTGCAAGAATTTCAACACGGAGCTCAATTTCGGCGATAAAAATCCGGAAAAAAGACCCTTAAACGCATCATACAGTAAATCTGGTAAGTGGAACCGATGTAGTTTAGCCTATGCCTAATTTACAATAATAAATGCATCGGATATGCATCGGGTAAAATGTAGTATTTTGGGCAAAGAGTTTTGGCCATAAATGGCCAAAATGTTTTCACAGGAGCGCCTATGGTCAGCTTCTGTCTCCGACCCTACCCAAATCAGAGGCTAACGAACGAAAGAGACAGAAATCTTCGGTCTAAGACAGAAATAACCGTCTGGTATGGGTCATTCTTTAATAAAACTGACATTTGTTGACATTCCCCATACACAGACGTTACCCCATACGGCTCGCACCACGGGGACAGATTGAGCCGATTGTGGCCCGCTTTGGTCCCAAAAACTTTCTCCCACGATTTTCTTTATTTAGATCTAATTTTCTGATTTAGAGTAGGTCTAGAGGAGGCAGTTTTCGGCCGGAGGCAGTTTTCGGCCGGTCCGTTGGATGCATGGTAAAATCCTTTAAAATACATTGCATAACAGCATATCACATATCACACACATACAATAACATGGCAGAGTCACTGGAGAACCACATTTGCAATGGAAAATGTATCCTTAAATATCACATTTTAGCGATGTAATCGGCGGTCCCGCTACCCGAATCTGAAAAATGGAATATCTTACGCGTGTCTGTAAGGGAATAATATGGGTACCATAAAATGAGCTGTATTTCAAGTATTTTTCAGATTTAGAGTCAGATTTTTTGATCATCGCAAGCTCAAATGTTTCTCACCGCATGTATGTTATCCTATCAGTCGGATACTATAGCGCCGTATCTCTGTATAGTTTAGATTCCAATTTCTGATCACGACACCCGCAGGTGTAGTTTTCGCCATGCAGGGATTACGTACTGGCGCTATAGATCAGCGGGCGACGCCGGCGTGCTCCCTATTGACTTTGTACATGCGGCCGAAAACTGCCTCACTAGGCCGAAAACTACCGCCGAAACAGTGAAAATGAAAATCAATATTGCCATGGCAGTTTATGATTTTTTTCTGGGTTCTTTTTTTGTTTGAATAATAATAGTATTGGCTTCATGATTTGAACAAAAAAAATAATAAATAGGAAGTAAAGAGTCCAAAAATAGGATTTTGCCTTAAGTGGCCGAAAACTCCCTCCTCTACTCTATAAATAAGATACAAAAATACTAGACCTATGTCTATTTTTCTCCTATGTACAGTTATCAATTTTTTATGACTTATTTCTAAATGTGAAATTTACGGACTTACGTATATGAGTTATCCAATTTTTATCTCAGAACCAAGGAAACGGTGCGTTCATGCATTCGAACTGGTAATCTATGACATGACCCGCCCGATATATTTCGGGTCAACCGACCAAAACAAGCCCAATGGCCAATCAGAGCACGTGTTTGATATTGGGCTTATGAATATTCAAACATCACCGGCTCAAGCCGGGCTGACTCATACGTAGCTATTGGACGTTCGAAAAGAAAAAATGAATATTCATCAACTTAAACTACCCCATTGACGTACTTCAGTCTATGTATAGAGGCGGTCAGAGGAGCCAGATGGAATCTCAGCGGAACAACCGTCGATATCAGAGACTGAAGCTTTCGGTCTAACGTTAGCATAGCCATAGGCTACAAGTACAATTAGGCCTACAAATACAAATTACAATTACAAATTACTATTGCAGTGAATACAGGGATCCGGGCTAACTATCCCAACTCCAATTAGCCTAGTAGGCTACAGATCTATAGAATATACAAACAATCCATTGGCATTATTACAGTTAGACCTCATGCATTGGAGGAGGGTTCAATCCGCGGCCCGATGCCTTTAATTTATTTTTATTCATGATGAGGTCAAATTTGATGATGCCGGGCACGTAGAACTTTTACCATTCCGCGATGTACAGTGAGTTTACGCGCTCTGATTGGCTGATACGCTAAGTGGCTTCGAATTTAAGTGAGAGAGGGCCTACTTAAGTCGCGCTTAAGTTAAGCGCGACTTAAGTTCAATGGAAAAGTCAATACGAAATATTACGTCGCACCACAGAGATTTTGACATGACGTGCTTTAAACAGGTGACGCATTTCACACATAGGTGACGCACACTCAGCATTGTACACACATAAAATAGAAAAATCAATGAACATGTCAGTACAACTTGCAAGTTTGTACCTTAAATATGACGAAAATGAGAATTTTTCAAACTTAAGACTTACTTACGTAAGACTTACGTAAGTCTTAAACTTAAGTGAAATACTTAACTTTTCAAGGACGCTGAAAAAATCGTAACAAATAGAAGATTTGACTGGAATATCATAATTTTGGTATCGGTAAAAACAAAAAATTGCAAGCTAGCTCCTCGCACTAATGTCTTATAACATAGAGCCTATGGGAGCCAGCGATAGCCAATCTAAAGGGCCCATGTCTGTTCGGCTACCCATTCCCGATCCCCGGGGGAACTCACACATAGCTGCATCGCTATCCTGGCTGTGTATTAAAACCTGTTTTATTAATATTGATCTCAACATTTCAAACACCACTGTACAAAATTAAACTGATTTCACTAAAAATCAGTACTTTAGTGACAATTGATGACACCTAAATAGCAGTAAAATACAATTTTTTCAACTCACCGATTTAGAAAGAATAATTTAAAAATTAAAATTGTGAGTCCACTGTCAAACTTGCTTACACTAGTTACAGTTTTATCGGCATGATTGTGTGCAAGTTAGTGTGTGTTATAAGTGTATTGACTATTCACGTGTGAAATTGCTGCCTTTTAGCACATGGTACAGCGCTAGAGGTCCATACGCAGTATTGACTCTCTATGCTTTGCTGGAGTGGGGGAACTTAGCCTTTTTGGCTAGGTGTGAATTATGAAGACATTTTTTGTTTAGGCTACAACACTCTTCATGCAGGGGATCGGGAATGGGTGCTAATTTAATAAGGCTAGGTGATATCATCAATACCATTATACCATATTTCATATTATCTTTCAGTCATCCTACAAATCTGGATAACCTCGTAGTAAATTTATGAGTGTCAATTGGATCGGACAAACCTATAATCATCAAAACTGCTTTATACTTAAGTTAATAGTTATAGATCTGACTGATGTATTAAACCACTCATGCTCGTTATTGATCATTCTCTCCACAATGCTGGAAATATTGCTTATTGGCAATGCACAGTTCTGGGATTGTGACGTTCAGCCTCTTCACTTCAGTTTTGCTTTGGGTCAGGGTGACTGGTCTCCTTTTCCTCTGTAGATTATGCAAAGACTTTCCTTGCAATCACATGCAGGCCCGCTGAATTAGTAGTTAGAGAAAATTTCACAATAAAAATAATTACATGTATTGCCATCATGTTAAACCTGCCAGGTCCTGCCTGTGGGCTGTGACTTAGGGTGCGTTCAAGCGATTTTTCGAAGCTAGAATCACAAACATGAATCACAATTCAAAACGCCGATACAAAACACGGTTACTGCGGGAGATCGTTCAAGCGATTTTCCATCAATGCTGATTCTCGCTCATTTCAAGCCCACCCAGGAAGAATAGAAATAGGTAGCGATAATATATGTAATAGATAATGACGTTACAGAATCATGATTGAGATCTCCGTTCATTCAAGCAAATTTTAGCTACTGTGATTCTGCAGAATCTTTTTCAGCGTTTCATGTTTGTGTTTTAAACACGTTTATTTTTACGACCAACGAAAAATCGCTTGAACGCAACCGTGTTTTAAACTAAACGTCTTTGAAAACCGTGATTCTAGGGTGAAAAAGTGTCGATTGAATACACCCTTAGTCACTTTACTAGGATTTGTGTCATGACTTGTAATTTTTCCAGCTCGACTTCATTGAGTGAAAAAGCAACATCTTCACAAAAGTAGACTGATATTTGATAAATCTGTCTTTTCCCCATCTCATTGGTCTCCTTTAAATTTGTATGTGTGACTGCACCAATGAATGTCTATTGCTCCCTAGTTCCCTACTGTAAAGGAGTTCTACAAGAAGACATATTTATCGGTCTAAACAAAGCGTGGTAAATAGATATCTAGACCCAGGCAGTAGACCTAAATCCATTTATTATTATAACTTGGAGATTCATGAAATCAAACTTAAATCAGCATGTCATTCTGTACCACATTTTTTTATTTGTATACCTTTTTCCAGATTAGAAGTACATCGAATCAAATCTTGCACACTAAGATCAGGTTGTCAAGATTGAAGAGACACAATGTCAGATGACGCTTTACAAGCTGTCCGCGTAAGAGGCTTCAGTCTCTCAAAGAGTGAGATCATTGGACTGATCATCAGATTGTCCATTGTTGGAGCCGCAACATACTATGGAGTGAAATGGATCGTCTATGCCATGGACCCTACCAGAAAACAGAAACAAGAGGCTAAACAACAAGTAAGTTCATGTAAAAGTACAGGCCCGTAAGGGTTCATAATTTGCTTTGTGATTCTACGCAGCAGGGGGTTACAGAACACTTTTTGCATCAGTTCTAAATATTAATGCAAATATTTAATATTTTGCTTTCAACAAAATACGCAATTGATTAAGAAAGGGTTTCATCTTTCAAAGGTCCATTAATCCAAAAATATATTTTTGTAAATGAAAATTAACTTTCTTATTGCAAATGCAAAACTGTCATTTATCACAATGTATTTTACAATATTAGTTCATGAATTAGTAGTTTTCTGTAATTTTGTTGTGTTATTTATTGAAAGTTTTCTCTGAAAATGAAATGCGCTATATAAGTCTAGGTTATTATTGTATCCCCCGGCAGTATGCCGGTGAGGTACTTTGGATTAAGCAGCGTTATGCCGCCGCCGCCGCCGCCGCCGCGTCATATTCTTGTGTGCGCTCTAACTGCCACATTCCTTATTATTCCTTGACAGATTTTTTTCAAATTTTGTATGGAGGTGTATCTTGGTATAATCTACACACCTATAACTTTTGGTGATGCTGCCCTCAGTGTTCCGTCTTCTAAAGGGTAAAAGGCCATATTTTTGTGGATGGTTTGTGTGTGCTTTATAGGCCATATTTCTCAAGGGATTTTGTTCAAATTTTAAATGAAGGTGTATCTTGGTACGATCTACAAGCCTATAGATTTTGCTGATGCTGCCTCCAGTGTTCCGTCTTTTATAGGGTCAAAGGTCATATTTTGATAGATATCTTGTGTGCACTCTAGTGTGTGGTCTAACTACATCATTTCTTAACAGATTTCTTTCAAATTGAGTATGGAAGTGTATGTTGGTAAAATCTACGCACTTATAGTTTTTGGTGATGCTGCCATGAGTGTCCCATGTTTTATAGGGTCAAAGGTCATATTTTGGTGGGTGTCTAGTGTGCGCTCTGCAGGTCATATTTCATGACGGAATTCTTTCAAATTTTGAAAGGAGATGTATCTTGGTATAATCTACACATCTACACTTATGGGCGATGCTGCCCTCATTGTTCCGTCTTTTATATGGTCAAAGGTCATATTTTGATAGATATCTTGTGTGCACTCTAGTGTGTGGTCTAACTACATCATTTCTTAACAGATTTCTTTCAAATTGAGTATGGAAGTGTATGTTGGTAAAATCTACGCACTTATAGTTTTTGGTGATGCTGCCATGAGTGTCCCATGTTTTATAGGGTCAAAGGTCATATTTTGGTGGGTGTCTAGTGTGCGCTCTGCAGGTCATATTTCATGACGGAATTCTTTCAAATTTTGAAAGGAGATGTATCTTGGTATAATCTACACATCTACACTTATGGGCGATGCTGCCCTCATTGTTCCGTCTTTTATATGGTCAAAGGTCATATTTTGATAGATATCTTATGTGCACTCTAGTGTGTGGTCTAACTACATCATTTCTTAACAGATTTCTTTCAAATTGAGTATGGAAGTGTATGTTGGTAAAATCTACGCACTTATAGTTTTTGGTGATGCTGCCATGAGTGTCCCATGTTTTATAGGGTCAAAGGTCATATTTTGGTGGGTGTCTAGTGTGCGCTCTGCAGGTCATATTTCATGACGGAATTCTTTCAAATTTTGAAAGGAGATGTATCTTGGTATAATCTACACATCTACACTTATGGGCGATGCTGCCCTCATTGTTCCGTCTTTTATATGGTCAAAGGTCATATTTTGATAGATATCTTGTGTGCACTCTAGTGTGTGGTCTAACTACATCATTTCTTAACAGATTTCTTTCAAATTGAGTATGGAAGTGTATGTTGGTAAAATCTACGCACTTATAGTTTTTGGTGATGCTGCCATGAGTGTCCCATGTTTTATAGGGTCAAAGGTCATATTTTGGTGGGTGTCTAGTGTGCGCTCTGCAGGTCATATTTCATGACGGAATTCTTTCAAATTTTGAAAGGAGATGTATCTTGGTATAATCTACACATCTACACTTATGGGCGATGCTGCCCTCATTGTTCCGTCTTTTATATGGTCAAAGGTCATATTTTGATAGATATCTTATGTGCACTCTAGTGTGTGGTCTAACTACATCATTTCTTAACAGATTTCTTTCAAATTGAGTATGGAAGTGTATGTTGGTAAAATCTACGCACTTATAGTTTTTGGTGATGCTGCCATGAGTGTCCCATGTTTTATAGGGTCAAAGGTCATATTTTGGTGGGTGTCTAGTGTGCGCTCTGCAGGTCATATTTCATGACGGAATTCTTTCAAATTTTGAAAGGAGATGTATCTTGGTATAATCTACACATCTACACTTATGGGCGATGCTGCCCTCATTGTTCCGTCTTTTATATGGTCAAAGGTCATATGTCTTTTATGCGCTCTAACTGCCACATTTCTTGACGGATTTCTTTCAAATGTTGTATTGAGGTGTGTCTTAGTACAATGTACACATCTTTAGTGTTTGGTGATGCTGTCACCTGTGTTCCGTCTGTTATAGGGTCAAAGGTCATATTTTGGTGGGTGTCTAGTGTGCTCTGCAGGTCATATTTCATAATGGATTTCTTTCAAATTTTAAAAGGAGATGTATATTGGTACAATCTACACATCTACACTTTTGGGCGATGCTGCCCTCATTGTTCCGTCTTTTATATGGTCAAAGGTCATATATCTTTTATGCGCTCTAACTGCCACATTTCTTGAAAGATTTCTTTCAAATGTTGTATGGAGGTGTGTTTTAGTACAATGTACACATCTTTAATGTTTGGTGATGCTGCCACCTGTGTTCCGTCTGTTCTAGGGTCAAAGGTCATATTTTGGTGGCTGTCTTTTGTGCGCTCTGCAGGTCATATTTCATGACGGATTTCTTTCAAATTTTGAAAGGAGATGTATCTTGGTACAATCTACACATCTACACTTTTGGGCGATGCTGCCCTCATTGTTCCGTCTTTTATATGGTCAAAGGTCATATGTCTTTTATGCGCTCTAACTGCCACATTTCTTGACGGATTTCTTTCAAATGTTGTATGGAGGTGTGTCTTAGTACAATGTACACATCTTTAGCCTTTGGTGATGCTGCCTCCTGTGTTCTGTCTGTTATAGGGTCAAAGGTTGTTTTTTGGTGGCTGTCTTTTGTGCGCTCTAACTGCCACATTTCTAAAATGATTTCTTTCAAATTTTCTACAGAGATGCATTATACTCTAATCTACACACATATTGGTTTGGTGATGCTGCTCCTATCCTAGTCTTGACAATAGTCCGAGCCACTAGTGGCGATCTCTCCATCATCCTTTTGTTTCAGGGAGGGGAGAGGGATCTTTGTCCCTCCTTCGAACATTAGGATGACACAAAATCGCTGCCACTGCCGGGGGATACATTCGCATTGCGCGGCAATACAGATTGCGATATTTCTAGTTATTATTAAATAATATCATAGAAATTATAGATACCTTTTCCTTCAATTGATTGTTTTATTTAGGTCGATAGTATTTCAGAAATCTGACAAATATTTTGCATGAATTTTGCTTCAAACCCTGACAATAGTCAGCAATCGATATAAATGAAGCATAGTACGAAGTCCAAATCATTGTGATTTTTACTTCCTTTCACTCTAGGCGGAGAAGCTGATGAGAGCAATAGGACTTCCCCCTCACTACAGTCTCACAGAGTATGAGCTGTCCATAGCCACTCAGCTAGTTGACCCATTGACCCTAACCATTGCATGGTCAGACATCGGTGGACTACAAGACACCTGTAAGGAGATCAAAGAAACTGTTCTACTCCCTCTAAAGAAGAAACATCTTTTTGCTGGCTCAAAGCTCATGCAGCCCCCTAAAGGTAGGTATGCAGAGGAATCGGTGCAGCAAAATCGTTGCTGAATTGGTTCCTTGTTTATTATAATTATGAATGGCATTCGCTGCCTTTTACATGGTCTAAATATGATAATTCCACCTCCTCAACACATGGTACTGTTTGAATGTTAGGCTTCCTGGGAGAATTTTTAATCGTTGTAAAGAAATTTTTGGCTTGCACCCAGTAGATAAAGATCAAATGCTCAATCTTATAATTGAAAACAAGTCAGAAAAAATTTTAGAACCAGTGGGATTTGAACTTTTCATCTATTGCTCGCAGGGCAGCGACTCTACCACCAGGCCATCACTCTTCCCCGCACAGTTACGATAGCTGGAAACAAATACCTCGGCTCTCCTGACTCATTCTGACTTATTAATATTCATCAGTCCACCATTAGGACAATAGGTTTGAATGTTAGGCTTCCTGGGAGAAGATTTTTTTCTGACTTGTTTTCATTGACAATTAGATCGAGCATGCTATATTTATCTACTGGGTGCAAGCCAAAAATTTTGTTACAACAACATGCTACTGTGCTGCTATTGGTTTACAACATACCGGTACTAAAAAAAAAACTGGTTGAGAATCTATAAAGAAACACTTTGAGTGAGTATTGTTTCCTCTACATCCAAAACAGGCAAGATAAAACAAATGGTAAAATGTCTCCATAATATAAATTTTAAACTGATCTCAATAGACCAGTATACTAATGTATTTTATAAGACAGGTTCTAGAATCTAAGCAATCCGATTGGTAAATTGACATCATGTGGGCGTCAGGGCGTGCATTTATTTTTCTCACCGTGCAAAACATCTCCCATCAAAAATTGATAACGCATGCTCGATATCTGCCGATATCGCTTTCACGTAATTCAGCCAAATTTAATTTGTGCATAATTTTAATAATAATAATAATGACGTTAGAATATTCTAGGCCTAGATCTAGTTAGATCTAACTTAGATCTAGATTAATATCTATCTATACTCTAGATCTAGACTATATTGTAAGATTGTATTGCCGACCCGTCTTATAAAATAAATAATTTATAGTTTTTTCCTTTCGTGGGGACCTAGTTTTAATAACAAGTTATTCCTTTAACCTGTTATTAATGAGTGAACTACAATACTTGGAATCTAGTCTGCATACCGGTAATTACTTGTTGCTATGCTGGACAGCTGTCAGGTTGTCAAGAACAATATTTGTCTAAAACGTATTCATAAAATTTAAATATGTTAGTAATCCGGTCTTTTTTTTATCATAACAAGACCCCAATAGTTTTTGTCTCGCCTGCGTAGCAAAAAGCGAGACATAGGTGCCGCTTTTCCGGTGGCGGCGGCGGCGGCGGCGTCAACATCAAAACTTAACCTAAGGTTAAGTTTTTGAATTGTTAATATAATTTTGAAAGTATAAGGTCCTATTAAATGAAACTTGGACTGAAGGGTTATCAAGTATCCCCAATCATGTGAGGAAAATTTCAGGTCACAAAGTCAAGGTCAAAGGTCATTTCAGGTCAACAAACTTAGACTATGTTGTGGCATCATCATCAAAAACTTAACCTGAGGTTAAGTTTTTGAATTTGTAATATAATTTTGAAAGTATAAGTTCTTATTCAATGAAACTTAGACTAAAGGGTTATCAAGTATCCCCAATCATGTGAGTAGAATTTCAGCCCACTAGGTCAAGGTCAAAGGTCATTTCAGGTCAACAAACTTAACTATGTTGTGGCATCAGGCTAAGATTTTTTAATTGTTATCATAATTTTGAAAGTATACATTCCTATTCCATGTAACTTGAACATAAGGGTTATCAAGTATCACCAATCATGTTATTAGTCTTTTAGGTGACAAAGTAAAGGTCAAATGTCATTTCAGGTCTGGAAACTTAGACTTTGTTGTGGCATCAACATCAAGATTTTGAAATTTTAGCATAATTTCAAAAGTGTTTGTTCAAATTCCATGAAACTTGTACCCAAGGGCTATCAAGTATCACAAATCATGTGACACAAATTCCAGGTCACAAAGTCAAGGTCAAAGGTCATTTTAGGTCAGTAGACTTGGATTATGTTCTCAAAATTTAATATGAGAATTAATAAATAAATTGTTGTTATTTTTCATATTTCATGAAAGTAAATATTTGAATCATTCAAGTACTTTCCCATGAATATTCTAATAGTAATTTTAGTATTCGATCCCAGGCCTAGTATGTACATGATCAGTTACAGCTAGGTGACAATATTGATGTTTGGATAATATATATTGGAGTATATCTCATAATAATGTTCTCATTATGCTAATGAGACGTGATGTGATGTAGATGGGCTCTACCTTCCAATTGTTTTTACACAAAGTGCTGAAAATCCTCTTTTCTTAAAAAGTTTATTAGATAACTTTATTTGTAAATTACTGACAAGCATTGAAACATTTATAGTCTTACCCATACACTAAATCTCATTATATTGTATTCTTATGATACAGTAAATAATTATTCTGATGATTCATAATCAATATTCACTTCAAAATGCTTATTATATTCAGAGGATTTCATTTTCGGGGGTCTGCAAATGGGCCACCCTGCCTATAAAAATAATGTCCCAACCTCAATTTTTCATCATATCGAATTGCGTAATGCCGAATTGCGTAATGCAGGCAAGACCGCCGAGAGCGTTTCACTTGTTTTAAGGATGTTAACCATAATTCTATATCAATAAATTATTAAAGTAGGTCCAAGTGTCAAAATTGCCTCTCCCTCTCCAAATCTTGGATTGATGACAGTGTTACAATGAAGACTAAATCTGATACCAACAATCTCCTCTGATTCAGGTGTCTTACTCTATGGACCACCAGGTTGTGGGAAGACTATGATAGCCAAAGCCATTGCCAAAGATGCAGGATGTCGGTTCATCAATCTGCAAGCTGCTAACCTGACGGACAAGTGGTATGGGGAATCCCAGAAACTTGCATCAGCTGTCTTCTCACTGGTAAATCATTGATCATTATTTATTATTTATCATTAGTGACTGACACTAATTATAGAGTATGTAGAGATAAGGAGGCCACAAAGCCACTTGGCCCATTTACCCAGGTTGGGCAATCAATAGCCACATTTGCATGGTTTGTTGGTTGATTTGATAAAAAAATTATTTTAATTGTCACAGATATTATGAATTTAAAAAAAAAAGGAAATTTTAAAAACATGTTTTCTAAGTTTATTTGTATACTGTACATGAAAGTGTTGCAGAGCTTTGCTTTTGCCCCTCTTGCCCAGGCTTTATGGGCTACAAATTTTTTACTCGTATTGTAGCATGAGCAAAGTGTTTAAAAAATCATAGTATTTTCTTGGGGGGTCATTGTCTTTTGTTCCTGCTTGATGACATACTGTGCATTGATATTTCATCTAGGCACCCTAATCTGATGGGTGGTTTTACATAGTTTTGGGAAAGATTTATGAAGAAAAAAAATTAACCATAGAACAGGGAAAGTTTTTAAATCAAACAATCTTTATGAATATATTTAAGCATATAAATGCAGCATATTTTGTTGTCGGCTTGTCTTCTAGGCTGCCAAATTCCAACCAGCAATAATCTTCATCGATGAGATTGACTCGTTCCT
Organism: Mesocentrotus franciscanus; assembly: GCA_037976565.1. Taxonomy (NCBI): domain Eukaryota; kingdom Metazoa; phylum Echinodermata; class Echinoidea; order Camarodonta; family Strongylocentrotidae; genus Mesocentrotus; species Mesocentrotus franciscanus. Next base: position 18,696,874 of record CP137685.1, read on the forward strand.
CAGATCAAGAGTGTCACATGACCACGAGGCTACAGCTATGATGAAGGCTCAGTTCATGACTTTGTGGGATGGTCTCATCACAAATGAGAACTCGGAGGTAAATAACTGCTGTATAATTTTAAAATGTAAGAATTGAGAAGAAGGAGAAAAAGGAGGAGGAGAAGAAGAAGAAGAAGAAGAAGAAGAAGAAGAAGGAGGAGGAGGAGGAGGAGGAGGAGGAGGAGAGAGAGAGAGAGAGAGAGGGAGAGGGGGGAGAAGAAAGGAGGATACTTTAATTTACACAACACATTTTCTCAGAGGATACAAAGTGCAGAATACCAATTGATACTATTTACTGTAATTCTGACTGATAACAAAAATCATTTAATAATGAATTATTTCTCACTTTCATTTCATGACTTGATTTATGTCATTTATTCATTTTGGTACACGATTACAATAATTTGTATAGAATAAAGAACTTGACACTTGGTGCTCCAGAAGTCAGTAGACCATGTTAAGCTCGGTTTTAATTTAGTTGGCTTCTATGAATATAGGGCCATTAAGTGATTTATCATTTCTCATTGTTATTCTTGACTGGATTTATATCATATTTTCATTGTATTACAAAATTACATTTGTTTTGTTGTATGAAATAAAGAGGTCAACATTTGGAAGTCCATAATCAGTGGACTAAGATAAACTTAGTCTACTCTTATGAATATGGACAATTAATTGATGAATCCTTCCTTCTCTTGTCCAGGTGATTGTAATGGGAGCCACAAACAGACCGCAAGACGTTGATGCAGCCATCTTGAGAAGAATGCCAACCTCCTTCCATATAGGCATGCCAGACAAGGCTCAAAGGAGACATATACTTGAGATCATACTCAGGGACGAAAAGGTGAGCCCCTTGCAGACATAACACGGGTTAATCTCTGATCCAATGGTGATCCAAATTTGTATCTTAACAAATCCATGATCTTGACAAATAATTTGTATTACCTTTTATGTGTACCAATTACCCAAAAGTATTTTGCTCTGTATTTTAGGGGTTCCATGTCGCTATATTATATTAAAAATATGTGCTTCAAATATCACTCCTAGTGATATTGCAAGTTTAAATATAAATGTATTTTCAATTAGCATAAAAGGGACTTGTGAATAGACTACTTGACGAATCCGCTCGCGTAGACTAGGGCCCACACGGAATCCAATCTGACTTGGGTTCCTCGTACCAGGTTTTATGTTATTTTTCTTTTCTTCATACGCTTATCCTTTAGCCCATAGAATGCTGGCCTAAGGTTTTCAGGGTGATTTTATACATTCTACATGTACCCAAATTATATTTTAGGTGATTGGTACACTTTAAGATTTGAGTACCTATCAAATCGAGCATTAAGGATAGCAAACTCTGATTATGATCATTTCTGAATTTCAGGTTGAAAGTGATGTAAATCTAGACCTTATAGCTGAGAAATCTGAGAAGTTCAGCGGCAGTGACTTGAGAGAGATATGCCGGAATGCCTGCATGTATCGCATCAGGGATCACATGTAAGTTTATTGATATGTCTAGGGGGTACAGGGGCACATGCCCCCTCCCCAGCATGTCCCATGCACACCTCAAGGATTTTTAACAAGAACTTACCGTTCAAAGTTTTAATGAATATGTTGAGACGAGGGATAGTATGAGATCCCGTCAGCGCTTGAGCTAACAATAATCAAAGCAACATTGTGCCCACACTCACAAAACAAGATCTCAAAGTTTAAACTTAAAGAACTTACTGAAGTCTTGAGAAAATTTAGGGAAGGAGAGGGGGCATATCATTCCTCCCCTCAAATTTCTCATTAAAATAAATCTCAAATTTCGAACTATAAGTTCTTATTTAATCTTACGATTATAGTTCATGATTTGCCATAAGGAATAATCATGAATTAGATGGCATGTTCAGACATACATGTTTCTGTTGCTATGTAACAACAAAGTTTTGCTTTTCACACCAAGGCTTTGCTAAAATCACCAAAGAAAAATGTTGACATGAAAAACAAGGAGACAAAGATTTATCTGAATGAATGTTAACTAACATCACTTCAAAGTACCAGCAGTAGATGTTATTTCTTTAAAGGAATAATGCAGTTGAAATCTCCCTCTCCCTCTCTCTGTCTGTCTGTCTGTCTCTGTCTCTGTCTCTCTCTCTGTCTGTCTGTCTCTGTCTGTCTCTCTCTGTCTCTCTTTGCCTCTCTCTTTCTTTCTCTTTATCTCTCTCTCTGAATCTGTCTCTCTTTCTCTGACACATTTACAGGGCTGAAGGAGAAGCAGCCAGCGATGACCTTCGATATCTGAGTATGGCAGATGTCTTATCAGCATTAGGGAAGCTAAAAGAAGCAAGGGTGCAACAAAATTACAGCATACAACCTCTAAGCTCACTTCCTTTGGATTAGGATTTTTAAATTTCTCCTTTTTTAAAGAATTAATCACTGAATTCTTGGCAGGCTCTCCATTTATATACAAGATTCCTTACTGATTACTGCAAGCTTGAAGTGATAACAAGGGGTGTCGTGATACATGTGTGTAGATTTGGTATTCTCTGAAAGCGATATATTTAAATTCTTTAATGTCTGTTGATAGCGCAATTTCTTTTCAAAATTGCTCACAGTTATTAACTTTAACTGCTGCAAAGTTTTTTTTCTTTTCTTTCTTTCATTCTGAAATAGAACAGTTAGCAATTAAGAGGTGATAACAAATGCTAAGATATAGTGAGCACAATCATATTGATAGATACTTCCAGGAAATTTGAATTGTGGAATTCATATTTATGTACTTATAACAGTATGTCCACAAAATTTACAGAAACCATGCTTGCTGATTTGGGAAATCGATTCCTAGAATTTTTATTTCCATAAGTTTTGCCACCTCACTTTGGGAAGTTGCACATAACTGGGGTTACTTCTACAGCCACATATAGGTGCATGCATGGATTCTGTAATTTTTTAACGTGAGCAATAGAGGTGAGATCACAAAATTCTGCAGTAAACAAAACAGGTACCGTACATGTATTTTCATCATGCAATGTGAGGGCATTCTATAAACTACAGCCATGTGCTGTTCACAATGTCCCATAATGCATCACCAACTGATGATGCGCGTGTGATGATGATCGGGTACAGGAACCGAATATCACTCGATGTACGCCTTCACTGAAAGATGGCCCAATTGAAAATACATTATGGGAGTGGAGCGATGTCAGTAAAATACTGTTCTTCTTCTTCAGTTGCAGTACAGGCCCCCGTCGGGTGTATTGTCGTACTGTTGAGGTGCAGTGCATATGTATGTACAATGTCTGATAAAAGGTGCAGTTAACTGCATGCGAGTAAAAACAAGTACATGTAGTTGGATAGATTGACTTTGCATGTTTTTTATCCTTTTCTTGTGCACACTTATTTTCGGGATTCACATAGGAATAATTTTTTTCAAATAAGCTCTAGATTATTATTAATTGAGTTGATCATGCGCTGCAACATAGCTTAAAATAATACAGTTCTTAAGGCTCATTGAAATATGACATGACCTGACAAAACCGTGGCGGTTTCTTATGATGACTTAATGCGTAATATACTTGACATTTCTGTATCTTATAACACAGTGCTCAGTCAATACTGGCAAGTCCCTGTTGCACGCAATTGCCATTCCTTTACACACTAACAAATCTTGGCGGCTTTTTGGGGGTGTTTTACTTTGCCATATCTAAACAGGCCTTAAGTCTGAACAAAACTTGAAAGTGGAGTTATGATGTTGATTGTCCCATCAAGAATGTGTTATTATTATTCAGTATTATCTTTGTACACCACTGATTTGGGGTTCTACCCAGCAGGATATTGTCTTTATTTGCTCTTGATGATAAAAGTAACTTGTAGTATTAAATGTTTTTCTTTTTTAACTGCATTTGTAGAATGTGAAGGAAACCAATCAAATTATTGGTTTTTCAGTTTATGATTCATCAAGTCTGATTTTTATCTCTCATCTCTTTTCAAATCAATTGGCCTTAAAATCCTTTTCCTAGATCAATGAATTACTCCCTATGGGAGTGGGTGTGTGATGTGAGTTTTTTCTTTTATTTTGGGGAATGTAATGCCTTATTTTTATCAACAATACAATCCTGAGCCTTTCTTATCAAGAAGAATTGATTTTGGTGGTGATAATGATGATGTTAAAGTTTATAATAAATTTTGTGGCTATACATACTGTATAGATCATGATGTAAAAGGATATGCAATTTTATAGTGACAATGACACTTTGTATTAAGCGCAGTAGAGTATATTCAAAGAATAGCAGTGCTGTATAAATGGACCTGTTATTATTACTATTATTTAAGTACTTCCGTCTTCTGTAGATATTAATGCAAATGAAATTCCTGCCCATATTAAAGCTCAGTTCCCACATTAAGGTGGAAACCATCTCAAAATTAAATTAGTAACATCAAAACCACTTTATTGAAATTGAGCATTTGCTGCAATGTAGCTGAAAGGAATTACAGAAGCTCAATTTTTTTCTTCTTCCTTCTTTCCTGTTTATTATTGCATCAAGAATTTATCATTTTGAGTATAAGCTTTGTTCTTATAAATGAAGTGTTATTAGGGTTTAAAAAAAAGGGGGTGGTTGCATGAAAGTCTCCTTGGTGTACTCACTGATCTGTATATTATACTATACAGATAATTATAGAGATAGGCACATGCTCTAGAATTGTTTTATTTTACCATGGATTTGTTTGTTTGATATCAAATGAAGCAGTTTACTTACTACCTCATTTTGGGAATCATGCTTTGTGATATGCAGCTCTATTGCATGTGTAATGAGGATCACTACAGTTTAAAGAAGGACAAAGTCATATCAAAGATTGGTGGAAATAAAAAGCTCATATCAAAAGCTAAGCCATGTGCTGGTAACGTGACAGTTTATAAAGCAAATAATGAAGAGAAATGTGTGGATGATGACTGAATAATAAGTGCATTTTATGAGGTTGTACAGTGTGATCCTATTTAGGTTGAACCCCTTGTTTTAACATCATAACACCCTGATGTCCTGACTACCGGTATTGAGTACGGTACATGTAGATATAGAGGTATGGGGATCGCAAGCCATGGAATCAAATGTATATTTCAGCTTGATCTTTATGACATGTGTCAGCAGTGTGTGTATTTATGTTATAGCATCAAAAAGAATCAGACACCTCTTTTGGGGGGTGTTTGTACTTGATATTTTTTACTGGACTGGATTCAATTGTCCAATGATCCAAATGCGCTCCAAAGAACACAATTTTAAAACTTTGTTTTTTAACAAGTAATTGCTACAATTTAGCTACCAGTTATACACAATCAATGCTATGGTGTTGTCTGAACATAGGGGTGTGACCAACTTTAAAGTTGGCATGTTTATCTCAATGCCTCTGAATCCCCTGGAAATATCATTGTTATCTTTCATAGTTTACCTCTTTTCCATAGACCTTTGTTTTTTTCCATGAATATACCATACATTAATACATATCTTCCTGTAAAGAAGAATGTTCATACCGGTACTAAGAACTCAGGTGTATATATTAGATAAAATAATCGCTATCAGTTAATTTCACTGCAATAAATAGACATTAAAGATAATGTAAATCTTCTGCTGAGAGCTAGGAGGTCATTCATTCTATGTGAAATGCCACATGTGGTTAATGCTCTTCAGGTTCTCAGCTGAAAAAAATTATCCACATCATGAATATACCTCTGCCAGTGCATCTTTGATGTATGATGTACTACCCTTAATGTTCATCTCGTAATGGACCCTGGAATCCTACAATATAATGCGTAATGAAAGTATTTATCAGAAATTTCGCTTGCCATTTCAACATTGAGTTTATTTGGTTGTATTCTTGTCACTATAAAATGAGTGTCTGTCGACCTATGACTGTTGAGTATTTTTCTGATGTGGCAAGAAGAAATGAGGATTAAATCTTATAATAAGAAATTGCTTGTTTGTTACACTTGTATGTGTGTGTTTCTTTGTTTCTTTTTGTTTATTTGTTTGTGTGGGTGTTGTTATTTAGGTGTAGAAGAATGCAATGATAGATCCAGAATTAATAATCCAAGGGCACAAGCACATGTATCTGACAGGCACAAATTTAAAGTTACTGGTACAGGGTGCACAAGCAGGGGCAGTGTAGCATCTTTCAAAGTAGGGGTGCACCCCAAAAAAAAAAGGGGCACCTAAAACTGGTAACCTCAAAGCGAAAAGAAAATAAGTTTAGACCTTGGTATGTACCCCTATATTGTATCAGGGATAATCTTCAACATTTTCTCTTTATATGATCCAAGATGCTGCTTCAGCACCATACTATAAGTTTGCAGTTGTGTGGGATTGTCTGAAGATTCATTTGCGGCGAGCAATTTTGGGGGGTGATTTGTGAGTTGCTACCGAGTAGATCTTATTATTTAGATTAAATCACCAATCCTGATGGGGTTATAAGCACAATCTTATTATGAAAGCATGAATAAGTCTTTAAAAAAATTGTTATTTAATAAGATAGGCCTACTGTGAATGCAAGCGAGCATAGCAAGCAAGTTTTGGGGAAATTTTTTCCTTGGGGAAATTCAAGAAAAAAATTGCTCTCTGTTGTTTAAATTAGTGGCATATGTTAATGAGGCTATGAGCAATCCATTGTTTCAGGGGAGATAAGGGGTACAAACGACTTGTTATAGCATGTGTGGTAATTATGTCTCTTTTCAACATGAAGGTCGTTTGGTAATGTAAATCAAGTTACCTCGAGTTTGAAAACTCCTTTGTTTGGACCTTTATATTATTTAACAAAAGGGCAATTGATTAGCTTGGTACATGTATTCTATGAAAGTCAAAATGGCATGGGTTCAAAAGATGAGAGGTTTCAAGATGCTTATTTTAGCAGTTATAGATTGTTTTTATAAAATTTGGGGCATTTTGCCATCTGCCCCCTCAGCTACTTTTTTTGTTTTTAGTTGAGTAGAATATGTTATCATAAGTTAAAGGGGCAAACGTTTGGTGTAAAAAGGGCACACTTGTATTAAAACGACTTGTGTTTATAGAGAAGGGACATTTGATAGCATTTGATATTCTAAAAGGGCACAGTTTGTTCTTATGAAATTCGGGGCATTGTGCTTCCTCAGCTACTGCCTTTCTTTGTGGTGGTAGAAATATGGTACCTGTTACTGCACAAAGCCGCTCTCATTCTTTGAAACTAGATATATTACCGCAAAAGCACACATTTTGTTAGCGACAATGGGAAATATAGATAAGAGGGGCACCTATTAAAGGGCAGTTGTATAGAAAGGGAAAGGGAGACTTACTTATCAGATGTAACAAGGGGAAATTCTCATATTTGAAAAGGGCAGTTAGAGAGGAGGAGGGGCATGTGTCGAAGTAAAAGGGGATGCATGTTATCAGAGGTGAAAAGGGGTACTTCTCATACTTAAAGGGACACTCATTAGAGATCATGAAAACGGCACTTATTAGAAGGAGAAAGGGGAACTTGACAAAGTAAAAGGGGCACATATTCGATTGGAATAGGGGCACTTATCAGTGCAAAAAGGGGCTCTTATGAGAAGGGGGAAGGGCACTTGTCAAAGTAAAAGGGCACCTATCAGATTTGGATCAGGGCACTCAGAAAGGGAAAGGGGCTTGTATCCGCAAAGTAAAAGAGGCATTCAGAGCTAGGTGATAAGAGGCACTTATAAGAGGTGAAAAGGGGTACTAATTCTCATACATAGAAACTGATCCTTCAATGATTAACCTTCCAATCTAAAATATAAAAATAGTTTACTAATAAAGTACCGCGGGCAGGAAAAAAATAATCACTGGCATTTTTTCTTAATCATAGGGTTCTCGTAATAAATTGTAGCTAATATGGTTTATATGACATATTGTTAGTAATTTCAAACTTTGTTGAAAAAAAGCTAGAATTTATTCATAATTATTAGTGTTATACAATTAGGTAGGGAAACAATTTGGCCTTTCTTTCCATTCTCCGATATGGGGATCTGCCACCCCCTCCATTCCCTCTTTTCTTTGGCAGTACGTATTTAGGGGGTAGATGACCCACCCAGTGAAAAATTATGGTAAAGAATAATATTATAACTTTGACCAAAAAAGAAAGAAACTGACAAAATAAAATTGGTGTTGAAGCTGATTGCTGTGTTATTGAAGTCTCACGATGGCGCTAAAAATATGAAGGCTCCAGTATCCATTACTCTGAACTCGAAAACAGGAGTCTGGAAAGACAGAGCCAAAAACATCAGTAAAAGTGAGCCAAGCCGATCAAAAGTTCGAAAAGATGAACATCAAAGTCTTTGACAAAGAAGGAACGCCGTGGCGCAGATAATCTGACAAGCAAAGCTAGCTGACAAGATTGAAGAGCGCCATCTAAACGCCAACAACAATCATAAACCGGCCTCACATATATCGAGTACCGGGTATATAGGCTATACGTACAGTACAAGTCTAGTGTTTATGTCAAGATCACACCGCTGCGCAGGGTTCAGCTGGAGCTGGGAGGACAGGAAGCAATAAGTGAACCAAATTTGTCTTGTAAGTTCGTTTTCTTAATATTTTTATGAGAAGAGAAGAGAGATGTGAAAGCTGCGAGTATGTGGTGTGAAACTATTGAGCTATGAAACGAGTTACGTCACCAGGCTTTGTGTTTGCTAAATGCAATCTCAGCACAAATCTGGTCATTCACTCAGTCCCAGCTACTGAGTTACCTGTACTCTGTACTGTAGTGTACTGGTACAGTACTAGACAGTACCTGGTCAATTTTTGTATTGTAGAGGTTTACTTGTACTATTTGTAGTCGATTTCGTCCATTCAATTTGAGACACTCATAGCCAGGGGCGTCGGGGGTGGGGATTTTACACCGCCCCTCCCCACTCTCAAAATTTCTGTTGGCAAAAAAAGGAAGGAGAAAGGAAAATGAGAAAGAAGAGGACACATAGAACTTTACGTATTCAGCGCTGTACAGTGAGTTTACGCACTCTAATTGGCCGATACGCTCCAGCAGTTTCGAATTTAAGTGAGAGGGCCCCCCACTTATGTAAGCTTACGTAAGTCCAAGTGCAAAGTCAATACGTAACATTACATAACGCACTGACATGCCATGCTTTAAACAGGTGACGCATTTCACACATAGGTGACGCACACTCAGCATAGGTACACACATTAAATAGAAAAATCAATGAACATTTCAGTACAACTTGCAAGTTTGTACCTTAAATATGACGAAAATGAGAATTTTTCAAACTTAAGACTTAGTAAGACTTAAACTTAAGTGAAATACTTAACTTTTCAAGGACACTGTATAAATCGTACAAAATATAAGATTTGACTGGAATATCATGATTTTGGTATCAGATCAACCGGAAAATCGCACGCTATCTCCTCGCAGTAATATCTTATAACATAGAGCCTATGGCAGCCAGCGATAGCCAATCTGAAGGGCTCATGTCGGCTAGGCTAGGCGCCAACTTACGAAAATGAGGCCGAGACGGGATGAACGTAATGCGCATGCGCTTGATGTAAGCTAAAGTTCTACGTGGAGGATATTAAGAAGGGAAAAGGAATGGGGAAAAGAGCTAGAGGAAAGAAGCCAAAGAAGGAAGAAAACAAATTCCTTCCACTTTCCCTTCTTTCCCTTCTTTCCCTTCTTTCCCTTCTTTCCCTTCTTTCCCTTCTTTCCCTTCTTTCCCTTTTAGTTTTAGGTTAGTTTTAGCTGACAGAGGTGGTGCATTTGCCAACAGAAATTTTGAGTCAGAACTTGAAAATCGTTGGAAGCACCCGCTGAAATACTACCCATGTACCAACGCGAATCCAATGCAGTAAAGAGGGGCACATAAGCTGAATCTTCAAGCCTCAACACCAAAGTAAGAAGTAAGAAGAGGGATACCGGATATGAGATGGATGAGAGAGATAAAACTTTAAAAGATGAGGAAAGAATTAGGACAAGGTCAAGGAAAAAGAAAGAAACAGGAGAAAAGAATAATCAAGAGGATGGAGAAAGAATATATTGAGAGGCAAAGGCCGATAAAGCGAAAGAAATAAGGATTACGAGGGACAAGGCTGCCCCAAGTAAAATCATTTCAGAAAAGTATCATCTCCAAGACTCGAACAGCACCATACAGGTGTACTAGTGTACTGGTAGGGGGGGGCTTGGGGTTGCTGCAAAAAAAAAAAAATTGCCCAAAGAAAAAAAATGAAAGGAAAAAGAAAAAGAAAGAAGAAAAAGAAAAATAAAGAAGAAAAGGAAAAAAGAAGAAGGAGAATGAAAGGAAAAAGGAAATCAGGAAGTAAAGAAAAACTTTACCAACCAAGGAAATTGTTAAACATGAGTACAAAATGAGCCTGATGTCAAAATGATGCAAGATGAGACAAATGCTTTTACAGGAAATCACAATTTGGTATGAAAACAAAATTAGTGCCAAAATCTAGTGTAAATTAAGCTAGCTCTTAATGAACACTTCCCTTACTTATTTTTGGTTGGGTCGAAATTGAGCCTTTCAATTTAGTGACGATGACCGGGCTATTTGCAAGTCCTCAGACCTCAGAGACAATAGGGGTATTTACACTGCAAGCATAATTGTCAGTTTTTCTCACAGTCCAGAGTTTTTTTAGAAGTTGCTTAATAGCAAGTACCCATAAACACAACAAAAAACCTGAAATCAGAGAACCAACCTCTAGACTGCAATTTTTAAAAACCCCAGCTGAAACTCCGTCGGTTTTTGTAGTGTAAATGCTTGTTCTTGAAACACAGGTGAATTTTTCTGGTTGTTGGTCACGTGACTCCTCGCTCCCAAACTATCGCATCTACTCACTTTTAAACAAAACACCAGAGTTGGCAAACACCAAATTTTTTAATGGCTTTTTCCAGTAGTGTATATGGTAGTTAGAAAAAGCAATGGTTTTTCATATTGGTTTGTCTGCAATGTGAATGGCCTAATATAAGCTGAAATGGGAAATTACCCTTTCATTATTGGCTTGTGAACTAGGACAATATGTACAGGCGCGGGGCCAGTGTACAATTAAAACCCCGAAAAGTCGTAAAAGCTTTTGAATTCGTAACGGCTATCGAGGCCCTGTTTGGAGAGAGGAGCAAAATTCGTCCAAAATGCACCTTCGCGTATCTCCCTTATTTTACCACCAAAGATCGTGAATTTTAGAGCACCAACATAATGATAATATTATTATTCAAATAAATTTTCATTCAAAACTGTTTGGTATTATTAAAGATATACCGGTAGGTACTTTTCAGTTTCAGAGGTCTGTGAAAAGAGGCTTCGTTTTTTTCCAGACATAACCGAGCGACAATATGAATATGCAAACAATTAACATTTTACTAAACTTTCAACTCCAGTCTCACTCTCAGCGAAGTTTCGTGTTTGAGCAGTTAGTAGTTTTGTGTAAAAATGCTTTCAAAACTAGGGAAGATTCATGAAAAGACTGGAAACTACAACTATATCGGAGGTGTACGCATGCGCTGTTTGCTTCACTGCGCTCACAGGCCATGCATGCATACCATATATGGAAAATGCGTCATCGATCAGCTGTATTTACGCTGTGGCTAAGGCAGGGCTAGCTACTGAGTCTAGTAAAGTCGATTGAGCCGAGTTACAATTACAGCAAAGAACTCCACCATATTTTCACAGCTAGTACAGATACTTATTTATTTATAAGTCATTGTTTTGCTAAATTTCGAGTTTTTCGACCTCACATCAGCATGTTTTACTCGCATCATTACAAAGACCAAACCGTCGATGCTTCGATCATGAGATTCATACAAACACACCCGAGTCCAGAGCACACAGTGCAGTCCTGCACGTATCTACGGTACGTGTGACTACAATTCACCAGCACGAACCCTTATAGATGGGACTAGTCCTACGCTTCCGCGAACGTTTTGCCCTGGGTTCGTTGATGACATTGCCTTCGATTTTTCCAGACATAACTGAGTGACGTAAAATCATGAAAAGATATTCGGAGGAGAGCTTTAATATACTTTGATTTATCAGCTCCAACAGTCTCGATCTTGAGCAATGATGGAAAATATGAAAAATACTGCAATATTTTCAGTGAAAAAAACACAAAAAAAGGCGCTTCGTTTCGCACAGTTTTCCCTTTTAAAAATAGGATTTGACAACTAACTGCAATATTTATGAGTTAGAAAAACTCTTCTTCTTCAATTTCACGCTTTAATCATTTCATTTGGTGGTTTCTAAAGCGAGATATTACAGTTTAGCTGAGACTCTTTTGTAGCGGTTAAGCGTAAACAAGTTGTTTACTTTATGCAAATTAGGCTTCAAGGACGAAAGCTTTCGCACCGTTAATTATACACTGGCCCCGTGCCTGTGTAATCCTACTCCAAGCTCCCCCTCCCCTTCCCCAACCCGATCCATTCCCTATCCACCTCATAGTGAAAATTTGTGTGGGAAGCCTTTTGTTTCCCTTATTGTTTCACTTTTGTTTATCCGGGGTGTTATCTTAAATGATTCTTTGATCTCTGAAGTTAGTGTCAATGGCATACATGTATGACATACAGTATTTTAACATTCATTGGTTGTGTAGTTGCAATGGAATTGTGCTTGACAAACAATACTGGTCTGTTCAGCAGCATTAAAGTCTACCAATCAGAGTGGTGTAGCCGTAGGAAATCAATCAACCCTCAGAAAAATTCACCCCTATTCTAAAGGCTTATGGATTATAGGAGTTAGAGTATGAAGAAATTAAAGAATAACATAAATGCAAAACTACACACATGGAACCCAAGTTGGACTTGGGTTCCATGCGGGCCTTGTTGAATATATGTGAGCGTGTATGGGCGTTTTGAGTAGTGTACTCACAACTCGTTCGTATGTAAATTGAGCGTGTATTTAAACTTGCAAAATCTCTTTTCAGATGTAATATTTGAAGCTTGTATTTTAATGTAGGACTACCACTTGGAACTACTACCATACAAAATACATTCGTTTTGGTGATTGGTACACTTGAACTCATATACTTTCACACAGTAGTCTGTGTACATTTAATCTACCTGTAGGACTTGGAGGTGTGCTAGGCAGAGCAATGCCTAATATGGGAGGTGGATCTTCAGTGTAGTGACTTCAATCAAGCTGTAGCAGCTGTCTAAGGAGAACTAGAGCATGTTGTAATTGTAACCATTTGCAAATGACATACATGTACTTAAAAGGTACAATTGAACATATATATATATATATATATATACCGGTATATATATAAAATTTTTTTTTTTTTTGGGGGTTAGGACTAAAGTGCAAAATCAATGTATAGATATAAAGATAAGAAATTGCATACAGAGAAACCAGCATTTCTGGGGAAAAAAGGACCTGAAGTTTTGGGAAAAAAATAAAGAGAGCATGTTAACTTTTATTTTAGAGTTGTTGCAAGTAAATGAGGTTAGAGCTAGATTGCTTCCTTGTAATTAAAGTAAGTACAATACAAGCAGACAAATTGTGATTTTGCTCCTTTCGGTAATAAAACAAACTGAAATGGAACCCAAAATATTCTTGTCTAAAAAGTTCATGGATAATAATTGTTGAGAAATTACTTGCACAAAAGGGCTTTAACTTCAGGCGCAGTTTTAGATGTTGTGAGTGTGTGTTTGCGATGTTAACCTGACGTCACGATGACTAAAATGTTCATGTCCAATGCAGGTGTGCACAGTGCAGTAACAGACAAAACTGATACACGTATGCTCGTATGTGGCAATCGTCAACCAATCACAAGATAGCATTTGCCTAGTTCATTGCACTGTTCTTGCCCTGATCTGTATGTTTTTATCAGTGCCCTTGAAAATGGATTCAACCCCCAAAAATGTTGGCTCTCAAGTTCCAGACAGACACATTATTGACTATTTTTGCCTGGATAATGTAGTTCTTTGCTTGAGAGGAAGACCTTACTGAATCACTGTTTCAGCCTTGTTTTTGGTACCCTTGGGTTGGACTTAAAGACATACGGTACATGTACATTGTGCATTAGTGTCGAAGATTGCATGTTTACATTGGACTTCATGGAATTACCTGTAGCTCTGTACTCATACAAATATTGCATGTAGCGAATCTTATGTCTAGAAAATGTTGACTACCAGACAGTTCTTTTTCAACTGGTATGGCCTTGAGTCACTTGTTTAGTGCTACCTTGTTCCTTTGGGATAGACTTAACATTCATGCAGAATCAAGAAAATATTGAATCACAGTGTTGGTCATGTTCAATGATGACTACCGGTAGTCCCTTCAGAGTAGACTTGACATGTAGAAATCAAGTGAATTTTAGCTCCCTGATATTTCCGGTATATTATTGAATGTTCTGGCTAGATAATAACCCAAGAGATTGACTAGTCTAGCCCTCATCATTTGTCCCTGAAGAGTGGACTTGGCATTAATGTCAAAAGTAAGAAAATGGTCGCTCCAGGTCATTATATTACCAAGACAATGCAGCTCTCAAGAGCCCTCACCTGTCATGTGCAATGCCTAGACAGCCGACTCAACATTCATAACCATGAAAATTGTTGTTTCCTGACATGCCACATCCTTATTACTATTAATTTCTCTGAAAAGTAAACTCCATAGTTTAGTTTTTAGAACACTGGAGAGAGGCCTTAAAACGTTCTTGCACAAAAGAAAGTCCCTATGCACTTAAAGGAAGGTAACAGAGAGGGCAGAATAAGCAATTAACATTTATCTGCTATTTAGATACATTACCAAAGAATCAAATAATTACCATTACTAAAACAATTATTATTCATGTTTAAATTAATCAGATTTACACAATCAAGAAAATATTAGTATCAGTAAACTGATATATAAAAAAATCCATGTGTTATACATTCAGATAATTATACATTCACCGAATAATCCAGCATTTACTTTGTACACTTTTTATGCCTCACCCCACTGAAGGTGGTGCCGGAGACATTATGTTTACAGGTTATCCATCCGTCTGTCAGTCTGTCCGTCTGTGCGTCAGTCCTGCTTTCTTGTTAACATGATATCTCAAGAACCACTTGAGGTATGAGGTTCAAACTTGGTGCAAGGATGTATCACCATGGGAAGACAATCTGATGTTGGAGGTAAAAAGGTGAAAGGTTAAAGGTCATGACAATTGACAATTGGAGATTGGAGACGCAAGTCAATTTGCACGAAATTAATCAGATTTTTGGTAAATGAAGGTCAAATGTCAAAAGTAAGAAGTCAATTTACATGAAATTAAAGTTTTTCCCAAAACAACACTCCAGAGGTGGCTTTTTGTTGTTTATATGTAGTTGCTTACGTCTGATGAAACACCGGAATGTGAGGAAAACCAACAGTTTTTGTTTGCAGTGTAAAGCTTATGACTAGTTTAAGCTATTTTAGCAGCGAATTAAAAACCTGTAACTAGTATGCTAGGGAGCAAAGGATCAGATATTGGGATTGTCAGGTCAGAGGTCAAAGGTCATAAAGATCAATTGACATGTAATTATAGCCTTTTTGTTCTCATTGTAATGTTCCAAGAATAATTCAAGCCATGATCTTAAAGGTATAGACCAGTTTTGGAAATGCCCCCCTCTCAAAAAATTAAATTGAAGCTCTTATTACCAATCATGTGAAAGAATATGTTTTGACTAATACGTGATGATACAAATTTTGCCGGGAAACCGCCTACTAATTGATATATTTGGTAAATTATCATATAGATGGTAACAGTAACACTTGATTTTATCCTGCAGCAAAATACTTTTAGAAATCTTGACTTTGACCCCGTTCTCACTCACTTTGAAAGTGGTCTTAGTTAGACCGCTCCAGAGGAACGGGTCTTGAGGAACGGTTTGCGAGGGTTCACACTCCGAGCAGTTTTTTATGGCTCAAACCGCTCCACGAGTCAAAGTGGTCTTGTTGCTATGGCAGCTCAGGTCAGCGGGTAAATTTTTCGCTGAATACTGAGCGTATGTACCGTACTACATGTTTCGCGTGCAACGTCACTAGACCACTTCCGTTCAAAGTACGCTTCCGTTCACACTGCACGTTAGAGCGCTCCAAACCGCTCTTAATAAGACCCGTTCCTCAAGACCACCTCCCGAGGTGGTCTTCTGGAGCGGTCCAGAAGTCTACTTCCTGGACCACTTTGACCTTTCTCACTCACCTAAGAACCGCTCCTGAGGAACGGGTCTTAGTTAGACCGCTCCAACGAAGTGAATGAGAACGGGGTCTTTGTTGATGAGTCTCATTTGTGAATATCTGACTTTGTACAATTGAATGTAAGCATAGTTTTGCCAAGTGCCAAGTACGACAAGCTGGTTTGAAGAATCATCCTTTACCCAAACAAAATACAGTAGCAAATCAAACTACATGTATTACAAAACCAGGAACTTTTCTGGAATATATATGTGAATTGCGTTAGTGGTTTAGATACGTGAAAGTCTCATGGTGCAAAATAATTCAATTGTAACCAACACAGGTGCTGAATTATACCATCTGCAAGAGTTTTGAGCCCCGAAAATCACTCTAATTTACAAATATCAAAAGTTTAATGTGGTGAAAGTTTTCTAGTTTCACAGATCTTATAAATTCATACCAGGAAAAGCGTACAACACTCCAAAGAGTACCCAATACATGTAGCTCACTTTTAAGAAGCATGTAACTGTTCTGTGCCATGGATATACATGTACCAGGTGTCACTAGTGTATCCATATGTCTGTGCTATGCTTCAAATCTGCTTTACAGGAACAATTTAAATCGTTTATTAGCTGACATGTCAAAGCTGCATGACCTTTGCATTGTGTACAAGGTCAGGTCATGTGGAGAGCTAATCTTCCACTTGTTCATGATGGTAAATGATTTTGAATGGTTTAAAGGAAGTCTTAATAGTGATCATAAAAGTAAAACCATTACAGAAAATAAACAAAATTTGAATTTTGGAGTCCAGACATCTGAAGAAATTTTATTGAAAATGCTTAAAGAGAATGTTGAGTTCTAATCTGATAAGAGACCAATGATGATTTGATTCTTTCAAATTTGGTTTTCTATATGAAAATTTTCTTTCTAACTGGTTCAAATGATCGCTCACCTCCTTTCAAAGTCATATGTGGACCTCAAATAAAATTATTCATGTTTTGTGTGCAAATCGTTAAAAGCCAGGGAATGGTATATTTGTTGTTGCATAGCAATAAAACAGCATGCAGCAAAATGCAACTTTTGGCAAAGTCTCATAATGAGAGTTTGTTGATGAGTCAACTTAAAGGGGAAGTCCACCCTAATATTAAGATGGTTTTAATAGAAGCCGAAAAATGAGAGGAACAGGTCAGTGAAAGTTTAGCAAATTCCAATTAAAACTAGAAAGTTATTGTTTGAACTTGCGATCAATCAAACACAATTTGGCAACTCTGTGACGTATCGTGGGAGCATGGAGCTAAAAATGGTGGGAGCTCCTCTCCAATTTTCTCTATACATAAAATTTCATAAAGTTTCATTTTCTTCATTATTGATGACGGAATAAATTTGTCCATACAGTGGTTGAATAGAAACATATTTGCAAAAATTTTAATAGCGTCGATTGAAAATTTTCTTGAGGGAAAATAAAGATTTCTGTTTTTTTTTGTACAGAGCAATTGGGAAGGGAGCCCGCTAGACACGTCATAGAGTTGCCAATTTCTGTTTGATTGATCTCAACTTTGTTAGTTAGAAAACCCGGGAAAATGCAATTTTACTTACATGTACACATTGCTTTTTTCTGAAATTTCATAGATATTTTGCAGGGCCTTGCCTTGTTAGCAATCCTTAATTTTCACCAAAGAAACATCAGTGTTTGAAGAAGAGGTTGAGATCTGGTGTAGGTGAAAATTAATTTTGTGAGCTTTCTCATCTTTTTCATATCATTTACGAAACATCTTGGAAATAAAAAGTCCTCTGAAAATGATTACAAATGCCCCATACTCAAAATATGAAGACAAAAATTTGAAGACAAGAAGCTGAAGTGTTAGACCAAACATTTATGCCATACATGGACATGTATACATGTATGTTTAGTCTAACTTTCACTACCAAGGTAAAGTCAAATTCTTATAATAATAATAATAATTATAATAATATACCGCTTTTATATAGCGCTTAATACCTCAACGATGTCTCTAAGCGCTTTACAGATATAATATTACTCCGGTCATCGGATTCAGGCTTGCCCGCACACAATGTATGCACATTCTCCACTCCATGGGGAGCATTCCAGCCAGGCATCATTTTACAGACGCTCACAATGCTGAGCAAACTACATTAACTTTCGCATCCTACCGGGTAGCCTGGGTGGTGAGTGGCAAATGTAGATTAAAGATACTATGTCCCTTTTGCAGCCAACATCAAATTCTGTAGAACTTTGCAGGAATTATGAATATGTCATGTATGTCCTATCTGTGAAATTTAAACGTTAGCAGTGTCCTAATATTCAAATTATGCAAGGAAACCCGTTTACTTGCTAGACTTCACTGTCAGACACTATTGAGTGACTGACTGGCTTTTTCATCTTTGGTAATAACATACATAAAATGAGCTGTAAAGGGTACATGAGCATTTGTCTACATCAATAACCCACTTCTTGTAATGGCCAAAATTAAACTGATTGAATCTTTGCGCAGCATAAAACGTACGACCATTCGGTACAATGGTCTGAATAATCAGACTATTACTTACTGGCTCTATAGCTCCTAAGTCGATTCGACAACTAATAGTCGTTATTTTCCCACTTAAAGACATTTTCAAGCCCCCTTTCTTTTAGGGAAGTTCTAAATTAGTATTGTCTTTAAAATGCCGTTGGAATTTAACCTTTTCATTTTTTTGGCCTGCAAATGGGACATAGTACCTTTAACGTCTTGCCAAAGGATGTTAGTTTCGGGCTGAGATTTGAACCCGTACCTTGTGATCTACAGTCGGGTGACTCATCTACTAGACCACAACACCTCTACATAATATTGAAGGTTTAAAAAACATTATGGTATATATTTGTTGTAACAATTTTTATGTATGTTTCCTTTCCCAATTGCTCCAGATTTCTGTCACCATGTAATCACATGGCTCCAGTACTCAACTTTTTTCTCTAAATGTTTATTTGAACTATCATCAATTAAATTTGATCATGAAAGTACAATATATTACTAATAATAAAAAACAAAATTTGTTACCAGTGCAAATACAAGTTGTACTGCATGTAGTTGTACATGTACATGTAGTTTTGATAATTTCCTGCCTTGTAAGGGATATCAGAATTAGGGATGTTGCAGAAGGAAGAGAATAGCATCCTGTTATGATAATTTGGTTTAGTCCCACTCGACACTCATGCAAAGATCTTGATTGGCTGTAAATCAGTGGAGTCAAAGGTCAAAGCCTGGTCAAAGCCAGGTCATATGAGTTTAAATTAACAGCAAAATGTGATTGAAGATTTAGGGATTTTTATTGAATTTTTTGGTGCAACTTGAAGAAGATTAACATCTGCAGGTCAACAGGTACACCTTATGTATCGGACCTACAGGTTTGAACATGTATGAAAATAAGATTTAACAGCTATAATGGGCAACCTAGCTGTACTTCCATTAATAGACTGAAATGTGACTGTATTTTTATGAAGAAAATTGAGCTGCCAAGACATGTTGTAAAGGAGGCAATTTGTAATGAAATGATTTTCCCTCCAAACACCAAAAATATAACCTAGACACATCAAATTATTGACAGTCTGGATTGTAGACTTCCTGTGGGATTCGGATCGAGGTCAAAGGTCATTGTGATGGTTTCTGGATCACTTCTACAGGGAAGACTTGATGTACATGTAGATCAAATGGTTTATTGCCCTAAACTTATAAAAGGAGATGTTTGGTCCAAACTTTTAAGCTATTTATAGTCATATTTCTATTATCAGAGCATTTAAATAGGAATCTTTTTCAGGAGACATTTCTATTAATATTATGATATTCATCTACAGAAGAATAAAAAAATTAGAAAAGTCACAAATTTATTTTTATCTCCTTCACCAGGGCTCCACATTAACAGGCGCCCAGGACACATGGGCACCAAAAATCCAAGTCGGACCCCCCAAATTTTGAAATTTGTATATAAGGCTCATGCATACAGATTGAAGAAAAGGTCAATCTGGACCACCATCCCCCCAAAATGTTAGTGTGGAGCCCTGGCTGTACAGAACCCACCCTCTTTTGAAATACCGATACTGAAATTACTAAGTGAATATTCCATTTTGCCTTGTCATCACACTGTGTATTTGAGGTTGCATTTCTATATGAAGGCATACCTGTACATGTCATATCCTACTCAACACTATGAAGGAAAATCCTTTGGTGTCAAAGGCTGCTGCAACTGCAAGACGTATTGCCAGTGGACTTTGTCTGATCCATGTTTCCAAGAAGGATGCCACGTTAATTTAGGTCAGTGGTGGAAGGTCAATCCTCACTGATGTTTTCGAGGCTGAGCTTCTTCCTGTGTCAAGAAGAGCCAATGGCAATCTCTTAACCTCTTCCCCATTCACTGCTTTAGAGGGTTGAGTGCAGACTTAAGGTGCATTCAATCGACACTTTTTCACCCTAGAATCACGGTTTTCAAAGACGTTTACAAACACGGTTGTGTTCAAGCGATTTTTTGTCGGTCGTAAAAATAAACGTATTTAAAAAAACAAACATGAAACGCTGAAAAAGATGCGTTTTGTATCATGATTCTGCAGAATCACAGTCGCTAAAATTCGCTTGAACGAACGGAGATCTCAATCATGATTCTATGACGTCTCTGTCTATTATATATATTATCGCTATCTATTTCTATTCTTCCTGGGTGGGCTTGAAATGAGCGAGAATCAGCGTTGATGGAAAATCGCTTGAACGATCTCCCGCAGTAACCATGTTTTGTATCGGTGTTTTGATTTGTGATTCATGTTTGTGATTCTAGCTTCAAAAAATCGCTTGAACGAACCCATAGTGCTGCCCTCACCTCACACAGATGAGACTGACTGACATCAGACCGCCGACAGACTGATTGAAAGTTATTTACTGTTACCCCTATTGGCCAAGTATTGGTCAGTTTGGAGTCAGTTTGTAGTTGGTTTGTTGGTCTGATCAAGGAGTTTTAAAGGGTGGAGGAACAACTAGCGAGCATCTCTCAGATCTCCCATTCAAGCAGGACTTGTAAAACCAGCAGAGGAAGTGATCGGTGGAATATTTACGACCTTCAAGCCAGCCATAAGGCCAACAAAAAAAAATCATTTGGTTGTCCTCGACCGCCCGCTCGTCATTTTCGGCCCGCTCGCATTTTTTTTTTTTGGAGCAATTTTAAACGCCAAACATACCATTTTATGCATGTTGCAAGGATCAAAATGTGTCCCGTCGCCAATTTAGTCTTTTCAGTACGCAATTCTGTCTTTATATTAAATATAATAGAGTAGAGGAAGGATCGAGTTTTCGGCCAGATGGCAATTTTCGGCGGGTCCGTTGTATGCATGGTGAAATCACACATAGCATAATAGCATATTTATTTATTCATGATTTCTTTCAACAGGGTAGTTTCATTCAGTTCCATTGGAAGCCAATGGATCTGCTTTTCAAGAAAGCCCTGCACAATATACAATAACAGTATAAAAACATAAGTATAATAATGCAATAATTAAAAATTGTACATACATGTGGAATATCAAATTAAACATAAATCTTTTTTAAAATAACACTATTTGAATCATACAATATTTATTATCAATTATTTATTTAAAAAAAACTGAATTATTACAATAAAAAAACCACGCCTAAAACAACAACAACAAACAAAAAAAAAAAAACGAAACCCACAATAAATAAAATAGAAATACTAACATAATTACAGAAGGAATAGAGTGCAGAAGGCCTATTGCACTTTTGAGAGTTTACCTAAAATGTAGAAGGGTCACAGTAAATGCATAGAAAGACGGTATTGCTTTTTGAACAACTGTAGTGATGTGCATGACTGAACAGAAAATGGGAGTTTGTTAAACAAGAGCGGACCATAGTAGGCAAAGCTACGTTTCCTATATTCAGTGAGTGCCTGTGGGACAAACAAAGGACTGTTAACTGCGTACCGTGTTATATAAAAGACTGATCGTCGAGTAACGAGACGGTTTAAATAACTTGGGGCTTGTTTATGCAAAATTCTAAAAACAAGAACACAAAATTGATATTTTACCCTTACCTCTAGAGTTTGCCATTTAAGAATGTTGTAAAATTGAGAGACAGAAGTAAATGAATCTACATTAAAAATCATTGGAACGTACTTATTTTGAATTCTTTGTAATCTAATGAGATTAGTTTTTGAGTAAATTCCCAAACAGTACAACAATAATCAATGTGTGGCAAGATCAGTGAGAAATAAAGACTGATAATTGTTTTACGAGTTAAATAAGGCTTAATTCTCCGGACAACCCCAATAGCACGAGATATTTTACAAAATACACTTCTTACATGTTTAGACCAATTTAAACCTGGATCCAAAATAACTCCTAAATATTTAAATTCTTCAACAAAGTCAATTTTTATGCCATTAAATTCAATTTCAAGTTTTCGTTTTCGTATTCTTTTCTTTGTACCAAACATCATTACCCTTGTCTTGTCTACATTCAGAATGAGCTTATTGATACTCAACCATTTACATACTATGTCAAATTGATATTGCATTTGAATTCTAAGATCATTAACATTTCTACTTTTACAGAATAATACGGTATCATCAGCATACAATGACATTTTAACATTATCAGACATTTCAATATTGCACAAATCATTAATATATATACAGAATAATAGAGGCCCCAAAATTGAACCTTGAGGTACTCCGCACTTAACTGTTAATAAATCACTGATACAACCATTTATTGCTACACATTGTTGTCTATTAAGGAAATATTCTAAAAACCATTTTAATTCTACTGAAGAGACCCGTAATATTTTAGTTTTTTAACAATCAATTTATGAGGAATAAGATCAAATGCCTTGCGTAGGTCTAAAAATATACTTCCAGTACAAAATCCAGAGTTTCTATTTTCCAATAAATATTCATGTATGTCACATAAACTAGTGGATGTTGAATGAAATTTTCTGAAACCAGACTGGCATTGATCTAATAATGAAAACTGTGTAAAATATGAATATAATTGAGTATGAACAGCTTTTTCAAATATTTTTGATAAAATAGGCAAAACTGATATAGGTCTGTAGTTATTTAAATCATTCTTTCCATTACTTTTATAGATTGGTATAATCTTGGCAAGTTTAAAGTCAGCAGGTATTTCAGATGTATGAAGTGATTTATTATACAGTTTAGGCAATGGTTCAGAAATGACATCTGCAGCTAATTTTAAAAGTTTAGGATGCATATTCACAATACCAGTAGATTTACCACAGTCAATATTCCTTAATTCTTTTTTCACATAATCAATAACTATATCACACACATTCAATACATTTCAGAGTCACAGGAGAACCACATTTTCAATGGAAAATGTATCCTTAAATATCACATTTTAGCAATGTAATCGGCGGTCCTGCTACCTGAATCTGAAAAATCAAATATCTTACGCGTGTCTGTAAGGAAGATGGGTACCAAAACCTGAGCTGTATTTCAAGTATTTTTCAGATTTAGATCGCGATTTTTCACGTGTCGCAATACCAATTTCTGATCACTGCAGGGGTAATTTTTGGCGCCGAGCTCTGGCGTGGGATACCTGCTCGGCCGCACGCTATAGATCAGCGGACGAACGAACGGCGCGTGCGCTCCTATTGACTTTGTACATGCGACCGATAACTACCTCCGAAACAGTGAAAATGAAATTGAATATTGCCATGGCAATTCATGACTTTTTTCTGGGATTCTTGTTGTGTTTAAATAATAATAATATTGGCTTCATGATTTGAAGAAAAAAATGAAAATAAATAGGAAGTAAAGAGTCCAAATGAAGAGGGAAAAAATGAAATGAAAAAAAAAATCAAATAAAAAAATCCGCCCGCCCGCCCCTACTCCAGAAAAGCAATCGAGGCCAACCAAATGATTTTTTTTTTTTGGCCTAACAGCTGTGCATGTGCTCCAGTCCCCTTGGAGCACACATGCACAGTTATCTTCAACTAGCGCTAGCATCCATTGTGATAGAACGAAAAACAAAGAATTACATGAGAAAAAAGGATAAACAAAAAGAGGATAAACAAAAATACATAATGATAGAAAGAAAAACAGAAATACATAAGGGAAACAAGGAATTACATAAGGAAAGGTAGAAGAAGGATAAACAGGCAGGCGAAAACTTAATCAAACATGATAACGTTACCACAATAAAAAGTGTACACGTTTACACCAACAGGGGTTTAGTAGTAAACATCTTTAGATACTTCTGTAAGTTAAAGGGGAAATTCTGGTACAAATGTACAAAATAAAATTATTTAAAACTTTTATATCTTACATCATACCAGTATGATCATAATGACAGTAAAGGGAAACACTGCCCGGCGCCCATCAAGTATAGTTAAATAATTGTTGGCAGCTGGGGCATTTTCATTAATCCCCACATTCTGAGACAATTCTGGAATGACTCCATGTCGAGGCAATTTCATTGTTGCATTCTGGGCCCATTCTGGAAGACCCCTTTGTTTGCTAGACAATACATGCCGATCACAATAATTCTGTTTCGCCATACTCTCACAAATCTTTGCTCATCTTCAGCCCCACCCAACCTTCAGCCCTCACCCAACCCATGTAAAGAAAAAAATATCAGCAAAAAATAATTTGACCTGCATAGACTCCCATCGGATAGAGACACTTAATAAGTGAAAAGTCAGGTAAGCCTAGGACTTGCTTTTACACATATCTCATGCTGATATTCAATTTAGTGTTGATTTGACCGGAATGCATCATGCAGTGATGTGACTTAGTTTATAGGCCAAACCCTTGTTAGTCACCTGTTTGAAGCCCTGATAAACACCGGGTACATCTGCAAAAACGAATTCTGGTTGTCTTCCAGAACTTTCTCTGTGCATCATTGAAATCTACTTTATCAAAAGTTCTGGATGATTTAAAATGGATGATGGGAGTAATTTGGTATACCATAGTGGTTTGTTCACTTGACTCTTTAACAAGTCCAAGAGTTGAGAAAGTTGAAGGTTAAGATTTGCTAGGTACGTAAGTCCTTAATTAATCCTTAAACAAGGCATTTTTCTGCAATTATCCCTTATGACCCAGGAGTCGTATGGTTGCATGGTAGAATTTATTCCTCCAAAGGCATTGTTTGATGATAACATTTGATTTGCTACATGTGTAGAGAAAAAGGCCCAAAGAACTGTGCAATTCCATACAATAGTGATGTAATATGAAATAGGGTATCTGTTTGCGAGTATCCTTTTGGCTGAAAAGGTGTCGTGTGACACTCAACAATTTGTTATATGTGTTATATTGAATGCCGGAGCATACAATATTTGTATAGAATCTAATTTACTCTATCATTAGTCATGCATTTGAGTGTCTTTTAAATAGTTATAATGTTGCAGGTCGCTTTTGTAAAGGTGTGTGTAGTCTTTTTTACACATGGAGTGGTGAAGTGTGACGTCATAAAAAAATCTATTTTTGGAATTTCTCAATTTTTTCTTCATTTTCCGAAAGACCCCCCAAAATAATGTCCAAATGTCGAAAACCAATTGAATAGGTTAAGTATTGGCTGAGGTATGACCATCTGAATAAAAGATTGCCTATGGGAACTCGGTGTTATATTGCTCTGGCTCAATGTTGGAACATATAACTACAACGACATGTTGGGCTGTCTCCTGAAATGCATGTTTCAGGATATTTTTGATATTGGAAGTAAGTGATAATAAGCCTACATGTAATCCCATGTTAGATCCTCACATCCTGTAAAAACAGGCGCAAGTTGATCGGTCAACATAGATTATTGATCCATCTTTCTGTTGATAGACAACTACCTGCCCCGTAGCTGTCTAGCCACAGCTATATTTAGATGATCTTGAGGTTTAGAGGATCATATTTAGCATCATAACACTTTCCTTGCACATGACGTAAATGCTCTAGGGATGGTCCAAATCCTGGGCTTTTTATTTTTTTAATTCACCATAACAATACCGGCAAATTGCACTCCTGCCCAACACACAATATGTGCAAAAAATTTGCCACTGTTTCTCTTTCAACATACATGTAGTAAACACTCAACAATACTAATTTTGCCTGAAACTTTTGAAATGCATTTTAAAGTAGTTTTACACATATCTATGCACTTCATCTTACTCCAAGTATCTTATTTTGTATATTTCACCCCCAAGTTTCAAATTCAAATATTGTACCTTAAAATATAGACCTCCATGTCGAAGTTTAAGGTTGTTGTATTGTTGGATACACATTGGCCTACTGAGAACTATGTGGAACATACAGTAGAATGATCTAGAGACAAACCTTGATGGCTCTTCATGTTTACATGGGTCTCTCCTCCCGTTATAACGGATTGGGGATGTGAAGGTTTGCCACTACACCGGGGGTTCCCCCTACTCTTATACCCAAAGTGCAGTGGGTTCTTAACGTGCAAAGGTTACTCTCTTCTACTCGGGGTCTCAATTTGACGTCCTATGAATTGGATTTGAACCCACAATCTTTGGTTCTACAGGCAGAACTTTACCATCTGAGCCAACTCGCCTGCCATGTCTTTCCATTGGGAGAGGCATCATAGCCTTCATGTACAGAGCAGCTTGACAAAAGAAATGTTATTCTGGGTATATGAAATATATATCAAATATTCAACGATTTCATGAAATGTTGGAAAAGGTGTATTTTTACCATTGACAGTTGATGTCCAATGATAGCATCTCCAAATATGCAACAGTGAGAATAAAGTGTATAACACAAATATCTACTCTGCAATAAAATGAAGATGACAACAATAACATTAACAACTTTGACAGTACACTGTACAAGAGCAATTCTAAGAATACAATGTAACATTCATAAACGACTTAATACAATATTTCTGATGGTAGGTGTCTTTGATTATGAATTTTAACAGGGAGGATTATAGTTTGCAGGCAAAACCCCTTGTCAGTTGTTAGTGTCTGTGCTATGAGACTAGGCTGATTGCATACTGCATAGGTAGGTTTTGTACTGACACAACCAGAGACTGATAGAGCTAGACTCTGTGCTCAAGGCTTTAGGAATTGTGGTGAAGTGTCCAATTAGAGTCTGTGCCTGCAGAATAGGAGGATTTCAAGTTCATTACCATGCAGTTAATAGTAGGTACTAATATCAGGGAGGATGGGCTGCTATTAATAATAATAATAATAATATTGGATTCTTATATAGCGCACGTATCGACCTTGCAAGGTCCTAAAGGCGCTCCAACATTACCCGGCTATGCTAGGCTGCCGATTTCGCGCTCACAGCATTCAAGGAATTCCTTCCTACCGGTACCCATTTAACCCCTGGGTGGAGAGTGGCAAGTGTAGATTAATGTCTTGCCAAAGGACATTAGTGCCATCATCTGTGTTTTAAAGATAAAGTTGAGTTCTGGTCAGGCGATTGCATTGTGAAAGAAACGGTGTGGAAATCGATCAGAAAAGGTTGATCATCTAGCAAATAAGTATTGGTGTGTACTGCAAGGTTCAGTTGGACTCGATATGGCAAATATTCTTTTGTCTTGTATTTGCCCAACGAAGCAAGATTCACCATATTGTGTCCAATAAGAACTGTATTGGCTGAATTCTGTATGTAGACTAGATGGCTCTAGTGCCCATGATGTGAGCTCACACTAAGAAACTCTAGTTTCTTCATGTGTTTCTTTTTAAGACATTGTTATCCTGTGTGTATGCTACTTTCACACTATGCTGATTCTTTATAATGTTTTTTTATTTGAATTTTTCTTCTAGTGTGACTGCCCTGGTAGATGTTAGCCCTCAGAGTCATTCCTTCGTAACCTTGTGTCGTTTGCATGAACTGTCTTTGACGAAACCAAGATAAAGTGTCTTCCTGCTCAGTTCCTCCGTGGAGTATGCAACTTCCTCGGAGCTCTTGATAACATTGTCATCATTGTAACTTGTTGAATAGGGCACACATAAGGAATTCAGACTCCCATACATCCTCATGTGAAGTCAAGAATAATGACAGAGAATCATATTTTGATAATCTGTTGGTGGAATCCGTTTCAATGCTCAAAGCAGTGACAAAATATAAAAATCTCCTGAATGAGGTGCCTCATTTGGGCATTTTCCCACCTCATCAAAAAATTGTGAGACCTGTAATGTGGCTAAAGACAACTCTAGCCAATTTAGGGTGCGTTCAAGCAATTTTTCGAAGCTAGAATCACAAACATGAATCACAATTCAAAACGCCGATACAAAACACGGTTACTGCGGGAGGTCGTTCAAGCGATTATCAGCGATTTTCCATCAACGCTGATTCTCGCTCTTTTTAAGCCCACCCAGGAAGAATAGAAATTGGTAGCGATAATATATATAATAGATAATGACGTCATAGAATCATGATTGAGATCTCCGTTCGTTCAAGCGAATTTTAGCGACCGTGATTCTGCAGAATCATGATACAAAACACATCTTTTTCAGCGTTTCATGTTTGTGTTTTTAAACACGTTTATTTTTACGACCGACGAAAAATCGCTTGAACGCAACCGTGTTTTAAACTAAACGTCTTTGAAAACCGTGATTCTAGGGTAAAAAAGTGTCGATTGAAGGAACCTTACAGACTCCACCTGTGGAACTACACAGAGACAGCAAACTCCTTCAAAGTTACAAAACAAGCTTACTATATCTACAGCCTAGGGGTAAAATTGAGAAGCCTATAATGAGTTTGACTATCAAACATTATTTACATTCTTTAAATTACAGAGGATTTCTGTAAGCAATGAATATCATATCAACTTTGTTCTGCTGTCGAGAATGCATTGCGAGCAGATGGATTACTTGTGTGACATGCGCCCCTATAGAGAGCTGTTTGGAGTGTTTTATGGAGTACTGAACTCAACAGGCAGAGACAAGCCAAGATGTTTTCAGAAGTTGTCTAGTCGGCTCCCCCTCCACCCACAGCCACCAAAAGGAGTGCTCATTGGGGGCGAAATTGCAGTTTATTTAGCCCCTGGAACTACATGCACTGAAAAAGTGGCATGGCTCTCTGGTTCTGCGAGTGTTCCCCTCTCATTGAAACATTTTAGGGTTGAATCTGACAGAAGACTACCTAGCTTATTTTTTGTTGTGATAGAAGAATGCATCACTCTGTAGGATTCCATATTGCGCACGCCTCGGTCCATGCAAAATAATTGTTTGTTCCAAAGTTTCAAAGATATCTTATTTGAGTATTGTGCTACACAAATAATGGCTGAAAGCTGTGAGCTTCAAATGAGCATATTAAAATGATGTTATTTTTATGTTCGGCTTTTTGTAATTGCCTTTTGACTTAAAGGTACTATGTCCCATTTGCAAGCCAAAAAAATGAAAAGGTTAAATTCCAACGGCATTTGAAAGACAATACTAATTTAGAACTTCCCTTAAAAAAGTGGGCTTGAAAATGTCTTTAAGTGGGAAAATAACGACTATTAGTTGTCGAATCGACTTAGGAGCTATAGAGCCAGTAAGTAATAGTCTGATTTTTCAGACCATTGTACCGAATGGTCGTACGTTTTATGCTGCGCAAAGATTCAATCAGTTTAATTTTGGCCATTACAAGAAGTGGGTTATTGATGTAGACAAATGCTCATGTACCCTTTACAGCTCATTTTATGTATGTTATTACCAAAGATAAAGCCAGTCAGTCACTCAATAGTGTCTGACAGTGAAGTCTAGCAAGTAAACAGGTTTCCTTGCATAATTTGAATATTAGGACACTGCTAACGTTTAAATTTCACAGATAGGACATACATGGCATATTCATAATTCCTGCAAAGTTCTACAAAATTTGATGTTGGTTGCAAAAGGGACATAGTATCTTTAAGTAGCAAACATGTACCTGTACATGCACACAATTCATTGCTTTGTTAATTCACAATTGGCATATGTATTAAAGCAACATCACGCATCGCAGATGTGGCGATGTGTGACTGCTCTGGGTTTCGCCAAAAATCTTTGTCGAAGCCTTGTGACTGTCATGGCACTGGCTTGTCAAAATCATTGAGCGTTGCGAGAAGCGCCCTCTAAATCGATGGCCATCTAACCTTCAGGTTTATTGGAAGCTAAATAAAAAGTACAAAAACCACATAGAAAACTTGGGCTTGATATTTATACAAATTATGTGAATGCTGCAGTTTCACAAATATGATGAGTTTGCAACATTAATCAACACATAAAAATATGGATAATGTTTTGATATGTTTTAAATAGAGTAGGGCCTACCTATGCAATAGAAGAGGCAAGGTAGATGAAAAATATGTTGAACTGGTATAGCATGTTACATAGCAATCACAACCACACTAAAGATATTTGATCTTTGGATGATCTTGTCCTCAAGATTGGATTTATCTCATTTGTTTGCACTTTTCATTTGTAAGTGATCAACTTCCTCTCCAGATGTTTTTCAAATCCTGAAAAACTCCTCATGCTTTATGAGAGATAGTTAGTGTTGTAGCTTGCATCCCTAATCATACAATCCTCCAATCTGGCTATTGCCTTGTTAAAAAACATCAATGAAGGATTCTTTCAATAATTCCATTTTCAAGAAAAAAAGTGACCACCCAGTATATCAGTCTAATCAAAAAGAAAAAAATTGTATAGCTAGAATGTATAAAATCAACCTCATAACAAATTTCACATGGCGTTTTATAGGTAAACGATTAAGGAGTATGAAGAAAATGAAGGATAACATTAAACCCTGCATATAGGGCTGGCACAAAACCCAAGTCTAACTTGGGTTCCGTGCTAGCCCTATTCATTGAGTGTGTATACGCGTTAGTCAACTCAACAAGACGTTTTATTATTCACTGAGAATTTAATTAAATTGCGATATCTCTTTGTAGAAGTACTTCTTGAAGCTCATATTTTGAATACAGTATTGCATCATGGAACCACTTACATCAAGAGCAAACATGTTTTGGTGATTGGTACACATTAATGACTCACTCAGGAAGTACAGCAGATCATCAAGTGAAAGCATACATGTACTCCATTCTTATTTACAGAGCTGTCCTATAAAGGACCTACCAGGGTATTTAATCCTACTTTAGCATTTACATGTACATGTAAATTGCAATGAGGCAAACAAGTTAATTGGAAATGCAGTGGGAAGTGATGTATATGTAATTTACGATATTTTAAGAGTGGAAAGTCTATTAATCAAGCTTGAATGTTTGGGTAATGTCGATGGCTATGTCCGGTCTTGTTTCCTGGTGATAACAAGTGGAAATTAAGTTGAGTTAAAAGATTGTACTTTTGTCTATTTTATATTCATTCTCTTTCTTTTCACTTAGTAGGTTGTTTGCTATTGAAATGAAAATTTAACAAAATAATGAAAGCAGGAGGAATATGTTAATCCATTGACTATTGAATTTATTCATTCTATATATTGGGTAAATGCAGGAACAAACAGTTTCCTGGAGGCAATGGCTTAAATGCTGCCAGATCGATATTTTCCCTGCGCACTATTTTGTAAGCGCTATGGTTATTTTTGTTTTAGCGCCCCTAAATACTCCATATTATTATTATTAATAATATTTATGGTTCATGAACAGGATATTCTTTATTTTGAATACATAAAATGAATGGTACTTCTTTATTTTTGTTTTATCTTGGTAGAAAACATGAAGAGAAGACATTGATATGAGGGGCATACATTTTCAGAACAGAACAGACATGCTTCATTGACTATGGGTGCAAGTTCTCTGGATAAGAAGGAGAAAATGAAGTCACCCATGAGATCATGATTCAGGTAAATTCAGAACTAATTTTCTTTTATAGAATTTTTGAAGAGAAGCTATTCTGTCATCACTCATCAGCATGCTAAATAAGTAGGCACATCAAGGGGGTGAATTTGGGGGAAAATAGGATATACATGTATCTAGTATTGTTCATGCTATCACCATTCTCCACATGTAGAGCTTAGGATTGGTAAATCATGAAAGATATGCTGTTAGTAAATTTTGGAAATTCAAAAATGGCCAAAACGTATTTGAAGCAATATTTTCTTGAGGTAAACATGTAGACCTTCATGTAGGTTACAAAGTAAGTCAAATAAATGTTTACAAAAGTATCCATATATTTGAAAAAGTTACTTAGAATGTAGAGGTGTTGTGGTGAGTGGATATGTCACCGGACTGTCGATCACAAGTTGCGCAGTTTGAGTCCTGCCGCGGCACTAATGTCCTTTGGCAAGACATTGATCTACATTTGCCACACTCAACCCAGGTGAGGTAAATGGGTACCTGGTAGGATTATTCCTTGAAATGCACTGTGCGCTGATAACGGCTGCCGGAGCTAAAGCTAGGGTAATAATTTCCAAAGCTCTTTGGAAGCGCATAGAGATGTTATTTCATAACGTATTATGCGCTATACAAGAACTGAACTATTATTATTATTATTATTAGAATAATTTATTATTCTCTAAGATAGATGTTGTGTTCTTTTTGATTTTTCATATCCAAATGTGATGTACAATATTTCCACTCAGTAAGTTGAGGCTTTTAACAGCCATTCTAGACAAAATATCTGATAATATGATGATGTAAAGAGTGATGTTTTCAGTTCACCGTAATTTCAGTCATGATGTCCACATCATACACTGCAAGCATTTTGTTTCTTTTTGAGGTTAGAGATCACATTGTAGTAGACAGTACAATGTACTTTCATCACAGAGAGAGAGGGAGAGAGAGAGAGCAAGCTTAATTTGTGTTTGGAAGACATTCAAGGATAATCAGACTCGCCAAATATTATTCTATGTTACAAGCATAGTTTTAACAGCAATCGTTAATCAGAATTTCAGAATGATAACTTTAAATTAGACCATGGAATTAAATGTAAAAAGTTTTTTCTTTCTTTCTTTTATAAATGTGACACATTGTGAATTGTTAGACCTGTTCATTAAACTCAAAGATGCTGATTGATTTCGATGTCATAACATCCTTTTCCAATAACTTCTTAAAGTGCATTGTTCAATTTATACTTTAATAGGTGTTACCACATAAAAGACATTCATAAATTTATTCTCAATATTTGCATAATATTCAACTCCTTGTACATTCGCATTTATTGCAAGCAACATGCAAGCACGGATGAATAAGACAAGAAATTTAAAAAAACATTTGGAATGCCCTTCATCAGTTTTCAAAATTTTTAGAATTTAAGACTGCATTTATGATGCCAAGTGGTTAAAGGGGAAGTCCACCCTTATAATAAAGTTGGTTTTAATAAAAGCAGAAAAAATGAAGAGGAACATGTCAGTGAAAGTTTGAGCATAATCTGATTAAAAATAAGGTAGTTATGAATTTTTAAAGTTGCAATCAATCAGACACAAATTGGCAATTCTGTGACGTAGCGTACGAGGTCCACTCCTATTTGCTCTGTATAGAAAAGTTCATAAACTTTCAATTATTTGGGTATACTATTGATGATGTAGTAGATTTGTTTCATACAGGGGTTGTATAGAAACATATTTGCAATAATTGTATTTAAGGTGCATGTATGATTGACAATTTTCTTTAGGGAAAGTAGAAAGTTCTGAATTATTTTAGTACAGAGCAAATGGGAATGGAGCTCGTTATTTACATCACAGAGTTGCCAATTTTTGTTTGATTGATCGCAACTTCAAAAATTCTTAAAGTACAAGTCCACTCCAAAAATAACTTACTTTCAATAGAAGCAAAAAAATCAGACAAACCAATCAAAAAAAGTTTGAGCAAGATTGAATAACTAATAAGAAAGTTATGAATTTTTGAAAAAGTATTTAAAACTATGGAACAATGGAAATCACTACACAAATTGCCAATTTGGTTATCAGTTTGTGATGTCATGTCCTCACTATTTATCAATTGCTTTATATAGTTCAATCCCATTAATTTCCCTATTTATACCCCCAAAGCTTGATTTCCCCATGCCTTTGCCCAGGTTATATGATTTGTAACATATTGCGTGCATGACATTTCACAAAATCTTTTATGAACTTTGAAGAATTGATACTATTTTCTGAATATTGTATATTCATAATTATTGATTTTTATATAAATAGTTTATCAAAATTCACATTTTTCATGATTAAACTGGAAAAAATTACTCTATATTAGTGCATCCACACAACAACATATTACTATCAATCTAACTTGGATGCTGGTGTGAAGAAATAAGATTCTTAGGGGGGAAATAGGAAATTTATATTATCAATATAAAGAAAATAATTAGTGGATAGTGAGGACATGACGTCACAGACTCATGAGTGAGTTGCCAATTTGTCTAGTGATTTTCAAAGTTTTTCATGTCATTAAAAATTCATAACTTTCTCATTAGTTATCCGATTTTGCTCAAACTTTTTCTGATTGGTTTGTCTGATTATTCTGCTTCTATCGAAAGTAAGTTATTTTTGGAGTGGACTTGCCCTTTAAACACTACCTGTAGCAGGGAATTTGTACAAGTATAAACAAGTTGAAATGTTTTATAATAATTTCCTGACTATCTGACAGTTCTGTATGTATGACTTCCTGTATGTAGGCTTTCAATGCCAAGGTTTGGTGATATAGACTAATGAAGCACAGTGAACATATTATAGTTTGCAGGCACAAACCTTTGTCAGTTGCAATGCGTAGCAGACTGTCTGAAATAAGAGACTATGCCAACTGCACGGTCTAGTGCACCCCATAGGCTTTGTACTTAAAGCTGCTACTGATGTAGCTAGAGCTAGACTGACAGGGCTAGACTATGCTCATGACTTTATGGACTTATGCTGAGTGGCCCATTAGAGTCTGTACCTGTAAAATAGTATAATACCCCCAGATATAGCTAGCATTGATCTTACATGTACATGTTGCTAATTTGGTAAAGGAACAACCTACTGAAATTCTCTTTGTTTTCCTGTTTTTTGGCAGTTTGGCTCTGATATATCATTATACTCTTGATATACACTGTAGTTTGAATGAAAGGAGATCTCTGAAAATCCCTCTGGGGTTAGCAATTCTGTTTTTAAGGAAGGAAAAGTTGCGTTCGTGCATGCAATTTCATGAGGAAGAAAAGGAGGTTTGATAAATCCACATTTTGATGTGACATGTACACCATGTATGGTCATTTGAGAAGAATCATGACTTTCACTCATTTTCTCAATGATATGAAAATGAGAAAAAAAATTAAGGCAAACTAAAGGAAGGATCTCACTTGCAGACATTGAGTGGCATTCATTTCCATATGTTCCGCACAGGCACAACAAAATTGAAGGCAGATGTGAATGTGTTTGTCATAATATTATTAGTCAAGAGCCAAAATCAAAGTCTGTTTATTTTTTTTATTTGCCTCTATACCTTCATTGTTATAAGGAATTTTGCCTTATACAATCAATCTCCTTCATGAGACAACATTATGTCATTTCCATTGCAATGCTTTACAGCTCCTATGGATATACATGTAATGCATTTACCCTGCCCCACATTCAGACGACCGGGTACTAGAAATCATTGTATAGCTACAATGTACATGTATATGAGAGTCATATAGCTATATTGTAATGATACATGTAAGTAATTGCATTTCTCTAGTTTCAACAGCGTATATTAATAATAATATAGCAACATATTATAACAAAATGATGTACAGTTATAACCAAACACATGTTTTGAGCGTTGTTTCAAATGAAATCTCGTTATATAATCAGGGTCCAGCTTTAGTCGGAATGTCGTATTGTACAAAAATCGCTAGTATGCACTATGCACTCATGATTGGCCAGTTGTCATGGCAATTGACCTCTTAATTCAAATTTAATTTCTTTATGTAATACTATCTAGAATGTGCGGCCCTTTTGCTATATGATAATTTCTTGATATGAGTTTCAGTATAACTTTCCTATACCGTATTTGCCGGCGATAAGGCCGCACCGCCGCATAGGCCGCACCCCCAACTTTGACATTTTGTAGAGGAAAAAAAAAAAAGGAAAAAAAAAAAAAAAAAAAAAAAAAGGTAAAAAAAAACAAACGGACCAAACAAAATAAGCGTAATTTTCTCGTAGAACACTATTTTTTTCTACAAACTGATACCAAAATCATCAATATTCTTATAAATTTACAGGAAGTTTACCTAAAAAAATGATCGTAGTTTAGCAAATCTTCATCGATTTTAAGCTAGATGATGTTTGAAGGTTTGCATGGTGGTATGAATATCGCGGAAGAGGTTTACGGTACACCTTGTATAAAGTCCTAGAAGGACTAAGAAAAGTGGATAAAAATAGAAGTGAAGTGGAAAGGCGAGAAAGTGGAGGTTGGAAGGAAGAGTATCTTTCGGAAGTGAGTATAGTCCTGAAAAGGACTGTAAACCAGAAGTGGTAGATAGGATGAGGGGTTTGAGTAGAAGACTGGATTGAGTTAGAGAGTTGAGTAGATGGGAGAGGCTGGCTTGAGTTGGCGAGTAGAGTTGCAGAGCAGGAGCAGGAGAGTAGTCTCGACGTTTCGGACAGGTTGACTGTCCGTCTCGACGGACAGGTTGACTGTCCGTCTTCAGGAAGACGGACAGTCAACCTGTCCGAAACGTCGAGACTACTCTCCTGCTCCTGCTCTGCAACTCTACTCGCCAACTCAAGCCAGCCTCTCCCATCTACTCAACTCTCTAACTCAATCCAGTCTTCTACTCAAACCCCTCATCCTATCTACCACTTCTGGTTTACAGTCCTTTTCAGGACTATACTCACTTCCGAAAGATACTCTTCCTTCCAACCTCCACTTTCTCGCCTTTCCACTTCACTTCTATTTTTATCCACTTTTCTTAGTCCTTCTAGGACTTTATACATGGTGTACCGTAAACCTCTTCCGCGATTTTAAGCTAGTACTGTATCGCAGGCAGATTTGGTATCCTACATGTATAATACCCCTACCACGATGTGCGGTGTAATACGAAATTGCGACTTTGGCTAGATGCGCAGTTGCGTTGCGTGGTAGCTCCGTAACGGTCCCTTCTTTTAGCAATGCAATGGCACGGACTTAAATCTAGATCTACCGGTAGAATTTGTTAAAAATAGGTAATGAAGTTTATTCACGAGATCGACAAAACTTTATGTCAACAATGCAACATGAAATAGTCGGTAAGATGTGTGGAGTTAATCTAGAAATGTCCTGTACCATTACTGGTATAGATCTAGTCATTGTACCGTTGGGAGTCCCATATGTACGAAATTACGTGCTGTTTTAACAGCCGATTTTTAACTGTTGTTGCGGATTGGCCGCACCCCGACTTTTTGATATTTTCGGAAGAGAAAATACTGCGGCCTTTACGCCGGCAAATACGGTAGTCGGAAAAGGCTATTAGAGACTTTTCACACTAAGAGAAACGCAATGTGTAAGAATCACATATATATGAAATTTGATCTTTCTCTTTCTGACTTTTGTGCTTCTCCTCCAGTTTAAAATTGTTGTTGTTGTTGAAATTTCCAGTAAATATTTTCTTGTGCATACATGTAGTGCAAATATGGGCTACAGGGTTGTATCAGCTTTAAGAAGTGCTATGGTGTAGAATCTTTACAAAATAAGATTTAAGACTACATGTAGGAACCCACATTAGCATTGAAATATGTGTTGCTACAATTAATGTTTCTTTTGTGCATTAGGAATTGTAATTTAGCTCATTTCCACATTTGGCCTATTAAAGCAAACTTTCTTCAATGTAAAACATCTTATCCGGACGCATCCGATGAAATGGCCACTATGAATGGTACAGAGGAGAAAAAGCCGATAGAATAGCCGATGAAAAGACAAATAGGCGATCTCCTGCTCAAGAGCAGGAGAAATTCTTTTTCTATTGGTGTGACTCCGATGAAACGGTCACTGTGATTGCTTTCGGGAGAAAACACCGATTAAAACACCAATGAAAATGGTCAAAGGTCGCAGTGTATGCGCGCTTTTTCAGAACCAGCTGTGTTCGTTGACATTTTTGTTAAACATGCTGCATGCTAGCTAGATGGGGGTGGGGGGAGGCTTAAATTGATTTGTTTTATTTGTATTTTACATTAATGTCATAAGCTTTGTAAAAAATCAAAATTAATGTATATCGTTACAATAATATATTTATTGAAAATGTTATATTTATTACAGTACACCAAATAGTGAACAAAACAATATTTAAAACCGATTACTAACAAATGTAATGAAAGTACAATGGATTTTTGTTTATCGCAGACGTTGTTTCGTGAGGCAGCTAACAAGCGATTGCGCAATAATTCTTCACTCCCGGCCAGGGCTCAACACAGAGAGTGAATTTCACTGGCAGTATGAAATGGACAGCAGGGAAAGCGGAGGTTTCACCTTTGTTTACATAAGGAAAATTCAATCGGTATTTTCATCGGTGTGACTCCGATAGAAGCACTATGAAAGGGGTATTAGGGAATTCTAAGATATTCCCCGAATTATATACATGTATCTTTGATATACTTGAAAATGTGACCTTGACTTGTTATGACTTCATTGAAAGCAAGAGGATTTTTATTGAAGCAGCAAGGGGGTAGAATTATGATCAATTATTTCAAATCAACTGCACATGGGATACCGCTCCATAGTATAGGTATAACTTACATGTGGTTTGAAGCACATTAGGTTATGTTCATATGACATTCTGTAAACTTCAAGATTAGGTAGTGGTTTTAACTTCAAGGTTATATACTAGTAGTTGGACTGGACTGGACTATGTGGACACACTAGTACTGTTTTCACACTGGCAAAATTTTGCTTAACCCGGACTATAGGTGGGGTTAAAGGGGGCCTTAGCCCTACCTATAGTCCGGGGTTAAGCTTATTCCATTTTCTGTTCAGACACGAATTTACCAAAGTGGGCTAGCCCCACCTATAGTACGGGGTTAGCTGGCCCTGCAAAAAAACAGGGCTAATCCCGCAATTGTGGTGCTAACTCCGCAATTGCGGTGCCAATCAAATGAATGAGAACAAAACGAAAAATAGTCTGGTACTACGCAATGGAGCGTATCGGAGATGGCCAGATGCGAAGCAAGGAACCCACTGTCCAATCAGAGACGACGTATTCATGAATATGCATTTCCCGTAAAGCACTAACGGTGCGAAAGGTCATGTTAGGTCGCCAACGCTCCAACGTACCATTTATTGCAGTCCCGACCGTTAGTATTTGTGACCAGTTTCCAAATTTTCCAATGCATCAACCAGAGTTCCTAATAAGCAATTATACCTTTTTTTATTATTAAATATATTTCGAAGTTATATTACCTAGTGCTTTGTCTTGATTATTTTATTTTACGGCTTGTACTGCAGCTGATGAGCTGCCGATCATGCATGATACTGTATACTGTGCATGCTGCCGTACCGTTGCGCAGTGCGCAGCTGCAGAAAATTCCCTAATGAATATTCACGCTATACAGCTAGTCCGTGGCTAACGAATTGCAGTGAGAACAGCGTGAATTTTCTTATCCCGGGATAGGCGCTTAGTACGGGACTAAAACAGCGTGTGTGAAAAGCAAAAAAATTTAGTCCGGGTTAAGGATAGTACGGGGTTAAGGATAGTATGGGGCTAAGCAAAACAAGTGTGAAAAGAGTATAGGTCTGTCTTCATCAGCCCGAGTTGGCCAAAATAGCCCACTATTTGTGGTCCGACTTCACTAGCCCAAAGACTTGGGAAGATTTCTTGATCCCGGCATGCATGACGATATCCTACTGTTTCCGGTTTCCGGCCGCTAGGGGGCAGGGGTCCTATGGTTATGCCAGCCTGTAGATAACAACATGACTACTTGAGCAGTACTTGTTTTGTTCCTGCGCGAACTCTGTCATCAATAGTGGATCGTTGTGACAGTCCCTGTGTAAACATAAGTCTGCTACATCTATTTACGTGAGATCAAGAAATTTCCTGTAAATGAATTCCTGCTGGGTATGGTCCTGTTACATGGACATGATAATATGTCTCAATTCAATTGATGTCAACATCAGGTCACATCCTAATAATTTTCTTCCCAGTTTCACTACAGGAGCTTTCTTGGAGCTTCTTTGCATGGACTTAAGCCTATATTTACTTTTATATTCTACATGGTATATACCCAGTAGAATAGTTTTAATATTTGAATAGGAATATAACTTTGTCTCTGTGCAGCATATGAATTTGTAACCCCCGATTTCTTTCACCTAATTTGAAGCTTTTAATCAGCCCGGGTCAGCTGTGCGCATACAGAACCGACTACGCGTACAATGTCCGCGCAGCTGTGCGGCTGAATCTGATTGGCTCTGATTGGATCACTCTAGGTTCGCGACTGTTCTATTTAGAGCACGGGTGATTGAATTAAAAAAAGGGAGTCTAATCTAGTAATGGAGGTCTTATAGATGATGAATCAGTAATATGGCCAATATACACACATATACACACAGTTCAATTCGATTATTATTTTCAGTATGCAATGCATGAGAGAGTAAGCGCAATTATGATCCACGTTAAAAACCCCTTGATTTCCCCCGAGCAAGAATGGTACGACCCGGTCCGCTGGCTACCTACAGATTTCAGCGATCAAGAGGCACACACGTTAATCAATGGAGAAAATGGAGTTCCCAAAATCAGACGGAGGTACCGATTGGTTTTGTCTTTTGACGGTGGTTTTTTTCATCCAATGAGAATCATTTATATATGAAAATGTTCAGAATGAACTGAATGACATGAATCTTTTTCCGATGGTAAAAAATAGCCCTCTCCCGGCAAGAAACCGACAGATATAGCCAGGATTTTTCAGTCAAAAAGTCGGATACCACAGAAATTTTGACCAAATTGATGAAATATAATCAAAAAATGACGGTGCGATGGAACAACAAAATATCGTGATTTTTACATCACCGTAAAGAAGAAAAGTCAAATTTTCTAATGCTTTTTCCGATGGTGAACTAGGCCTATCGGATCAAAAGATGTAGTTGAAAAGGGCCGGAATTTGGCATATTTTTAAAGCTTTTCACGTCGGTGCGCGGTACGTTTGAAGAGGTGACGCTTAAGTGTATGGGTAAAATCCATATGCTGCTTTGCGCCGTTTGACCCGGCAAGCAGAGAGTTGCTCGGAGGTCACCTAGGGCGCGCGCTTCTTCTTAGTACGTTAGCATGTGCACGCGATGAAAAAACAATAGTCAAAGCACGTAATCGCAAAATACGTAAACAATGAACAATCGACGGGTATGCAGGCATGCTTGTACAACAACATGACACAGCACATGGGGCTGCGACGAGTAGTCGAATACTCGAATACTCGCACTGTTGACAGCTACTCGAGTACGATTTCTGGTACTCGAATACTTGGCCGCCATTTTTTTTAATTTTTAAAATTTTTTTGTTGCTATTTTTTCAGTGGTTTTACAACCATCTCTGTGTCTCAACATAATGCGAATAAAGAATACTATTTAAAGCTAACCTACCTTCCTAATTTGAAGGGAAGAGATTTAATAAAAGTGTCGATTTATTACGCAGGAGATCTTTTCTGAGCAAGGTAGCTAGGCCTCCAAAGCGCTGACATAATTCCCTTCGGTAACAATGGCTGCGCGAGTCCAAAGGCCGCATTGCGACATAATCCTTTTCTTCGGTAGCAATGGCTGCGCGAGTCCAAAGTCCGCTTGCAACATAATCCTTTTCTTCGTGACAATGTCTGCCCTAGTCCAAAGTCCGCATTGCGACATAATCATTTTCTTCGGTAACAATGGCTGCACGAGTCCATAGTCCGCATTGCGACATAATCCTTTTCTTCGGTGATTGACAGGGGCGCGCAAGTCCAAAGTCCGCATTCCGACATAATCCTTTTCTTCGGTGACATACTTTTTTCTGTTGAAACACGCTGATAGATTCTAGATCTAGACTAGATCTAGACTAGATCTATTTGTATTATTTTTATCGGAGCGTCGGCTTCGAAAAAACAGTCGGGACTGTACCGACTCAGGCTTATTTGTGTGAGTAAAATCACCAAAATAAAGGCTAGCTAGGTATTAAGTTTTATTTTTGAATATTTAAAAAAAAAAAAAAAAAAAAAAATGGCGTCCGAGTATTCAAGTATTCACAGGCAAGACTGGGAGTGTACTCAAGTACCTCATTACACAATTATGCACAGCCTTAGCGCGCGCTACATATATTTCTCTGAACCGGAAATTAGCTTGGGAAGGTCCGATATGTATTTGTGTTTCAAAACAGCTTTGCGTTTATCATCTTTCAGAAACGTGATTCTGGCTCTATGTCACACTTTTTTCGGCGTTTCAATATACCCATATCTAAAGACGTTTGAAAACATGAAAATTTGCCTGAAACACGTTTGAAAACGCTGATTCTAGGCAAAAAAAGGTGAGATAAACGCACCCTCTAATACTTTTTTGGTACGTTATGAATCCATCAATTGTGAATATCACACACAGGAAATGATTTCTGACCTTGAAAATAAAGATAATGTTCTCCTGCTGTTGATAAACCTCAGTTTTGAATTTCTGATATATATGGTATGGTATCCTCTTAAAATTCAATTTTAGAGCTACCCGGTAATGAAAGAAAACTAATCATTGATTTGTTTTTTATATCCAGATAAACTAGAGTTTCATATATAAAAAGGCTGTTAGGGAGACACTAGTTGATACACACTTGTACCAGTATCCACATGATCTGTTTGTAATAGCCAGTAAGTAGCCTGGCCTTCAAGTTTCAGCACCAGGTATTTAAAGCTGTGAGGGGTTGAAGCTAGGAGGGGGCTGTTAACCATCTGCTTGAAAATCTGAGAAAAATATGCCTAAGTTGCAAAACCACTGTGAAACGTGGAAGTAGATAAGTTCACCTGTAATTTAAAGTGGGAAACTTGATGTACTGTTTTTAAAAAATGCAGAAATATCAGAGAAACAGAATAGTGAAAGTTTGAGAAAAAGCCCTTTTTTGTGTAACTTTTCAGAATAGTGCCCTGCCCCCTACATTCACCCCTGTTTTCATGAATGCTCTGAAGTGTTACGTGTGACCATAGACATATGAAGACACATGGATTCAGAAAGTACCCTTGTGATTGTGGGTAGATTTTCAAGCCCTTATGACGAGGTGGCCACTGTTGGCAGGTTGACCTTCTGAATGAACCCTAAACCTAGCCTAATTTGCCTTAACATCTACCAGCTACAGAGCATATTTTAGATCACTTTTCATGATTCAAAAGTACCCTTACTCAAAATTGAGAGTATGATTGCGCTTATGAATTTTCCAGTCTTTATAAAGAGGTGGCCAATATAGGCAGGTTTGACCCACTGACCAATCCCTAAGCCAAAGCTAAGTTACCTTACCTCACCCTCTGGAGCTTAATTTAGATCATTGTTCATTATTCAAGAAGTACCCTTAATGGAAAGTGTGTTTGTGCTTGTGGATTTCTCAGTCTTTGTAAAGAGGTATAGCCCCTGTAAGCAGGTTCGACTCACTGAACAATTTCTCACCCTCATTCATCGTTCATCAGGGATAAAGTGTCACATGTCATGTGAGATAGAGCACTGTGACTACTCAC
The DNA here is from genome assembly GCA_037976565.1 of Mesocentrotus franciscanus. NCBI lineage: Eukaryota > Metazoa > Echinodermata > Echinoidea > Camarodonta > Strongylocentrotidae > Mesocentrotus > Mesocentrotus franciscanus. Next base: position 18,740,552 of record CP137685.1, read on the forward strand.
TCAATCTTTACAAGAAACCCAAGTGAAGTCCCACACATGCAAGCTGGTACTGCCATTTGTGTCACACTTGATTTAGTGACATGTCAACTATGTGTGCATGTACATGCAGCCCATGGTGTGTGGTTAGGTGTGTGGTTAGTGCCCCAGTCCAGTCAGAGAGGGCTTTGGCAGGCAGGCAGTCAGGCAGTCAGGCAGTCAGGCAGGCAGTCAGGCAGTCAGTCAGTCACACTACCAGGAGAACACTCTGTATAGAAGCATGTTGCTACAACAATGTACCTGTTTTCAGTAACTCAATCTGAGGTTCACAACTGATTATGATTGAGTCAAGATTAGGAGGGATTTTTCCATCACTAACAAGAAAGGAAAAATGATAAGAGCTGCAGCTATTCTTCAATATAATATGTAAGTTTTTGGAAAATTTAAATATCTACAAACCAAAGTGACAATGGATACATCTTTTCTGAGTGCAGCAATATTGGAAATCCCCCAGAACTGAGTCTCCTGGATGGTAAAATGTTTTGAGTTCTTAAAGCAGTTTAATAGTAAATGGAATACAAAATGTAATTAACCAGTAAACACTAGGAGCTTGCAATCGAAGAAGACTTTTGTGTCATTCTTAATGCTGAATTATTGATGTTTTTACTTGGTTTTGATCATTTGAATTTTCAATATTAATTGAAAACCAAACCAATCCAATTATGTGAGTATATGTAATGGCTCAGTGAAAATACTGTGAAATTAGAGGATTCATTGTCAAGCTTTTGGATGCGACAATACCCTAACTTTACTACCGTATACACCTACACTGTATTTCTTGATGATACATGTATTTAGATAAAATGTACATTATAGCTCAAATATATTTCAGTTTTCTGTGTCTGGAAGAGACAGAACAAAACAGACATACAGTAAGAGAGACAGACAGTCAGACAGACAGACAGACATACAGACAGAAAAGAAAGCAAAGAAAGATACAGAGGGAGAAAACCAGGCTGGGGAAGAAGAAGTAACAGAGACAAAAGAGAAAAGAAGATTAGGAAGAGAGAGAGTTTACCCACATAGTACCAGGTATGCCATAATCCGGAAGTCTTTCAACAGTAGTAGGCTACATGTTCATCTGAGTATGAGAGAGAAAATGGTGATTTATGCCTGCAGTAAATTGTGGACATGTAACCTTTGCTCCTGAAAGTGATCTTATAAATGTTTATTTGAGAGAATATTTATGGGTCTGCTTCTATAAAAAAAAAATTGTAGTTGTTTTTCTAGGAAGTGAAATTCCTTTGAAGTAATCCTGCAGCATTTATAGAAGTTTGTCTGGTTTCTGCAAAGCCAAAGGCCTATATTTAGTATTCCTAATAGTAGGTCAATAACTTGTTCTCAATTTTCAATGGTATATTTTTTCAGCAATTCTGGATTTGATAGCTCTTTAATTGTGAATTTAAAGTGCCAGGGGGGTGTTTCACAAAGATCCTAAGTTGAACTTATCTCTAAGTTGGACTTAAAAATTATGGAAAGCCGTTAGCATCTTTGAAAATATTTTGTAAAAGTTTTTTTAAAGGCATAAAATGTTGATTCAAATCATTCATATTTTCTATTATCAAGGAGATTTCATGTTCTTGATGTGGAATTTATGAACATTCTAAAATACTTGAATTTTAGCTTTTGAATATATTTTATTTGAAGGCTACAAATGGCTCTCCATAATTTTTAAGTCCAACTTAGAGTTAAGTTCGACTTAGGATCTTTGTGAAACACCCCCCAGGTTTAGTAAGCACTGCAATATTTTCTGAATTGTTTAGTACCAATTCTTTTGCGTGCAATATGACAAAATCTAAATGTTTTAGTCATTGGTGGTTTGGTTTTACAAAGCAGTACACAAAATCTCATTCTTCTTCTTGTCTGCATATTGAGTAATATGAGTATGCAGTTTCCCATTTCATATACCCTTGCAGTAATATACATGTACCAAGGTTTAGGGCTGATATTTAAATTGTAGGATGAGGTCAAGTTTGTCTTTTGCCTTGAAATTCAAGGTGGGTTTATCTGGATATTGTCTGTGATTCAGGGTGCGTTCAAGCGATTTTTCGAAGCTAGAATCACAAACATGAATCACAATTCAAAACACCGATACAAAACACGGTTACTGCGGGAGATCGTTCAAGCGATTTTCCATCAACCAATATTACAAAATAAAAAACGTTGATTCTCGCTCATTTCAAGCCCACCCAGGAAGAATAGAAATAGGTAGCGATAATATATATAATAGATAATGACGTCATAGAATCATGATTGAGATCTCCGTTCGTTCAAGCGAATTTTAGCGACCGTGATTCTGCAGAATCATGATACAAAACGCATCTTTTTCAGCGTTTCATGTTTGTGTTTTTAAACACGTTTATTTTTACGACCGACGAATAAACGCTTGAACGCAATCGTGTTTTAAACTAAACGTCTTTGAAAACCGTGATTCTAGGGTGAAAAAGTGTCGATTGAACGCACCCTCAGATACTTCAATTGGCTAGATAGTTAATGTCATTGTGACGTTAGTGCCGGACAACTTTCCCATTTTTTTCAGTACACAACATGACTAAAATGTCATTTTTCAAAGTCTATGACTCAGGAGAGTCTTTTTTTAATTTTATAGATGACCTATAACAATATGCTGTCTCTAATATAATTTGACTAGTACCCGAAGAGAGAAGGCACTTAAATACAGGAATTAACAATATTTTTGTACATGACAAACATGGAGAGTTGTCTGTGACTACGTCACAATCCACTGACCAAATTGCCCATTGAGATTTGCATAGAGAATAGTGATCTCTTCTTTCAACTTATCTTATTATTGGTCCAATATCTTTCAAACTTCCGCAATTCTGTTTCTTTAATTTTTCTGCTTCCATACAAATGAACTCTTTACAAAGGTTGGATTGCCCTTTAAAATTTCCTAACCAAGAGTACATCTGCAATTCTGCATAGTGTGTAACTAGAAGATAACTTCAAAGTCTAAGAACACAATCTAAACTTCTAAGTTTATGGATTGTCATGTAAACCCAACTTACATGTATGTGTATTTTGAAGAGGAATGATGTTATGAAAAGAAACTTTGCAAATGAATCACTTGGAAAGAGGTTAAAGTTTATCAGTTAAGACATGTGTGGTATGAGCTCCTCCCCCTCCCATAGACTCAATATTTTCCTCATCCTGTGTGATAAAGCAGATGACATGAACCATGTGTAACCCAGCACGCTGTTTCATAGAATATCAATAACAAACTGTCTCAATTCAACAGCAAATTTTCTCACAGCAAGTCAAAAGCAACGATAACAGTAGCATTCCTCACTAGCTGCATTTACACTGCAAGAAAAATCATTTGGTTTTTCTTTCTGGAGTGTATTTTTTTGTAAAGCCTGCCAAAATATCACAGATTTTTGCAGTGTAAATGCCCACTCTGGATACTTTGGTATGATTTTGGTTTCTTGTCACCTTGATTTCTGAAAATGGTGTTTGGGCTGTGTAAATGGGGCTAACCAGTTTTATGAAACAGTTTTATGAAACAGTTTTATGAAACAGTTTTATGAAACAGTTTTATGAAACAGGAACTAGATCTACCCCCTCCCATTTACATATGAAAACTATTTGTATTATAACTAGATTATAATGTAGCAGCAAATGTAATTGACCAAAAGAGGCTGCTTCAATGCAATAATTGGAAGTTATGACATGAAAAATAATATGAAAATATAATACAAACAAATCCAACAAAACAGTAATCGACTACTAATATATTTCAATACCTGTATCAATGCATCTGTTATGTATAGCAGCCACATGGATGGAACCCACTTTTGTATTCATTAGTTGTTGCTTAGTCAGGCAAGCCTCTGGCAAGTTTTTTAGTTATTAATAGCAACTTTTGTTCAAGAAGTATGCATTAATATTTATATATATATATATATATATTTTTATAGGTCTTTTGTATTTTAGCTATCCAAATATTCAGATATGTCAGGCAAGCATGTGAAGAATGACTTTGATCAATAGTCTTTACAAATGTCTTTATAAACTAGGATTTTGATTGAACACATAGGCTTTTTTGAACATTGAAATGTCTTTTTGTGAGCTGGATGCAAACCTGGTATGCTGATTGTGGTCCAGGTGTTAACTGGATTTGTTTTCGATGTGAACTCAAACACATCTCGATTGAATAGTTGCCAGAACATGGTGTGAAACACTTTGTTATGGAAGCTACAGAGGGTGTCATGTCAAGCTTTGTTTTAGATTTGCACAAGACTGGAGTCAAGGTTCAAGGCATAAAAGAATCCAGATTGAGAGAGAATCCAATTGGAACCAGACTTTGAAATAACAAGTACAGTCTGCTGTGAACCTCATCACCTCTCCCTATTGTTGGAGCTGTTCTGAAATATCTTCTGACCAGTGTTAAGATCAAGGTTATGTTGTACACTATAGTGTCATTCTGTATTCTATCAAATGTCCTGTAAGTCTTTGTTAGAAATTGCTTGAATCTGACTCTTTCTGTCAGCATATCCAGTTTTTTTTTTCTTGAATTCTAAGCATTGTTATTTGTTGCATGCCGTGTACCAGTTTGCCTAAGTGATGATATGATATATGACATTAGGCCTTCTTCATCAGCTTGAGATTGCCAAATAACCCGCTATTTTAACTATCCCGATCGCAATTTATCCAGCTAGTTTGCGTCTTCATCAGCCCGCAGTTGCAATTAGCGGGATATTTGGTCGACATAATCATCCCAAGATATCTTCGGCTAGTTTGCAAACTATCCCGCTATTTGTCCGGTGCGTCTTCACCAGCCTGAAGACTCGCACTATGCGCGAATGCTGAGCAAAATATCTCGAGCTAATTTCTCAAGCTCGAGTTTCAAGTTCGAGCTCTAGTCTCGAGCTGATGAAGACGCGATTTGTAACTTCTGGCTTGTTTCCCAAATCAGAAATAGTGGGCTATTTGGCAATCTCGAGCTGATGAAGACATACCTATTGATATCACCTAGCCTTAATTGGCCCCCATACCCCTGTGTGAAGCGCTCTTGCAATGCACGGGGTCTAACCGTAAATGGTATTGACGAATGATGAAGACGCGATTTGTAACTTCTGGCTTGTTTCCCAAATTAGAAATAGTGGGCTATTTGGCAATCTCGAGCTGATGAAGACATACCTATTGATATCACCTAGCCTTAATTGGCCCCCATACCCCTGTGTGAAGCGCTCTTGCAATGCACGGGGTCTAACCGTAAATGGTATTGACCTCATTCACCCAATAGCGCTAAAAAGTAAAAACTTTTCACACACATCCTGCACATGTCCAAAACAAATTGGGAGAAAAATAAATGATTTTTGAAACGCTTACTTTTAAATATGACACTCCAAAATTATATTTTGCTACTCAGAAAGTATACTAATGCTCCTTAGTTTAGCATACTAAGGCACCCGCAGAGAGTTCGCTGAATTTAGCATACTAGCAAACGTAAAGTAAGTATCTAATTGGCAACATGAAAAAAAGCCTTTTCTTGTACCGTGTGTATTTGCGTTTCTGGCAGAACTAACATAGCGAGGTCCTGTAAGAGGTCAGAGTTTCCGTAATGTAAATGTGAACATGTGAAAGGTAAGCAAATTGCTATCATTCTGGTATCAATTTTTCTTATTTTTGGTTCAATTCTTGACCGATTTCAAAGTGCTTTGTAATGGGAAGAAAGAAGAGTCCACTAGCGAACTCAGAAGCCAGGGCAACATCACTAAAAGTTTTTGAGAAAAACTATCAATTTTAGTATGGAACAAATGTTTTATAATTTCAAAATTATGTATAATTTCAGGTGACAGAATGAGTAACTTCAAAATCGTGCTGGAGGTCATTTTATAAACTCTAGTAACTTTTGAAGGGATTCCCTATTATTGTCAAAATATTGGCATTTAAAGTATCAAAGCTATAATATTTAGGTAATGACTATATACAGTAGCTTTGCAAATATGTATTTTGTGATTCAAACATAATCTAGGTCTTTCTGTTTTAATACTGTACATGACATGTCATTATTTGTCTTTTACTTTCTTGAAAAGCTTCTCCCATAAGATCTGAACTCATCCCAGGTTCAAAACCACACTCTCAAATATACCCCCAAGGGGCAAGGGAAGATTCCTAGAACTTTTTGAGATTCAATTCTTCCATTCTTCAATAAATAAATGAAGGTTTCCTCCCTGGTTCCTCACAAAAAATAAACATTCTTGACATTTGGCTGCCCCCACTGGCAGTATTTGGATTGGAGGTAGGCTCATAAACACTCTCTTCACACTTGCATCAATGCCATTTTTTGAGGACTCATAGCAACGCTTTCTTGTGAGAAAAGTACATGTATCTTAAAAACCGTTGTGAATCGATGGCATGTACATGTACATGTATGTAATAGTGTAAAACCAGAAAATGTCATGACTATAAACATTTACGATTTGTAAAATGCAGTGTTTTGTTTGTGATTCAATTATTTGACGGCATGAAAATTTCATGAATACAAAAGCATGTGGTTTTACAGTATATTTTGGGAACAATTGCATCACTAATACCTTTTCCACAGAAATTTTTAGAGAATAGGGAGACTTATTTGGGAAATATACATAGTTGGGCCTAACTTTAAAGGATAGCCATGTACACTGTTTCTCTTGAAATAGAGTTTAACCTGTTCACTATTGAATTGTCTCATTCTCGATGGCTTAATACAGTATACTCTCGGTTCCAGTATGCATTTGGTTAATTTCTAGAATTCACATCGTATTATGTGATTGTTTAATGTTGGAAATCAGAACTCAAGCCCTGTGTCAGCCTAAAATAGGTCAGCTTATAAACAGACATTTTCCACTCAAGCAGGGCTGCTTCCTGCTGCAACAGGATGTTTGTATTGAGATATAAACCTTTCTACCCTGTGTTCAGACTACTTGAATTCATTGTAGAGCTATACAGGACTTGTATAACTATATGATAACTAATTAAACATTTCCTAGTCTGAACACCATATAAAGAAACGTCATATAAAGAAACGTCGCATAACGAAACGTCGCATAACAAAATGTCGTACAGCAAAACCCCATCGTTTCTAACAAAAACTCAATAAAGAATCAGGGTGTTCTCTAGTCTGAATGTTGTATCATACGGAAATGGTATAGCTGGGCGGGGCTTATTGTGAGCACGCACTATTGAGTGGCCAGCTGTCATGTCAACTGATCTCATCAAAATTAGTTTCTTTATACAATGTTTCTTTTATGATCTTTTCTAGTCTGTACGCTCCTTTGTTATACAATGATTCTTTATATGATGTTTTTTCATGTGAGTTTCGTATAAATTCCCCATAGTCTGAAGAGGCTACTAAAAATACTCCTGATGATAGATGATAAACAGATTGGATAATGCCTGTTGTACTTAGAGGCCCTCATGCTATGCAGTATGCACACAGTGAAATAACAGGAACAGTGTATTTAGAGGCATTAAGAGGGACTGTCACCTATTACCAACGAAATTCATTTATTCTACAGTCAGAAGACATAAAATCAATCCCACTGAAATATTTGAGATATATTGATATGGTTAGCAATTGAAGAGAATGAATGGAAATGAAATGGTAGTTAACTTTCAGTTAGTCTCCTCACAAGTTGCCTCTATTTAGAGAGTCTAATTTCATAACTGTTCTTTTATAGCACCTTACCAGTTACAGTACAACTGACCAAAGCACTTGCAGTATTATTACCGCAGTCACTGAGTTCAGGAGGCATTCTACGCTTTACAGTTTATTTTCTCCTCTCGAATAGGAGTGTTCAGTCAGTTGCCTGTATCTGGTTTACAATGCAAATCTAACCAGACAAATTATGGCATCATAATGGGTACCCATTTAACATCTGGGTGGACATCTCAAGCAAAGTTTAAACAATACCACTGTAAAACAAAACGCTTCCAGTGCAGCTCCCTTCCATACTTTATAAATCTTCTTAATAAAATGTAATACTAATATAAATTGTAATATTCATAATTTCAGTTCATGATTGCACTATGTGAATGACTTTTGATAGTTTTTATCTTGTTTTGCTGCATTACTGAATGTTTCTTGCCATCTCCCCTCATCTGTGATATAGGGACCCCTTTGTCTGTCTCTTTTCCCCATCCTATCTCTCTCTCTCTCTCTCTCTCTCTCTCTCTGCCTCTCTCTCTCTCTCTCTCTCTCTCTTTCATCCCCTTCTCTCTCTCTTTCGTCTCCTTATCTCTATCTTTCTCTCTCTCTCTTTCTTCCTTTCTCTTTCTCTCTTTCTCTCTCTTTCTCATCACTCTAACTCTCCCTCTCCTACACCTCTCACTTTCTCTTTCTGTTTTAAAATTTTGAATTTGATCAATGAATTTTTATGAAATGTCTAGATGTTTGATTCTAGATTTAAAGGTGCTATGTCCCATTTGCAGGCCCCCAAAATGAAAAGGTTAAAGTCCAACGGCATTTGAAAGACAATTATACTAATTTAGAACTTCCCTAAAAAAGGGGGGCTTGAAAATGTCTTTAAGTGGGAAAATAACGACTATTAGTTGTCGAATCGACTTAAGAGCTATAGAGCCAGTAAGTAATAGTCTGATTTTTCAGACCATTGTACCGAATGGTCATACGTTTTGATGCTGCGCAAAGATTCAATCAGTTTAATTTTGGCCATTACAAGAAGTGGGTTATTGATGTAGACAAATGCTCATGGCTATTTACAGCTCATTTTATGTATGTTATTACCAAAGATGAATAAAAGCCAGTCAGTCACTCAATAGTGTCTGACAGTGAAGTCTAGCAAGTAAACGGGTTTCCTTGCATAATTTGAATAGTAGGACACTGCTAACGTTTAAATTTCACAGATAGGACATACATGACATATTCATTATTCCTGCAAAGTTCTACAGAATTTGATGTTGGCTGCAAAAGGGACATAGTATCTATAAGTCATATTTTATGTTATTTGAATTTGGATTGCAATTGTATTGTATCTTTGTGAAATGGATAGCAATTCGGCCGTTGGCTGCGATGATCTTTTTAATAAAAACCATTTATATCTATCTATCTATCGAGAGGAGCACTGCAGAAAAAAAATGCCTTGCTCAATGACATAAGTGCAGCATGGAGGGAGGGGGTTTGAACCCGCGACCTTTGAATTCCCAGTCAAGTGATTAAACCACTAGACTATGACTCCACTACTCAACCTTTATCATGTAATTCTTAAATACCGATAGTGAGTTGCAAGCCTGTCGCATGCAGTACTACCTATAACTCCCTGAACATCATCTGGGTTGACAAATCAAAATTGGATGTAAATGAAGACTTACAGGCCTCGTTTTCTCATTTATGAAGACCACATCAGACATGAACCACACACAATAGCATTGTCATGGTAACAGTTTGATCCAAACCACATTCCAATTGTGTGCACACTTCTCGTGTCAAAATGGTTTATAGCAATGCTGAAGGAGAATTGCTTGTTGCTATGGGAAACATACTATGGGAAAGGTGTAGAAGATTGAAGAAAATGTATTATTTCTGAGAAGTATGCAAAGAAAGGTCAATAGCCATCTAAACACACATGGAGGTAGGTTTTTTGTGATCATTTCAGTGAGTTTAACTTTCAGTAATATTTGTAGTGTACTGTAAAATACATTTTGCTGTTCCAAACAACCAGTGGGCTTGCGGTTGCACCATGTGAGAGAGAGGGAGGATTGGGGAGTCCTGAAAAGGACTCCCGGTAATCTGGGTTGACATCAAGTTTAATTATGATGAACAGTTTGATTGGCGTTTTTAGTCGATTTCTCTCAAAATGCAGATCTTCAGTTAAGAGATCTCACAATTTCCTTAAAAGGGATAGTTGAGTTCTTGTTTAAGACCACAAATGCCTTCAACGTGCATGTTTATTGCTATGAAGGTAATTTTAGACCCCAAAATGTGTGTATTTAGATTGAATACGATCATACCAATTCAGCTCCACTTTTAAAAAAATATGGCGACCGTTAATTAATTAATTAGTAATAACAATACACAGGCTGGCTGGTCGTGCGTATTATAACCAACACGAAAAAGCCAACATTGGCATTGGCTGGAATAAAACGTATAAGGCGCTATCTCGGTTTTCAACGCCTGGTTCAAAATTACTGAATATTTGTGGGGCACCACAAATATTAAAAATGGTTATATTTATGGATATTTCAGCCGTCTCTGAACCGATTTTAATCAAACAAAGATGATTTTGTCATTTAAATTGTATATATTCTTTCAAATTTGACACTCAGTTTTTCATTATCTCACAAAAAATTATTTTGTGTAGCGCCCTCTGCAACAACACTCAACTATCCCTTTAACCTTGTAAATACATACCGGTATGCCAGGGTTATTCTATGCAGTGTGTTTCATATGACATGACTTTCATCCATTTATTTCATTCAAAAATTGATAAAAAATAAAATAATTCTTTTTGATATCATTATGAATTTTCGCAGGTGAACTCTGGTGAATTTGGCATTTTTTAATGAAATAAATGGAAGAAAAAAGTTACATGTCATACGGGAGTAATGAGACACATTACATGGAATTGCCAATAACATTTTTTTTAAAAGTGCCTAGAGAGTTTGCAATTGTGATGAAGTCCACCTACTTCCCTTCTACAAATTTTCCATCCTATAACAAGGATGATTGATTCTTTTCTCATTGATGAATCATCTTTTTTGAAGAATACACTTGATGACATAAGTAAATTTGATGACTTATGGAGAGATATTATTCCGTATCTGTTCGACCGATGATCGAATTAGACAATCCTAAATTGGGGTCAATTCTCAAAGTGGCCTCGAGAAGAGTACCGGTACACCAGGGCATCTTCATTGTTGAGATTCTCCCCTCTGATCTCTTGGTCATGATTGAGTCTTCCAAGTAGACCGACAGCCCCATATAGACCGACAGCCCACAAAGCAAATAAATGCATTAGGGAAGGTAGAAAAATGTGGACCTTGTGAGCTGACAGTCTTGTTGGCTCTCAGTCTATTGGACCCTCAAAAAAATGTTGGTGAGCTGTTGGTTTTGTGGGCTGTAGGTCAAATGAGCTGTTAGTCTCATGAACTATCAGTCTAGTGGGCTGTAGGTCCAGTGAGCTGTTGGTCTAGTGGGCTGTAGGTCAAATGAGCTGTTGGTCTAGTGGGCTGTAGGTCAAATGAGCTGTTGGTCTCATGAACTATCAGTATCAGTCTAGTGAGCTGTTGGTCTAGTGGGCTGTAGGTCCAGTGAGCTGTTGGTCTAGTGGGCTGTAGGTCCAGTGAGCTGTTGGTCTAGTGGGCTGTAGGTCCAGTGAGCTGTTGGTCTAGTGGGCTGTAGGTCCAGTGAGCTGTTGGTTTGGTGGGCTCTAGGTCCAGTGAGCTGTTGGTCTAGTGGGCTGTAGGTCAAATGAGCTGTTGGTCTCATGAACTATCAGTATCAGTCTAGTGAGCTGTTGGTTTGGTGGGCTGTACGTCCAGTGAGCTGTTGGTCTAGTGGGCTGTTGGTCCAGTGAGCTGTTGGTCTAGTAGGCTCTAGGTCTAGTGAATTGTCCGCCCAGTGAGCTGTAGGTCCAATGAGCTGTCCGTCCAGTGAGCTGTGTCTCATGGGCTCTAGGTCTAGTAAGCAGTCAGACTAGTGGGCTGTGGGCTGTAGCAGATCAAGATGGAATGACAGGAACAAATACATTACAAACACTTTTTTTGTTAAAGTAAATAGCCATATTCTTGATTTTTTACATGTACCTGGTGACCTGACTTATGCTCCAGCAACCTTTGCTCTGCGCTGTATTTTGTTTAGGGTTAGGGTTGTAATTTTGTTTGATGTTGGATTCAGGGTTAACTTGAGGGTTAGGTCAACATTTAGCCTGCATGTACATGTAATGTTCACACAGGGTTGAAGTAAGTAATTCAGTTAGTGTACAAATTCAGTTAGTGTACAAAATTGACTGCAAAGCATTTGTAGCTAGAGCATGTGTCATAAAAGCATAATTTGTCTACCAATATGATGTGGGAACTGGGAAGTTTTGATCAATAAATCCATATTTTATTATTGACCCAATTTGAGAGAGGCCAGAAATTGTTGTCATGGTAAAGAATGCTTGATATGATGAAATGGCTTATTGTATCCTTTTTACAGGCCCCACTGTTGTTATCTTTTTTTTTAATGATCCCCCATCGAAACCATCGATCTTGTTCTATGATCACTACATACATGTATGCTTTGCTTTAATCCGCAATAATCTGTATATAGCATGCATGCTCTGGTATGTACATGTAGGTCTTACAATACATTGTACACATAATGTAGCATGTAGGCCTACGTACGTGACTACCACGTAACCACTACGTATGCTAGCTAGCTCTTTACCTTGTGATTAATTTCTGAGTGAGTTATGGAGGGGGAGGGGAGAGATAGAGAGAGAGAGAGAGAGAGAGAAAGAGAAAGAGAAAGAGAGAAAGTAGAGAAGAAGCTGACCTCTTAATTAACACGGTCATAAGCTGTGGGAGGGTATTCAAGGTCACAGAGACAATTCTTGTGTACAATCTTATATCACTTATTTCCATAGTAGTACTGTTGGCCTCTTATGCTATACATGTATGCAGGTCTACAGAATGTATGTGTATAAAACTGTATACCGTTACTTGTAAAAGAATAAAACAATTAAGTTCAGAATTGCTTAAGTGTGATGCAAAAGCAGCATTTTTTTAAAAGTATTGTCAAAATCCTCTTGTATTAAGTTTGGGCTGAAGCACTGAATGTAGGTAAAAAGCCCTTTGCATTGTTGTTTCAGTCCAAAAACAATTGCTGACCTTTTAGCTTTGATTTTGTGCATTTGAATAGAAAATGTGACAATGTCAACTCAGACATAAGAAAAGACTCATTTACAAGCAAAATTTATGACATATTTTCTTTGTTATGACACGGACAAAGTATACTTGGGATGCTATCTTTTTCATGAAAGTCTACTATCTTTGGCGGGTAGTTATCAACATCTGTTCTTTCGTGCAATTTCTAAGTTTTTCATGTTATAAATCTCTCAGGTTTCATGTGCAATTCGAGAAAAATGCCTCATGCACCTTATACATGTGAAATGATGCAATTGACAAGTGAGGCAGAGACATCTTAGATATCATGAGACAATAAGTTTAAAATAAGTTTAGATTATCTTGTTGATTGAAACAGGGTCCCTTTAAAGCTTAGATACATTGGATCAATTTAAACAATGAAGCACTGAAGCATGAAGCAGAATTTAACTTTCAAACAGATTTAAAGGGCAAGTCCACTCCAAAAATAACTTACTTTCAATAAAAGCAGAAAAATCAGACAAACCAATCAAAAAAAGTTTGAGCAAAATCGGATAACTACCAGTAATAAGAAAGTTATGAATTTTTGAAAAAGTATGTAAAACTATGGAACAATGAGAATCACAACACATGTGTTATTTCGGTCTTAAAGCCCAAGTCCACTCCAAAAATAACTTACTTTCAATAGAACCAGAAAAATCAGTTTGTGACGTCATGTCCTCACAACTTAATAATTGCTTTATATTGTTTAATCCCATTAATTTCTCTTTTTATCCCCCAAAACTTGGATTTCCCCATGCCTTTGCCCAGGTTATATGATTTGTGTCCTATTGCGTGCATGACATTTCCCAAAACTTTTATGAATTTTGAAGAATTGATACTATTTTCTGAATATTGTATTTCATAATTATTGATTTTTATATAAATAGTTTATCAAAATTCAATTTTTCATGATTTAACTGGACAAAATTACTCTTTATTTGTGCATCCACACAAAAACATATTACCAACAATCTAACTTGGATGCTGGTGTGAAGAAATAAGATTCTTAGGGTGAAAATAGGAAATTTATATTATCAATATAAAGAAAATAATTAGTGGATAGTGAGGACCATACGGTCCATACGTCACAGACTCATGAGTGAGTTGCCAATTTGTGTAGTGATTTTCAAAGTTTTTCATGTCATTAAAAATTCATAACTTTCTTATTAGTTATCCGATTTTGCTCAAACTTTGTTTGATTGGTTTGTCTGATTTTTCTGGTTCTATTGAAAGTAAGTTATTTTTGGAGTGAACTTGGGCTTTAAGACCGAATAACACGTGCATATGGCCTGACTCGCATCTGGTGCTCAACTCAAACTTTGTATAGTGACATACTGACATTTTGATGGCACTTTTTAAAAAATCCAGTGCTCAGTCATCCATTGCAGATATGTTACTGTTGAATAAGTTTCAAGTAGTTTCTTTTAATACATTTTTAATTGCACCTGTCTTATCTCTTCAGTTCAATCTGCTAGTGTTCTAATATCTCATTTTGTCTTGTTTTGTCTGTGTTTACAGCTTGGAAGAAAGGGGAAATTGTGACATATTGGAGAGGACTCTGGTTGTTGGGTGAGAAATGCTGATGTGTCAGTCACCATGATCTTCCGTACCCCTTCAATCCGTACCCTGATCAAGGCTGGCTTGATGCTCTGCATCGCTTTCCTCCTGCTCGTAGCCAAACTAGAGACATGCACAAACACCATCACAGACGGCCGGCTGGCTGTCAGAGACCTCTTGGCTCAGGCACAGCCGTTTGTCAACAACGGGGAGATGGATCGAAAGGAGGACTGCATGGTCGCACTCAGCGAGCAGGAAGAGCGCCACCGCACAGAGATTGCGGCCCTCAAGCAGCAGATTGTTGATCTCAAGACTGAATTAACAAAATATGTAGAGAATATCCAGCAACTAGAAGAGCCTATGGCTGCAGGGGAAGCTGCTGCAACCGCTCGACTTGCCAAATACTTTGATCGCGAGCAGGGTCGAGAGCTCCTCGAGCACATGCAGAAGCAGATGGGTAAGGTAGAACGCCATCGCCCGCTCCGGGACGAGTACGATGTGGTACCATTCGGTAGTTTGACTTCCAAGCTTGTTTATAGTATGGAGCAAGGGCTATCCAAAAGGCCCTCGCAACGCCCTAAAGGTGATCGCAAAGAAGAATTAGTAGAAGCTGTTTATTTTGCTATCGATGAACTAAATAAGAAGAAAGAATCAAGTACAGATTTCTCCATTGAAAACTTTGTTGATGGGATATTTAGGACAGACAGGACTGTTGGAACCTTTTACAATCTTGTTTTTCGTGGTATGCACGAGAACTATTATTACAGCATGCAGCTTCTACGGCCATTTGCACCCATCCAAAAGTATAAGTCACAGATTGTAGACACTAGTCGTATAGTTATTAATATTATCATGCCTTTATCAGGTAGAATTGAGAAGTTTAGGACATTCATGGAGCGTTTCCAGACAGTGGTTCTAGAAACAAAGATCCATGTCTTCCTGACTATAGTCTACTTTGGAAACAAGGGTTTGCCAGAAATTCATAACATTCTAGAGGAAGTCACAGAACCCTTCAGGTTCCATAATTATAAGATAATCACACTGTCTGGAGAGTTCTCAAGAGGTCGTGGACTAGAGGAAGGTGTCCGCAGCTGGGATGGTCCTGATGTCCTGATGTTCTTCTGTGATGTGGACATTGCATTCAACCGGGAGTTCCTGGAGCACTGTCGCTACTACACCATAGCAGGACGTACCGTCTATTACCCCATGGTTTTCAGCCTCTACAATCCAGAGATTGTCTATTCCACCCGTGATCAGATTCCTCCTGAAAGCGATATGTTCCACATTCACAAGGACTCTGGGTTCTGGCGGGACTTTGGCTTCGGGATGACCTGTCAGTACCGCTCAGACTTCCTCAACATCAAGGGGTTTGACGTTGACATGAAAGGGTGGGGCGGAGAGGACGTGTACCTGTACAAGAAATATCTCCAGTCAGATCTGAAAGTGATACGGGTACCTGATGCAGGTATCTTCCACACATACCATCCAAAGGAATGCTCAGAGGACCTGACAGCAGAGCAGTATCACATGTGCATCGGGTCAAAGGCTCGTAGCGAAGCCTCTCACTCTCAGCTTGGTCGACTGGCTTTCAAAGATGATATCAACATGACGCTGTATTTAATGGGAGACCCGAAGCATCAACCTCCACACTGACCAATCAGGAACTCAAGATGACCAAGTGTAACTGACCAATCACCAAGTATCTGCCTTGTCACATCGACCACTGACCTTCACCCATGGGACCTGCCTGACCAACCACTAACAACTGCACTGTAGTGTGTTACTTGTCCAGTTGGGTCCTGATCTTAAAAGAATGATTTAAATTTTCTTACAAACTCAGAAAATCTGTTATAGAGATATGAATCTCATGAAAACATAGTGGTTATGGTGCACAAAGTATCTTCATGATTAAGAGATCATAAAAATCTAAGGGATATGTAAACAAGTCTAGGATCATTTTATAAATTCTGGTTATAAACATGTTCTGGTCATGAACAAAATGATGTTGATGTCTCACATAGGTTTATAATTATAAGATCACAACAAACCTGACATACTTTATTCCAGAGAAAATTATATACCCCCCGGTACATTGTACAACTCTTTTTATTCATCTCATAAACCATTAGTCAACTCTTTATAACATAAAAACCACCTCACCAGGCTGCGACGAGTAGTCGAATACTCGAATACTCGCACTGTTGACAGCTACTCGAGTACGATTTCTCGTACTCGAATACTCGGCTGCCATTTTTTTTTTTTTTCCCCCGTTCACCTGGCACTGTCCAGGCCGACGGTCACCCATGCCAGAAGAGCACCGGCATAGTCCCGTGGGTAAAAATGTTTCCCAGCTCAATCATACACAGGGTGTCACTGTCAACTCACCACTCAGAAACTGGGACCAAATCTCCGGATTTCTGTTTGGACTCGGAGGAATATTTGTCTGTCATCTTTAGTTGTAAAAATAACATAGTTTCAATTATTTGTAAAAAATTCAAAAGCACAAATAGGCGCTTTCAACAGCAACTTGAAGTGAAATCGCGAGGGTTTTCAGAGGCGAACCTTCGTAATGTTCGTAGTATGGTGTTGGCAAAAAAAAAAGAAAAATGAAAAAAAATTCAAAAATTCAAAAATATTCAAAAAAATTCAAAAAAAATTCAAAAAAAAAAACATGGCGTCCGAGTATTCGAGTATTCGCGGCAAGGCTTGGAGTGTACTCGAGTACCTCATTACACAGTTATGCACAGCCCTATTCAGACTCATTAACCATCGTTCAACTCAGATTAAAACCCGTCTCAACAACCATGTATCAACAGTATTGATTCCCATTGGTCACATTTGAAATCTTATTTGAAATCTTATTGGACATAGTTATTGGACAATTTGGACTCAGATGGTATTGGACATTTTTATTATTCAATTTTTAAAAATATGTATTGTAGTATATATATATATATATATATTACTGATATTTGCTATTTTTCTATTATGCTCGTGTAAGTGTAGATTGTAAAGAGTAGTGAACAGAGACTTATCTAATTTAGAAGATGCGTATTTTTTACTCGCCCAGATAACTATTTATGTCTAGTTTTCATGACAACGTGTGATTGGAAGTCGTTAAAAAGCTCATAATATTTCATCAAAGCGCAGCTCAGACCTGTGCACTTTGAATTCTGTACACCAAACAAAATTGATTGGAGATTATTATTATAACAGGGCCCCGTCTTACAATGAGTTACGAATCAATCGTTAGTCCTTCAATCAATCGCAAGTTTGCAGTCTCCCTTCTCTTATGTACATAGTTGCGATTGATATCAACTGTTTGTAAGATGGGGCCCAGATTCCAATAGTGCGTGTGAAAATGTCATACAGTTCTACAAGATTTAATAAAAGCCTGATGTCATGCTATGATAAAGATAACATTTCCAATTTTCAAATCTACCGCAAATATTTTAAAGGGATAGATTAACTTGTGCATGAGGTTCATTTACCAAGATGAGTTTAATAGTAAAAGGGGATTCTTTACCATTAAATGATGATGTAAATGTGTGGTGTATCAAAAAGGAATACATTAAAGGAAGGCATTCTGTTTGAAACCTAACATTATACAGTGTATTTAGATTGCAATTGGGATCTCAGAAGGTTTGGAAATGATTATGTGGCTCACTTGGCCAGAGTTTGCTTTTAGAAGTTGAGCAGGAAATGTGCTGTGTGGAAATCTCAGAATTTATTTGCATGAAGACTGCCTGTAGATGAGTCATTTCCATATGTATTAGAGAGGTAATGACAAATATAATCCAGGGATGAATCCTAGAATTTGAAATCTCGGCCAAAAATACAATGTATTCAGAGCTACACCCAACTATAAAGGTCTGAACAAATTGTTTGTAGCTGACTAGCTAGCTGTTCACTTTCATTTTTAATGAATTGATATGTAGTCTTTTTTTTTATTCATTGCTCTTCAAAAATAGCAATGTGAGGTATGATTTTCTAACTATGAATTAACTATTAAATTTTTGAAGCCAAAGCACATACAACTATAGTGTTAACAACTAAATTATTCATACCCCTTGTAAACTTGATGTTTTTTTTTTTTTTTTAACTCAAGAATGAAAGGTGGACTGGTTGAATAGGGCCTTTGTTGAATACTTTAAAATGTATAATGTGTCATATTCTCAAGAAATATAAATCTTGGGAAATCAATTTTTGACATACAAACATTACAAAACTTGGTAAGGATATCAATAATATAGTTGTTAACTGTTCATGTAATATCCATAGCTTGGTTTGGGTAATTATGTGTTGGTTTGGGTAATTTTGACAAAAATAGTTTCTGATAAAGATGCATTCCGAATTAATGTATATAAAAGTGTTTGTATATTTTTTCCTTCTTTTTATGCTTTGTTTATGAGATCTAAGTAGGCTCATTATGAAATGATGCTAAGATTGTGCATGCTTTAAACAATTGCAACCATTGCAAGTTGGCAAAAATGCTGTTATATCAGGCAGGGCATATTTTAAGTTTATTTTGCATGTTAGAAAGAACAACTGTAAAAGCTCTTGTTTTGTATTAGTCATCTTGTGAGAGATCAAACCAGTCAAGGGTAATGCTCGTGAGAGAACAAACCAGTCAAGGGTAATGCTTGGTGATAGAAAATATTAGAAGAATAATGTAACATCATGGTAGGTAGGTATCAAAACTCTCACAATTGGACTCCAATATTTCTTGCCCATATGTGTAGTGTGGACCATTGTTTAGCAGTATTCCAACAAAAAAAGAAGTACCCGGTACAAGAGTATTTCTTTTGAAGTACTTTTCTAAGAATTCTAATCTTTGATATGTTTATTCCTGCCTATGATGGACAATCAATTAAAAAAATATGATTTACCGCTATATATTTGAGGGATAAGTCATGAGACTACAGTATGTCATGTAGTATAAGTAGCAGAGAATACGGTACTGTTGAATTTATTCTCGTGCTGTATTTTCAACCGATACTGCTGTATAATACAACGCTCTAGCTTCCACAATTTCTCTTCTCCTATGCCTCCTGCAGAGAAGCTGTGTTGCAAGCCCCTCCCTCAAATTAATCCTGGCTACACCACTGTTTATAATTACTGTTTTTCCCATTGCAAAAAAATATGTAATTTCAATTTTTGCTCTTTTACTTGTAAAATGTGTATAATCAAGTGCCTTGCAAGATAGATATAAATGCTTGTAGGGTATAAACCAAGATACATCGTGCTCTAAAGTGTGCATCCTAGCTCAAACTACTATAGTATTGTTGTACATTAACTTATTTGAAGTGGCTACCTCCCTCCCGCCCGCCTTGCCAGGTGTTTCTGTTTTAAAACAGCTTATTACTTTTCATGAATGATGTTAAATATCTGTGCTACAAAGATGAGCAGATAGAAAATTGATGTGCTACTTTTCTAGAAACTACACCAATGTCTATGCAGTGTTATAATGTGCTACTTAAAATAAGAAAAATATATTTCCGCTACTTTTTGTTGTTGTTGTGCTTGTCGTTCAGATTTAGAAGTTGTGCTACTTTTTAAAAGTCACTGTATAATACAGGTAGAGCTTTACATGTAGTTTTGTTTGTGCTTATCTGAATACGGTAGTATGCCATTTTTCATCCTATGCATTTGAAATATTGCTAATGTGCTATGCCTGACCAGAATTGGTCGTGCAGTTGTGCTACCAGTTTTTGTAGGTTTAATCTGTGCTTTGTTGGTCCAAGTGAATCGTTAGATGATTCATATTTGGATTCTGTTGAGATCCAGGAGGGCAAACATATAGTTAGGTAATGCCCTTCTGGTTTTCAGCTCACATTATTATTTATAATATCACTGAATCAGAACTAATATGGTATCATTATCCAAGCATGAGAACATCCTGCATTTTGCAGAAAAGTCTAAAAACTTGTTAATTCT
>CP137685.1:18761448-18831448 GCA_037976565.1 Mesocentrotus franciscanus
AAGGTTCCTGGGTTGGATTGCCCTTTATCTATAAATCATTGTCATGTCATGGATATGTCAACGATCCATGATGTGAAGGCTCATTGGCATCAAGAGAATAAAAACTTCAACACTGAGACTGGTGGTATCAGGTTCCAGAAAAACAATTTGAATTAGCATAAATCAGTGGAATGGGGACTAAAGTAACAATTTTCTTGAATCATTAGCATATCTGCAATACCTTGGAGGCGCGAAGGCTCAGTGGTCTCGTAATCGGGAGGTCCAGGGTTTGAAACCAAGTCAATGCGCTCACGCCCTTTAGGTAAGGCATTAATCCTCATTACCAAGTCCCTCGGAGAGAACTTAAAGCCGTTGGTCCCCTGGTTGTTACTTTAAAAGCATATACATGCTTTCTTTAATAGCAGTCAGGTAAAACAATCATCAAACCTTCTCAATATTAACTTCAGGAGTATGATTATGAGTGAAATGAGACCAGTCCTAGGGGTAGGGGTGGGGGAACCTACCTCCATTGAATTCAGCTGGAGATGACATGTTAGGGAGAGGGTAAGGTGAAGGACTAGGTCCTCCTTCATACTGGTGCGTGCTAGGCATCGTCATGCTCCCCGGTGACATAGCTTTATGCCTCTTGGGTGCATGGCATGAGTCTGAGGAGATTAGAAGAAAATGAACATAATTTGATCAAATAAAATCTTGGGTTCTGGTAATGGAAGTGTATTTTGAGAAAGAATGTATAAACATTATTCAGCATTGTTTGCAATGCCATATAGACCAGTAACATGTAAACAAAGTAGTGAAACCTTATGAAGTGACAAATAGTAATGAAAAACATGAACTATAAATACATGTACATACATGTATAGGGCAAGGTACAGTTATGTAGTCTCAAGAGGCATAATTTTCTTTCTTTGCACATCACTAGCTTGCACATTTTCTTCTAAGATGGCTAGATTGGTTTCATCTATTCTTAGCTTTTAACACTAAGGGATATTTTTTTCTTCATATCTGTAGGAAGGATACATGTATTTTTTTTTTAGCATGCCAGAATTCCATCAATACCAGAAAATATAAATTACAGAAGAATAATAATAAGAAAACATGTAATGGAACAGGTATCCTCGTCCAAGGCCTTTGTGGGAATCATTTCACATTATTCCTCAAAGGTTTTGAACCCTAAACCTTCGTGGTACCATACCTGGTTCTTCCTCTTTGAATTCACTCTTTATCGGGACCGGTTTCCAGCTCGCTGAAGCATCTATCGTCACCTCCTCAAAATCCGCTGACTGAACCGCTGTCAGTATCCCCCACATAAACTGGTCTACCTCAAGACCTTCTAGTAATGCAGTTTTGCTACAAAGACACAGAGAAGTACAAACAAACAAAAGTTGATAAATGCCTATTCATAAACAATGGAAACAGATTTACATATATGTATCTATGATATTGAGATGATAATGATATTTTCACATGAATGACATGCAAAAAGACATTGCTGACAAAGATATCAATGAAAGTTAAGGTGAGGATAAAGATGATGATGATGATAAAAGAGATGATAATGATGAGTACAATGATGGTGATGATGATTAAGATTATGATGAAGATGAAGAAGATGATGATGAAGATGATGATGAAGACAATTATGATGACGGTGGTGGTGATGATGGTGGTGACAATGAAAATGCTGATTATGTTGGTGATGGTAACAATGAAAATGCTGATTACGTTGGTGATGGTAACAATGAAAATCCTGATTACGTTGGTGATGGTAACAATGAAAATGGTGATGGTAACAATGAAAATGCTGATTATGTTGGTGATGGTAACAATGAAAATGCTGATTACGATGGTGATGGTAACAATGAAAATGCTGATTACGTTGGTGATGGTAACAATGAAAATGCTGATTACGTTGGTGATGGTAACAATGAAAATGCTGATTACGTTGGTGATGGTAACAATGAAAATATTGATGATGATGGTGATGGTAACAATGAAAATGCTGATTACGTTGGTGATGGTAACAATGAAAATGCTGATTACGTTGGTGATGGTAACAATGAAAATGCTGATTACGTTGGTGATGGTAACAATGAAAATGCTGATTACGTTGGTGATGGTAACAATGAAAATGCTGATGATGATGGTGATGGTAACAATGAAAATGCTGATTACGTTGGTGATGGTAACAATGAAAATGCTGATTACGTTGGTGATGGTAACAATGAAAATGCTGATGATGATGGTGATGGTAACAATGAAAATGCTGATTACGTTGGTGATGGTAACAATGAAAATGCTGATTACGATGGTGATGGTAACAATGAAAATACTGATGATGATGGTGATGATGATGATGATAGTGGTAATGATGACAATAAAGACAATAAGAGTAACTATTGATGATGATGACTGTAACATTATTAGAGCCACTTACTTGCAGACAGGACATCTCCATGACCCCCTTTCACAGTTGAGTTGGAGGTAGGACTCTAGATCAAAGCACTGGATATGTTTACAGTCATGCCCTCTTGCAGGCAAGGTAATACGTTTGTACGTGATGGGACACTTAAGTGAGACCTTGATCGCTGTCTGTTCTACCCCATCCTCGCTCAGTCCGCCCGTCGATGATGCCACGCTTGAGAAATTCCTCTTGACTGCAGGGTTAATAGATTATGGAAAGGAAGATTGTAAATAAAAAATTTCATGTTACTTCACTTCAAATTCAATCTGTAAATGCAGGAGGCATGATGGCTCCAGTGGTAGAGCAGTTGTCTCATTACCAGGAGGTCCCGGGTTCAGAACCAAGTCGATGCACTAGTGACCTTTGGTAAGGTATTAATCTTCATTACCAAGTCCCTTGGAGAGGACTTAAAGTTGTTGGTCCCCTGGCTGCTCACTTATAAGCATATACATGCTTTCTTAGCAGTCAGGCATAAGAACAAACAAACAAGATGGTATTGTTCAAAGTTTTCTAGATGGAAAATTATGATAAATTCAGCACTGCCACTCATGGCTTGGATAATTGCAAAGAAGAGCATTGTGTAAAATATAACTTGAGAAAATATATGCATGTAGGTTCATAATTCAATTAATATGTAGATTAAAGTCAATGATTTATTAAAAAGTAGTTGTTTTGTATTATCATATTCAAAGTTGAAATAACACTACTTAAAGTAATATACAAAATTATACATAAATTCCTTGAATATGAATATAAGAAATAGAATCAAGAAGAAAACATGTAAATGTGCCACAACATACAGATGTTGCTTCATTAAAAAAATATTTATATACCGGTACTTTTTGTTCTAGCTTTTAGTCTAATCCTAATGCAAGATTACATTTAGACCCCCCTCTACCCAACCAAAATAAAAAATGAAATAAGACAAACAAATAAACACAGTTTACATCTGTGTTACACCTACTTTTTGTTATGCAGTGTTCAGCAGGTAGCAACCTCTTTCGGAGTAGTCGTTGTAATACTGATTTGACGGTCGGTCGGTACACCAATTGCAAAACAAATAGATGAGACTGTACAAAACAAAACAGGGAGGCAGATAATAACATTGATGTGATCTCGAGGAGTATCGAAAACATCTCAAATATGATCTCCTAACAGTCATAATGCCCATGGACTCTCTAGACGATGTGTAGGTATCACTGTGGATAAGCTACAACACTACATACATGGATCAACTGATCATGACTTGAATCAAATATTTTGGCAAGACATTGATTTACATTGGTTACTTTCTTTCCCAGAAATAGAGAAATTCATTGAATGCTTTGAGCATATCATATAGCATCTTATATTGCAGCTTAGATATTATGACACCATCTTCCTCCTACCTCTCCACCTCCCCCTCCTCTCCTCTTCTCTCCCCCTCCCCATCTTCCCTCTTCCCATCCTCGCCTCTTCCCATCCCCTGTCCTCCCCTTCCCCTTCCTCTTCCCCTTCCTCTTCCCCTCCTTCCTTCCTCCCCTTCCCCTCCCCTTCCCTTCCCCTTCCCTTCCCTCCCTCCCCTCCCCTTCCCCTCCCTCTTTATTACCCTTCTATCCATCTGAATAGAAAGAAAACAAACTTACACAGCAGCAAGCCCTGACAGTGATTTGAATAGTGTTCCTGCCTGGTTGACACACCCCTTTCAGATAGAGGGGCTTGTGAGAGGTCTTGTTGTCGCCCCTCTCTATGGTTAGTGGGTTAGCATTAACCGAGACCTGGACAGACGCTGGCCAGTTTGTGTGCATCTGTCTGTCTTCATGGTGATAGCACTTGAATTGAAGTTCCAAGTCCGATCTTACAAAGAAAAAGAAGAGAGCAATATTTTGAGCTCCAGGTAAACTATTTCTAATACCAAAGGAAATATAAGAAAGTATAACCCACTGACTTTCACATGGAAGATCTTGGTACTTTTCTTCTGACAAAAAAGTCAATGTATCTTTACAAGGAAACAGAACAAATTAATGATAAAAAATAGTATAACATGCAGCCCTCCCTCTTTCACAGAGTATAGAATGATTTATTGCTATTGCCTTCATATTGCTAAATATGTTGAAAATTACAATGCTGACTCTCCTACATGTACATATAATATCCAAAGATGAGATGAAAACACTACAATCTCCAGTAGCAGATAAATAGGTATACATTAAATAAACTACAATGGGTATTGCATCAGAATTGATTAATTGTTCAGTTACTTTGTACTCTTGCTGCTCAAATACTGTATTGTGTAATTCATAACAAACTTTATAAAAAGCAGATGGATATATTAGTATATTATTAGTATGTTTCAATATTGCCAATTTGCTACCTACCTCCACATAAGGGTTTGATGGACCGACTGCCTGAGGTGGAAGACGTGGTTACTGACGGCTAGATTGTGCTCTAACCTGAACGGTTCCAGCACCACACCATCTCGTACAGGGAACGTCATGCACATCTCGTCGCTTGCTGCTGGGCAAGATAAAATAAAAGAAGATTAAAATTTGACAAACCACTTTGAAACTGTTTCAAAATTATGGATACTTATTTCTGAGAAGCATTACTTAAACAGACTATTCACAGTAGGGTCTGCACAGAGTTCTGACTAAACACACTTCTATAGTGCCCATGGGGGTATAATGTACCTCATACACTTTCTCTGGTTTGAGTGAATAGCTAAATATTAACTATTCTAAGCTCCAAAAGATATTTTCCCTAAATTTGAGTGATTATTAAAGATACTTTAGGTCATGGTCGTAATCTACAGTACTTAATCTTTTCCTTCCTTTTTGTAACTCCTTTAAAATCTTTACACTAGGGATTTAGAGTATATAGCTCTTTGGCACTTGCTTCTAACAAACAGTTACACATGAGTAGTTCTGAAGTACCACAAAACAGATTGAAAAGTGACACATTATTGCAACATAGTTTTTTCAGAAGGATGATGTGCAGACCCTTTTCATTACTTATATTCATGATAAATAACAGCATGAAGAGGGTCTGCATCACTTGTGTCAAAAAGCTTCTCAACTACTTGTCCCTATTGATCTAGTTGGACTGAAGAAGATGAGCTTACCTGTCTTCATGTCCGGTGGTCTAGGGAAAGGTTTGATGTCACCAGGTCCTGTAGGTGACATGTAAGGTGGGGGAATGTTGGGACTAGGGGTGAGGGGCGGCGTCGGGTTACCCGGCATCGGTGACTGGAAGTTTATCTGAGCATTATTCTGCTGAGAGCGAGAAGGTATGATAAAGAGAAGTCAAGAGTATGAAGTTCTCTTCACAGCAAGATGATAAGATGTACATGATTATATATGAATCATACAAATGACATAATACAGGTTTTTGTATGATTGAGTAAATCGAAGATGATTTTAATAATATGAATTATCAAGCAAAATTATAATTGGTTTTCATCTGAAAAGAACAATTTTCACTGTACTACTTATATTAGTCTTTCAGTGTCCTAACTTTGTTGATGAAAATAGTAAATAAAAAAAAATTGCCATTATTCCTCAAATCTTAAGTTTTGGAGGCATGTTTTCACCAATATTCCTTTTTCACATTAATAACAATTTGGATAGATTTTGTGATTGAGCCTAAAATAAATTATAGGTTGTAGAATGTTTAATATGAACTAGAGATTATACTTGTAACTTGTACAAATATAGGTGCTATGTACTCATTTGAAGATTATAATGAAGTACTGTCATATGCGCCATATCCGTTCCACAAAAATTGTACAGAAAGAAAGAGGACAAAAAAATAAAATTCTGACAAATATAAGAGGTGATATGTACATTTGTATATTCCACCTACATGTTAATAGCCAAATTTCTTGTCGTAATGGACACTTACCATTGCCTGTGGCGCTGGCATGGACCCCATGTGCCCCTGTGGTGGAGGGCCTCCCCGGGGGAAGAATTGGTTACCCTGCTTGTTGATGTACCCTCCCCTCATAGGGCCTTGCATGGGACCAGGCATTGGGCCTGGGATGGGCCCTCCCGGCTGGCCACCTGGATGCCCCCCAGGATGCCCCCCAGGATGCCCTCCTGGATGCCCGCCTGGATGCCCGCCTGGATGCCCTCCTGGATGCCCACCTGGGTAGGGGCCAGGTTTCATGGGCATAGGGCCCTGTGGTCCCATCTGATACCCTTGCTGGTTCATGGGATTCTGTACAGCAGAAGAAAAAAATGAAAGAGAGAACTGCTACTGTATAGAAAAGTAACTCAACATATTATCATCATCTGCTTGTGGTCTATTAGATGTAATTGAATGATTGAACAATCATGTAAGGCCTGTAAATTGTTAATCCGGGCCCTGCCTTATCAATATACCAACTCATCTTGAGTTTGGTATCAGTTTAAAAGCCTTGCATAAGATATGGCCCTGGTCTCATAGCGCATGATGTTGGGGGAAAGTCAGGTTTTGCATGACAACACCCTAACCACTATCTTCAAGCCTTTGGATACTGCTTCTAAATTTCATGAACATTGATCAATAGAGACGTGTGTTTATTTAATGATTCATGATTTGGTCAACTGACAAGAGACAATAGTTTGCTTACCGGGTTATATCCTTGGGGTCCAGGAAAAGGCCTCTTGTTGTAGGTAGCAGGATGGGGCTGTGGACCAGCCATACTCCTGTTGGGCATCTGACCACCATACATGGGGTGCTTGCCTGGTCCCCCTCCGCCCATCATGGGCCCTATCTGATGCATGCCTCCCGGTGGGTACTGGTTGACAAATTCCTGCTGCGGTCTCATCTGAAAGAGAAAAGGGGATACTGGATTTTAGATAATGTATGATTAAGGGCTGAGTTTTGAAAGTGTGAAATTCAAACAAAGTCTAGATGCATGTAATGTTGCTTTCTTTTAAGGATGGTAATGGATGGTGATGATGATCCCTATACTCCCAACACATACATTATACAAGGTGAGCAGGAAGGATTTGCAATGATGCCAAACATATGCTACTTTTTTTTTTCATTACTTTGTTTTAATATTTTCACAATGGGGTCTCAACTTGAGGCACTTTTCAAATCATTATGGTGATGTTGGACAAGTACTATCCTTGATCTCAAGTTGAACTATAATAGGATTTAAAATATAAGAAAGTGCCTTGCAACTTCCACTGCTACATAGAGTGATAACTATTCTGTTAATCAGGAAGGTTCATCATTCTTGTAGTTCCATATTTGATCCTCCTTGCCCTCCTCTACTTTGATAAAGCTAATGGTGTATAAATGCAGGTTACAAGGTGTGTAATGTGCTTGAGGTGAACTGAAGCGATACTCAACAGGAAGAGCTAATAGAATCAACCTTTTAAAAACCAATCACACAAAGTATATCATCTGCTATTAAAGAGCCCAAAGTGTGGTCTACTCATATACTTCAATATACATTTACTGCCCTTCTAGCTCTTAGCAGGTGATATTGATCAAACACAATACTGTAAATAGGTCAAGCTTGGAAAAACTCAATTTGTTAAATTACATAACACAATATACATTTCCTTAAACTTGAACATTCATTTTAGGATGATATTTCATGGAATTGTGATATACTGTAAAGATTGGAGGAAAATAATAAGAAGAAGGTGAAGAGGGTCAGGCCAGTCAGGCCATCAATCCTTAATACTGACCACTTCAAGATACGTGAAAGGAATGAGTTCAATGACCACTCAAGTATTCAAATAATCTCCATGTCATGATATACAAGGTGAGAAATATTTGTATTACAAAGGGAAAAGGGTTAGTCAATCTATAGATGGGTCTTCATTAGCTAGAGCTGAAAAATAGCATGATCATTTTTTTGTGTTTGTATCTTCATCTTCATGGGCTCAAGATTGAACTGCGGGCCGAAGCTTGAGCCTGCCTGGCATATGTGCACTTCACCCAGATAGGGTTTCCATTGTCCTGTGCTCTAGCCACGCAGGGAAGATTGAATGCCCACACACGTAAGTACATGTACATGCAATTCATCCACGCAGCTGATTGAAAACATTTACAACCAGAAATGGCTGGTCGTCATGCATGCCAGGATTGAGACTGCATCTCGACCTGATTAAGAAGGGACGTAAATAGCCAGCTATTTCTGAATTAGCTGCCTATTTTCCAAACTAGCCAAAGATAGGGGGGGGGCACGGGGCAATTAGCTCAAGATAGATATCGCGCTAATTGCAACTTCATCTACCAAATAGTTTGAGATATTAAGCTTGAGCTAATTTGAATACTGCAAAATAGTAGGATAATTTTCAAGCTGGAGCTAATGAAGAAAAACCCTGCTGTGAAATACGAGGAGGCTTCTTAAAGTTGTGATGGACTTGAATATTTTGAAATGAGGTTGATATATGTGAAGTGCAATCAGTCTTTCATGCATATGTAGAGCCTAGCTCCAAGTACCAAGGAGGGCCACTTTTTGATGGCATTGTCAACACCCCATGGACATAAATTAGCAGCTGTAGAGCCACATGATAGCTCCATTAAATACCTATCTCAGACCCTCACATCATTTGAACATATCTACCACACACACAGTATTCCCCCAAAATGGCAACATAGGGTCACGTAACAACCATTTAATTTAGGTGTGCCCACAACAGTGGGCAGGGCTACTTTCATATCCAATTCTCCTATGCCCAGCGCACACTACACGATCATCCAGCAATCCAATTTTTGAAGAAAATGGCAATTACATGAGATATAGAAATCTGAACAAACATCATCTTCCCAATTTAGTTTCTGAATAATGATGAGAATACTAAAAACCAGATTTTAAATGCATTTAAGTCTAAAGCTGAATCAGCTTCAAATTGTAGATAATCACACAAATGGTCTGTTACTATGATGATGACCTGATTTAGCTTTTCCTTCTCTAATAAGCATCAAATGCCTTGGAAGTTAGATTTTAGAGTGTTCATATTAAATGCTATTGCAAATTCTTCCAAAAACGGTTTTTATTCAGATCGTATAGTGTGCGGTGGGCTTAACTTTGAGAGTAAAGTGTCATGGAGACCTTGCAAATGTCACAAAATTGTTTCAACTGCCTCGGGATAGCTATGTCCCAACCCATATCATAAAAATGGCCTTGCATGGCCCTCATGATTAGGCTTTACATGTAAGTGTGACCGCACCATTGGAATATGAGGATGTGAAGATATGGGGAGTGACCACCCAAGCCAGCACCTAAATACACAAGGAAAATAGTATAAAATTAAAACAGATTGAGCTCAAATCATATATCATACATTAAGGCCGAGGGCTGGAAGAGCAAAGGTAATTAATAGGTTAGCATCCCTTTTCTCAGCCAAGGGAATATATCACCTGTTGAGAGCCAGAAGGGTGTTAACTCTTTGACTTTGACACAGAGTTAATGCAGAGTTAATGCCCTCCTGACTATCAAAGATGATATCATGAGGATCAGGTGAAGAAGAAAAAAAATGAAACTCTTGTTAGTGAAATTTAAATCAACCTGTATATTGCAGTGAATGGTCTGTTCACATATGAAGAATGTCTCAAGTGTAAAGAGTGGATAGTCATGTGGCCAAAGACATGAAAAGTGATATTTAAGAGTTGATTGTGAGATGGAGAAATGATTGATGGAGAGGTGGTGAAGAGGAGGATGGAAAGAATAAGAAAAAAGGATGGAGATCTTGTTAAGAAACCAAAGATGAGCAGATAATTGTAGAGCGACAGGGGTGTCAAGTCCGACAGACATGGGCACTATACAAGAACCCATTATTATCATTATTATTATTATTATTATTATTATTATTATTATTATTATTATTATTATTATTATCATTATTATTCACAGAGAAGTGAATGAAAAGATGATGATAGAGAGATGGATTAGGAGAACAGAGAGGAGAAGGGGAAAAGGAGATGGCAAAATGTATATGAAGGAGAGATGGAGAAGCTGGAAGAGATGGAGAAGATGGAAGAGATGGAGAAGATGGAAGAGATGGAGAAGATGGAAGAGATGGAGAAGATGGAAGAGATGGAGAAGATGGAAGATATGAAGAAGATGATTGAGAGATGGAGGCAAGGATGATAGAGAATGTGGTGTAGAGAGAGATGGAGAAATGATAGACTTTTCATAGAATCACATTGAATATGACAAGGTATAAATAAAAAATATGATGAATTTCATTAAAAGGAGCAGTTTTTTTATAGAGGTGTATGTGATATAATGTGCAAGGCTCAGGAACATTGGTTTAACCCCATGGAGCATGGACTCAGTAAAACCAGGTATAAAATCATGTAACAAACAGCAAACTGATATATAAATATAAGATCCCGAAATGATTACGGTAGATGTAATGAACAGAAAGGCAGATAGACAGATTATAGGCAAAATGTATGGATGGAGTACTCAAACAGATAAGGTGATAAGGAGAAGGTACATGTAGATCCATGGATAGGAAAAATGGATGGACATTGACAGGAAGTATTGAGATTTGAATGAGATATAGAGAGATAGATTGACAGAAATCAGGTTTACAAACTGAAAGGAGAACGATAACTTCATGGAATGAACAGTTCGCAAATTGAGAGATAGACAGGCAGGTACGCAAACAGACAGGTGCAAAGATAGTACAAAAGGATAGATAGATAGTAAGAACAAACAAGGAGGGGGTGATTTAAAGTCAGTACCTCCGTATGCATCATCTGTGGGTTAACATGAGGATGGTGGTTGGGGCTCGAGGGAGGCGCCCCGTGGTAGTACTGGCTATTGTACATTCCCTGCTGCTGCTGTCCGCTCTGTCAAAGGTCAAAGGTTAAAAATGAAAATGGTCCTTCATTAGTTCGCATGGAAACAAAAAAAATAAAAAAATCTGGTTAGTGAATAATTCACAGGTCCATCTGAGCTGGGGCTTTTCTCGTTCAGTTGCAAATATCATATTATTTGTTGTCATGGTTACAAGTGGTTTGTACTGTTGTCTCATATTTCTGGATGAAATCCTGAGGGAAAGAAAGGCTGAATTTAGCAATAAGGTAAACACTTCTCAACCTCGTCACTTATTCATTCTATCCCATCAATACAACCCATGTATCATCTGAGAGCCACAGGGGCATTCATGGACTCAAATCTCTTTACCTAGATTTAATGCCTTTCTCGCTCTTAATATATGGTGTGTGCTAAGGGATTCTTTCTGAGATGCCCATGGTTACACTTGTTAAATTGTAATGTCATGATGTTCAAAAGAATCATTCTTGGCATTCAGTTGTTCAATTCAATACCCATTTAGTGTTATTCACTTTTCATTCTCCTGGTCAGAAAGGTCATCTGTCAGATAATGAACTTTGCCCTCTGACCTCAAATACCATCTGTCAAATAGGGGGCATTTCATATCTCCCCTTTAAAAAGCAGAATTTAACTTCTGATCATCACTAATGTTTAACCCATGGCATAAAGACTGGTCAGTGACCGGTACAACAATTTAGTGAAAACTATTCACTCTAGGGCTCAACCTCTTGCATCTAGCAATGGAGTATATTCAAATAAGTGCTGGGATACTATAAGTTGCTATAGATACTTCATCAGTACTTTACATACCCTGATGCCTTTAAATTGACTTGCAAAGAGGGTGAACTTGTGAAAGGCTTCAATTTGACCGACCTGTCAACTTTTGTTTATCCCTGTACGTGCCAAGTAATCCCTGGCACAGAACATGAGTAAAGAGCTTCACTATAACATTCTGTATCAGAAGGAAAGTAGTTATACAAATGAAAGTCTGTACTGAACTTTCCTGAATCATTTAGGGGTGTTGAAATTTGGTAATATGTTAAATATGATTTGTCTAAACTCTGCAAGATCAAGAGATAGATTCAATGTCTAAACACTCTGCACTCATGTGCAGTAAATGGGTTCCTGGACCGGTATTCAATCCAATACTTATGATAGAAATACCGTAAATCTCTGTGTATAAGGCACACTTTTTTTTGCCGCCGAAAAAATTTGAAAAGTCGGGGTGCGTCTTATACACAGGTACAAAAAAAAAAAAAAGTTTCGATTTGTGCCCCTCCACCTGGCACTATGCCTGGCAATGTCTCCCAGCTCAGTAATCAGTGTGTTGACTCACCACTCGGAAACTAGAACACTAAAATTTGTCTGTCATCTTGGTTTGAAAGTAATCTTTCTAATAGATCTCAATATGTAGTTTATAATAATAATTCCTCCAATTTTTCTTCTATTACACATGGCATACCACAAGGTCCTATCCTAGGTCCTCTACTGTTTTTAATTTACATTAATGATCTTACACATTCTTCTAAAAAACGACATTGTTACTATTATTTGTGACAAGTTCACAAGCACAAATTGGCGCCTTCAACTGCACCTCGCAGTTAAATGAAAGTCCTTCCACGCGTGGGTTTTTTAACACAGACCTGGCTTGCTGCCGACAGAGTCAAAAAAAAAAAAAACGGTGCGTCTCATACACAGAGATTTACGGTAGAGTATTTTACTTTGGTATTCAGTTGAAGCTTTTGGCTAAACATTTTTCCTAAAGAGTATTTCTTCCTCCTTCAAAGCAGACCTAAGACAATTATTTTGGACGCCATGATTGTCAGGCATATGGCTATCATAGGCAGTTATCTTGAGCTGCGCACAATTATAAGAGCGCGCATTTAATGCGACGCGCATAATCATGGATTGACCATGTGACGTCACAATGCTTATCAGTAAGTATTTTGCCTTAAAGTCCACTTGCTTAAGTAAAATGCTCAGATATGATCCGAATACGAGTTAGACATATTACTTAGCCAAGTAAAATTCTAAGTAAAACACTAACTCAATCTGCATACTGAATTGAATATGGCCCCAGATAGAAGAAATTCCTTGAATGCTAGGCCAAAGTCAGGTAGTCCTCAGGAAAGACACATGTATACTATGATTATTATCATGATCATTACAATCCCCTTATCTTACCATGCCATAGTCTCCCATTTGTTGCTGGTCCTCTTGTTCTTTTAAGCAGACCGTGGCTGTAGCCGTTGCAGTGGCTGTTGCCGTTGCGCCCGCATTGACCGTTGCTGCGGCTGCTGCCATCACTGCCGCTGCTGCGGCGGCTGCTGGCTGTGGGAACTGTCCTGGTGCCGCCTGCTTCTGAGGACCAGGGTGGGGTCCTCCCCCTCCCGGTCCCATGTGAGGAGGAACGTTGTGGGGCTGGTTGGGGTATCCAGGGCCTCCCATACCGGGTTGCATGCTGTGAGATAGTGATAGAACATCAACAAGCTGTATGAATACTTGCAACTAAACTGACTGGAGATTGAAAGCTTTGCACCTTATCTGATTGGAAGTGTTATTTATGAAACCAAGTATTCTCCGCCAAGTGATCAATGACATACAGAGAGGGTAATACCAGGAAAATGATCATATCAACTTACTTTCGATTCACCTATAAATAAAAGTAGGAAGCACACCTTCCGCTATGAAATACAATAATTTTGCAGGTAGATTTCCAATACAATATCGAAAAACTTGCCTTCATATTCATTTCATATATAAAGACTTTTATACAGAATACTTTGTTTTCCCTCAGGAAACTGTGAATGTATTAGGGTCTTTGGGAGACCTTCAATATTTTGGATATGTAAAATCAGTATTACATATTCTGGTCAGTAAATAGTGAAGAAAACAATCACAGAATAAAATAATGATATAATAATGTTTTGATAATCATTAAATCCATTTACACAAAAGAGAAGAAAACCAGCAAAGAATCCCCAATTTAACAGATATGTTAATAATTGCTTTGCATGAAACTTTCCATTAAGTCTTTTAAAGCAATTTTGCTTCAAATTATTAAAAGAATTAACCATTAACCATAACCTTTCATGCTAATTGTTTGGTTTGATTCCTATATACATGTACTTCACATGTAGATGAACTATAAAATTAAATACAAGAGTAATCTTGAAGAAAATTACATTGAAAATTGTATATAATATGACTTTGTTCATGAACTAGCCTATCATAAGAATTCAACTGATCATCTAATTGTATAGTTAATGAAACATAAGAGTCAATCCTTGAAGAAGGTGGATTGGTACCTGTTTTGGCCCCTGTAAGGGCCCCCCTGCCCTCGATAGCCTGGCATCCCTTGCATGTTGTAAGGCTTGCTCTGCCCTACCGCTGCTGCTGAGAAGGGGTGCTGCTGCCCGTTATATTGAGCATTCATGTTACCCCCCTGACCTGAGAGGGATAAGAAAAGAAAATAAGAAATAAGTAACAAATGACTTTAGTGTCTGCAATACATAGTTATAGAACACTTCTAATCCATTCACACCTACAAGACAGACACCAGACTAACAATGGACCCAACAAAAGACAAAATTGTAATACAACAAATGACTAAGAATTAGTCAGTAGTGGTTTGGAGTCGGTTGACTAAGGTATTACCATTGGTACAGCAATTTGAATTGTATCTTCACTGTCAAAACTTAAAACCTAAATATTTGGTTTATTCTATGATTATTGCAGTAATGACTATATCATTTGTGAGCAGTGCTTTAAGATTCACCTTCTGGTAGCATCAACAGAGCAAACCTAGGGTTAAAATAATGTTTAGTTACATTTGATTTATATCTCAATACATAAACGTAGACTGATATTAAACAGAAGCAAAGATACAGCCATTAATCTCAAAACCTTGCTATAAAGCACATGTACAATTTGCACCCATGTCATGATGACACATTTATAACTTTATTGATGTTGATACACAGATACAATAAAAATTGACAGTCCGTAAATCACACTAGTACAGTTCTTCACTGATCAGGTAATAGTGGTTTATTTCAGAACATCATGTAACCTATCCAATTATTTAAAAATCAAATATTACTTTTCTAATTATAGTAATCAATATTCCACTATTACCTCCCCCATTACACTTGACACTAACAGGGGGCCGATGCACAATGTCCCTAAATGTTAACTCCAGACCCCCACAATAATGATATTCAACATGAGCCCACCTACATAAACATGTGGTAAATCATGTTATCATCTAACTATTAGACTACATTCATTACTATTCAACTGATCATCTACTTCTACTTCTACTACATCAACCCACATCTGAACTCTTTCTATGCCACACAAATAATTTCCATGTGTCAGATTGTATTTATCATGGGCTAGATATACCAAAGGCTTCAAGATTATATAACTGTTTCCAGTGCAAGATTAATCTATACCAGTGTTACAAGGGCTGTCATGGAGCTAATCAAGACTGAAAATGTGTAATTTTGCAAAGCCATTGTGTTGCACAGACCAATTCTTTTGTCAATTGGTGCCTATAGTTTTGTGCAAAATTGCACGGTAAGTGGCAAACAACCAAAAGTGTTAAAAGTCTCCCTTGATTAGCATTGAACTACTCATACTCTACATGAGAATTAATAGTCTTCCTTGCTTTGACTACATGCATTCACCTACCTCTAAACGATGTGTTAATCATGTTATCACTGGTTTGTGTCACCCCCCAGACAGTGGTGACGACACTCAAAGACTGCTGGGAAGGCTGCTGAGGCTGGCCCTGCCATGCAGAATCGCTGATAGAGAAGAAAAAAATTAAGGTTCATAATATAATTAACAAAATTGATATATATTTCTAAATACTTAATTCTAAATCAGATTTTAAATCTATTATGATTCACGGTATCAATATCCATAGATAATGACAGGAGACAAGATTTCTATTTTGTGACATGAAATAAGAAAATATTGAGCATCTCTATAATCTATTATCTTTGCATTCCATGAATGGAAAATGTAACACAAATAAACAATCATATATATCACACTGTTAACATATGAAACAAGTGAATGAGTTTTGACATTGGAAAGAAAATGGTTGCTTAAAAAAAATATTGCGGGTTCGGTTTTAGCTCGATGGATCACTTTAAAAGGGGAAAGGCAGAGGTTTGTATTAAAATTGGCTTGTTTTGTGAGCAAACATGATTCACAACGCTAGATTGGATAGTAGGAAGTCTTTCATTCATGCTATTCACACCATTCACAAGTACTATACATACTCTATTAAACCTCTACGACCCTGTTAACACACGATAATGAGCAGCATCTCTCTCTCTCTCTCTATCTCTCTCTCTGAATCTCTCTGTATCTCCATCCCTCCCCCTCTCTCTCTCTCTCACTCCCTCTGTCTCTCTCTCTCTCTCTCTCTCTCTCTCTCTGTCTCTCTCTGTCTCTCTCTTTCTACAGCCCTGTTCAGACACAATAATATGCAGATTTCCCTCTTTCTCTCTCGCTACCTCTCTGGATTAAATACATGCAAGATGCTGACAGTATTCATACAATTCATGAGTACATTACTTTACAGGTTGAATGTGGTTCTGCTTACAGTTTAACATGGTCATTAAAGAGGTTAAATTTTTTTACCTGGAAAATATTATTTTAGGGTACAAAAAATGGGAAGAGTTGCCCCAAAATGTGTCACAGTTGAAAGTCTAATTTGCCCACTTCAGATTCCCTAATGTTTTGGTTATTACAAGACTTGAAAATTCATAATATTGTAATTACTTGAACAATTTCACTGATCAGTTTCACTGACTTTCCTGCTTTTCTTCAGAGTAACTGCCTACTAAGGTTACGTTTCTCATTAATCAAAGACAAGAAAATTAAGGGATCTTGAACCTCTCGTCAGTATCCTCGTTGATTCATTCAATTAATCAGACAATGATTTATTCCAAATACTGTTCGATCATATTTTGTTCTAACTTCCTTCAATCTCCAAGCAATGCCATATTTTCCAATGCATGACGATATTTACATGTAGTTGCGCGCTTGCTAGGTGCCTTGTACCGAGACAATTGCTATCAAGGCTTTCCATCTACTTCTATCTCCATTTTTGTTTGTTTTTGTTTTGTTTGCAATGCGACGTTACTTCTGTTACCAGTCAGCCAAATGAACTTATCCATGTATTTGATGCACTGTCTCCCTCTGCTTCTCTTTCCCTCAATTTTTCCTGTCAGTATCCTGTTTTCTGTGCCTTCTCTTTTCATAATATGCCAAACAAACTAAAGTTGTCTTCTCCTTATGATGTTAAGGAGGGATCTATCGACACATGTCTTATCGAGCAATTTTTCGTTTGATATTCTGTCAGTCCAAGATATCCTTAGCATTCTTCTTAAGAACCACATTTCTGCTGTCCAAGGATTTATTCAACGTCCAGCTCTCACAGCTGTGCAGGAGGACGTACCATACATAACATTTCAGTACCCAAATTTTAGTGGTCATTTTTAGGTTTCATTTTTCATTTTTGCAAATGACTCCTTTGCAAGTGGAATTAATTTCTTTACTTTTGCATCACTCCTCCCATCTGAGGTAATCAAGCCTGGAAGGTAGCAGAATTTTCAACTTGTTTTACCTCTTCTCCATGCATGTGAATATTACATGTAGTACATTATATTAAAAAAAGTCAATATTCTTTTTATTGTCATAGACATTTAAGATTTGATACTATCAAGTGATTTATTATTCCTAGACATCATCAATAGGAGGCCATAGCAATACTATATATTACAAACAGAAACTAATTACTATTAGATTTTGTTGGTAATAGAATTGTGCAATTTTATCAATTGATAATTTTGAAAGTTTACAGCATTTTCTTTCCTACAAATTATGTTTTCATTAACTAAGTCTTAGTCTCACTGATATATCTATTATTTCTTAAAATAGTATAAGATTTTTTTCTTCTTCCTTTTGAGATGAAAGAATAAACTATTAAAACATATCTACAGAGAGGCAGAGAGACAGGCAGAGACAGACAGAAAACAAATAGACAAAAAGACATAGAGACAAAAAGACAGACAGAAAGAGAAATAGAAAGAGAGAGAAAGTCAAAAGAGGAGGGGGAGAGAAAGAGGAGGAGGAGGGGGGAGAGGAGAGGGGGGGGGAGACAGACATCTATAGAATAGTAAACTTACTCATGAACAAGAATTCCCATTAATTACTTATTGCTGCTAAGCTACAGAAAGTTTTAAAAAAGGAAAATAAGACAGGAAGCAAGATCTCTGCACACAGCATAAAAAATGCATTTATTCCTTAAATCTCTATCCTTCATCGAAAAAAGGTGAGCGGAATAGAAACAAGAGATGATCAGACACTCATCATCGACTCCTCAGCAAGTCAAGATAACGCTCACAATTTAAACAGCTCCCTCGGGAGTTGATCAGAGGCGCATAATGGGACCGGTCTGCTAACCGGATAAATGGGATGAAAATAGCCTCAAACTTCTGACTTTACCCCAGCACACTGGTGTGGACAATTGGATTGTATTTTTGTCTTTTGCGCGTCACGATGCAATGCCGAAAGGCTGGAATTTCATTATACGGAAACCTAGGATATAGTTTTGAGCTTCAATTGAACCCTATTTGATGCATTCAGAAATTGAATTTCAATTAAATCAAAGAGAGGAACCCGGATAGCTACAGGGTATTTGGTCTCCTTTTTGTTCTCCTTTAACAAAAAAGGGAATCCATTGAAAATGTCACATTTGCCTAATATGAGATATTTAGCACTTTCCCCCTTTTATTTGTACATGTAAATTTGACCTTTAAAATCTTAATCTATTCTCAATTCATATAAATATTCCTTCTCACTTCCTCCCTTAATCTAATTCAATTGATTTCCTGTCTAGTGTCTGTTTTAGAAGTATTTACATATTTCCTCCCTGAATTAATTTTCTTAGATCCCTTTTTGGATCTCTTCTTTTGGATAAACCTAAACTATACGGGTACAAAATACATAGACATAGAGAAAAACAGAGAAAAACAAAGAAAATATCTATATCACACTGATAAAACAAAGTCCATGCCAATGTTAGAATATGCGCTATCGAGGTGGATAAAAATAATACTTATCTTCTTGAATATGAGAATGGATATAACATGTTACACAGATGAGCAAAGAGAGTAAAGGGGAGGGCACCACACAGAAAGCAAATCAATTAAGCCTAGCAATGCCGTACGTCCCAACGACCTAAAATCAAATTGTCAGATGTTTGGGGGGTAGCTGGTAATAGGTTGAGGGGACAATGAACGACACACTGGATGTATCTTGATTGCATTTCATCCAAGGGATGACCTGCACTGACTTGAGAGAGGTAGTCTGAGAATTCAGAACTGCATCTCTGCTTTCTGAATCACATATGACCGTGTACGAGGGGGGAAATTACCTAGAAGCTGAATGAAATGAGGCGTCTTTTTCGTGGACATGCTGCAACACTCTTCATGAAGGCATCACATTTTCTTTAAACATAAAACTGTACAGTCAAAAGTTTGGAACTTGATAAAGCAGCTAAAGTGTCTCCTTTGCAAGGAGAAAATAATGATTTACATTTGTCTCTTGTTAATTACATAATGTTTTAAAGATTTGTAATGATTGCAAGTAAATTGGTAATTCCAATAACAAATCTAATGACAATGTACTGAAAGCAAAAGAGCTTTAAATAGACAGGCATGATGGCTAGTTGGCTAGTTAATTGTCCTTCCTGAAAAGATTAAATGGTTAGGATCTAAGTCCGATTTATTTACATAAAACCGATGTTTAAGATCATTTACCCAACATGCTGAGGTCTGAATCTCTAGACTAGTGGACTGAGAATGCTTCCCAATATTGAGGGTTAGATAATGCCCTTAGCACACTGACTTGTGTTTAACATAACCCATCCAAGACTGCATTTGTATCTACATGCCAAAGACCAAAAGGTATGGATAATTGGGTGCACTATGCAAGCACCTCCACTGTGCATCATCTCTTGCTGCCTGGTCCCCTTCTCTGGTACCAGAGATGCACAGCAGCTGTGAGTTGATTTAACTCTTCTCCCTTGCAAGCTCTTGCAATCCACCGGTTAACATGATCATTTAACACAATCTTCATCCTTCAAATGAGTTGTAACACTGCCCTCAGAGGTTTGGATATAAAGATGGAAGTGATGAAGGAAGTAATGACTGGAACATCATACATGTATATTGAAAACATTTATATCTTCATTCCAAGGGGAAATGTGAGAAATTTTTCAAGAATTTTTACACAGTGTTTCTTACACTACTTTTTATTATTGGAACTAGCTTTTAAAAAAATATCTAGATGTGAAGCATTACACTGACCTCCGTAGATATGAGGAAAAAAACCCCTTTAAATATTTACAAGATACCATATGAAAACAAGGGAATTGTCTTTAATTTATCATGTAAAGAAGGTTGAATATGTACTTATGTCTCTATAATAATAATTTGTCTTAATCTTTTTATTCCGATGCGAAAGGTTGTCATAGTAATAAAGTCACATTTAAAACATTTTGAAAAGATCATATATTCCAAATTCGAAATACCGGTAGTTTACAATTGGGGACCAAGTTTGGTAACACTGAAATGCCATACAGGCCTACACAGCTCTGTATGCAGTGCTTTTCTGATCATTTTGTTATCATTTTGATTATTCTGAAACCTCACAATACTCATTTGAACTTGCTACATAATCAACCATTGGAAAATCTTCAAGACAGTTACTTTAAAATTTCCAATGCATGACCAGTACTTAACATTATATGCCAGAGTTCCTCGAATGTTATAATGGCTCAATGGTTTCAGTTTCAAGAACATCAAAGATCTAAGAAACTCTAATGAAATAAATCTTCCCATTCCTTGGATTAAAAACAAAATATCTTGTTCTTTTGATTAGAAACAACGTGTCTTGATTTATGAGGAGAGCTTCCTCTATCAAGATGTAACCATGGTAACCATACTGTATCAATGGTCTTCATCATAAGAAATATAATGTAGGATGATGCAACTCTGTAATCATAAATTTACACAAAGGAAC
Organism: Mesocentrotus franciscanus; assembly: GCA_037976565.1. Classification (NCBI taxonomy): domain Eukaryota; kingdom Metazoa; phylum Echinodermata; class Echinoidea; order Camarodonta; family Strongylocentrotidae; genus Mesocentrotus; species Mesocentrotus franciscanus. Next base: position 18,782,787 of record CP137685.1, read on the forward strand.
TATTTTTCACATTGAAACTTATCACTAGAAAGATAAAAACACTTTGATTTGAACATGAACATGTTTGTATCTGCATTTCTACATACAGTCAAACCTGTCTATAAAGGCAACCCAAGGGACACAGTCACAGGAACACTGCAGACAGGAACACTGCTGACAGGTGGCCTTTCTAGACAGGTGCTACAATACATGTTTCTTCCTAGAGGGAGACAATAGTAGTAACCACTATAGACAGGTGGCCAGTACGACAGGTTTGACTGTATTTATTTAGAATAACAGGAAATTTGTACATCTTCTTTTTATAATAATTTTTTAGAATTCAAAATGTCTCTTACAGGACAAGAAACCATTCATACTATTTTAAAGATAAATAATCAGTATACAAGTTGTGCAGATTTGACAGTAGTGATTTTCTTTCTTATCCTTTATCAACAAATAAGCTAATGTAAAACTATGTCTAAAAATAGCTTAAAGGGATTGGGTATCTTTGTCTCAGATTCTAAACAAAATCCTGGATTTAGCTCACGCTGCAATCATAATTATAAACCTTTAGGTCAGTCAGGAATCCCATGACGTTTACAAGCCGATCGCCCGTCTGATTATCAAGATATTTATGATTGGAATTCGAAATTTCAAAGACCGTTTTCCCAACGGTTTTTAAAACACTACAGTCTATCGGGGAAAATGAGTATGGTAACTCAAAGATATTTACTTTTTTTGAGGCACTTCATGATCATTTTGAAGCGCAATTTTTTTAGGGCTTCAATATTACACCATATCACAGACACTGATAACACGTAGGGCCATGCATCTCAGATTTGGCATGCCTTTAAAGGAGAATGAAAGTCAAAAAAATAATAATTGTGCATTTGCAAAATATAATATCAGTCATTTGAAATCACTAAGAAAATCTCAGATCTTGTTCATCATTTTTTGATAATTCAAATTTTAAAAGGTCATTTCATCATGATCCTACCGGTATCGGGCTGCCGCCATACTTTTTATCCTCACCGGAGATTGTGACGTAAATGCGCTATGGATGTATGATTGGCCAACTATATCAATCATACTTATGAGTATAATTGCATGTTTTATTAAATCTTCAAACAATATAATATTTCATTTTTTAATTGAAAATATTATTTTGAATTATAAATAAATTATATTTGTCATATTAAAGATACCATGTCCCTTTTGCAAGCAACATCAAATTCTGTAGAACTTTGAAGAAATTATAAATATGTCATGTATGTCCTATCTGTGAAATTTAAACGTTAGCAGTGTCCTTATATTCAAATTATGCAAGGAAACCTCTTTACTTGCTAGCCTTCACTGTCAGACACTATTGAGTGACTGACTAGCCCTTTTTCATCTTTGGTAATAACATACATAAAATAAGCTGTAAAGGGTACATGAGCATTTGTCTACATCAATAACCCACTTCTTGTAATGGCCAAAATTAAACTGATTGAATCTTTGCGCAGCATAAAACGTACGACCATTCGGTACAATGGTCTGAAAAATTAGACTATTACTTACTGGCTCTATAGCTCCAAAGTCGATTCGACAACTAATAGTCGTTATTTTCCCACTTAAAGACATTTTCAAGCCCCCTTTTTCAGGGAAGCTCTAAATTAGTATTGTCTTTCAAATGCCGTTGGAATTTAACCTTTTCATTATTTTGGCCTGCAAATGGGATATAGTACCTTTAAGACAGTAATAAAATAAATATCTCTATTAAATGTGAGCTGATTAATACATTTTCTGATTGGATGGCAGGGATTTGGGCGTACGCGTGGGAGCTTGATCAGAGCACGAACGCACGCGTATGTCTAGTCTTGGATATTATACATTTTTAAAACCGTTATTACCGATCTTTGTTAGGGTTCGATGTGTTTGTAGATCTCGTACTATCGCAGATCAATTTCAATCATCGAAAACAAAGATAGAAATCAAAAGTTTCGTACTCGTGGTGTATCACTATCAATTATTATGGATGGTCAGCAGCTATATGCATTCGAACCAGTGTATATGGTTCAGGAAATGAGAATAGCTTGAGGCTTGGTCCCTGTATGTAAGCCTTGCGAATTGCACGCATATCCTCCCGTATAGTCAACTTCGGCAAATTGGTCACTGTAAAGGCCGTGGTACCGGCAATAGATATAGGAAGTTTTTAGAAACTTCTCTACTTTTACGGCTGCTGCTCATTTCTGAAAAAGATAGTGATGTTTTGCAGGGTTCAGGAAAGGATGGAATGTCTTCCCTATGGCTTTTCCCGAAAATGTCTGACAGTACGGCATCCTGACTTATTGAAAGCTGTAGAACGAAAGATATCAGTAAGCAGCACATGTGCCGTGTATACATAGTGCATGCTCCTGGCACGCGCGCCAGCTGCAGAGCTAGAGCTGAGCGGAGTACAGCGCAAATATGTCATAACTTTGTACGGGATCCCTGTATTTCACACGTAATGGCAGCTTCCTCTGAACTTGTAGCAGACGATAACCGTCTTTTTATTTTGGAAACTTAAGTGAATTATATATATCCTACAAACATGATTGTTGTATGAAAATATGAGTTTAAATGTCCTCTACATAATGACGTAGGTTACAATGAAGGGTTTTATTCTCCTTTAAAGGCAAATTCTCACTTCAAGTCTTGATTCTTTGGTCAAATATATCATGTAGTTTATTTTTGCTTGTTAGTTATGATTGTTTCAAGGTTATTCACAACATTGAGTATTTGTATAATATATATTATCAGGATATAGCTTAAGACAGCATTGCAGCATTGGAATGATATAGATACTCCAATCTTGAATCATTTAAAGATGAAACTCAGTTATTGCTTTGTAATGTTTATATACCAGATAAAATTAAGGCTATATGTATTTACTTTCTCTCTTTCTCAATCAATATTGATAGTTTTATGCTTTTTATTTATTTTTTTATTTTTTCATTCCCTCTTCACCATTATGTAAGTATTTTATGATGTGTTATTACGTACAAAGTTCCTCTTTTGCATGTAAATTTTCATGCTTTTAGTTTAATAACAGTTTGTATCTGATAATATTTTGTTTGTAAATTGTGAAATGGACCTTGTGGCAGATTAGCCTTGTGCTAAACAATAAATTTTACTACTACTATTACTATTACTACTTCAAAAAGGTACTCTAATATCACTCATTTGCATGACAATAACAAAAGTTCCAAAACCAATTTTTTAAAACATGGTTATCCCAGCTTATTAACAAAATCCTTTATGTGGGGAAAAATCATGTAAATGTTTTCACATTTAAGCACTATAAAATTGTTTTGTTCAACAAACATGCCTACGATAATTTTAATCTTCTTCCACATATTTCATGAAAAAAATTACTTGTGGTGTTACTGCTCTACATTTTCTTGCTTGTCACCTATTCACTCTCTCTTTCTTCAGTTATTCTATCCAGGAATGAACCAATTTTAGAAATGACATTTGACTGTTGATTACCATGACATTTTGAAGATGTCACGATCGTACCAAGAGCAGGAGAGATGTGAGTAACTTAACAGATGGGTACCCCAGACTATTTCCAAAGATTAAAAAGAGGTCATTAAAATGATGAATACCTCACCAAATTGAGACACCTGGAGATGTGAAATGAAGATGGAGGGAGGATTACGTGGGGGAGACATAAAGAAAAGCATGCTGAGAAAGAGGGAAGGTAAAAGAGAAAGATAGAGAAAAAGAGATAGAGCCTCTTTTCAGCATTTTAACAGAAAACTGAGACAACCATTTCCTTAGAAGAAGATACAGAGATAATACAAAAGATAAAGAAAATGAAAAGAGAGAGTGTGACAGACATGCAGGCAGACTGGCGGACAAAGAGAGTGATCTACAGAATAATACCTTCTAGGCCTATGTCAAGTTTTCAGTCACTTTTATTATAGAAGTAAAAATAATATAAAAATATATAGATGATATATCTCTTTTGTAAACAAGATGTTCAATTTTGGGAGGAAAATGTGTAGAGGTATCGGACAAACTCACATATTTCTCTCTTCCCAAGCCAGACAAGCTTTCTGATCAATTGATACCTAACACTTTAATCCATGTACCAAAATTATAAATAGAAGCATCTTCTTCCAAAACTGCTAGACATACAGTAACATAAAGGTCCAGATTGATCCTATTTGCACATCTTAAACACAGATACAGACAGTATTACATAAAACATAAAAAAACAGAAGATTCACATGACTTTGCTAAATTGTATTTGTCTATGAACATTGAACTAGGAGGTATCAGCTTTTCTATCCGTGTTAACATACTCTTGGAGATGATGTCATAGCTCTGCATACATAACAATTTTCCCCATTAACCAGACTGTGAACCTGTGCCAAAGCTAGGTCTGCCTTTCTTCTAGAAAAAAAAATCAATTTCTCATCTTGCAAAATAGTCAAGTCAGATTGTGTATATTCATGTTTTGTTGCTCAGTTCGTATTGATGAAATGTATAAATAGCTTTACCAAATACCATAAGGTGATGTAATTTGATAGCTACTGTCCATTATTTGTTTGTTACAGAGGGTGTTACAAAACATATATGAAAAGGGTAAAAACAAGAAACTTACACAATTTATTAAGGACAGTGATTTTTACAGTAAGAAACCAACACAAAAATGTAGTGAGTCAGTTGTTATTGTGATGAAATGATTTCACAAAGTCAAACCACTCACAAAGTTTGTGAATACTTCATGCATATAAAAGCTTCTGATTTTACAGTAATCTGATTCACGATTAGAGTGCATTTCTAAAGGCTTGACCTCTCTTCATACAGGAGTATGAAGGGTTGTATGACACTTGCTCCTGCGACACTAACCACATACTAAACTTCAGCAATGGACCCGACACTTTACCTATCTAGAACCTGAATCTAGAACTGAATTTCGCAGGAGAAAATATTGGATAAACACCTACCTGTGTGGCACTGGAGGCAGACTCTTCTGCATCTGTTGGTGCATCGAATCTGAGTTTGTCTTGGTCCCAGACGACGAGTCTCCTTCCTCTCTGGACTTCTGGTGCCTCAGGAGCAGGAGCCTCCCAAGATCTTCACACCAAGACGAGAGTTGGGCTGTGAAGAGACAACAAGATCACAAGGATTTAAACTTAATGCTTCACACTGGATGAGATGGCATTCAGTAAACCTTTCTAATGCATGACCCACCCTTATAGAGCATAAAGTAGGAATATTATTATTGTTTAAATTATTTTTTATGTCATGTGTATCACAATGTTACATCATATCATCGATTTGTTTATGTTTCTGTAATGCAAATACAATTTGTGAACTACTTGAGCATTTCTATTAATGTGAGCAAAACAATTTTCCATGTTTGAAAAAACTTTAAATGTACATTGGACCAATAATGATGAAAGAATGAATGGATGAATGAATGAATGAATGAATGAATGAATATCACTGTCAAAGCTTGTCTTGAATACCGATTATGATGAAAAATAAACATCTTCACACCAACATCACCAATAAAACAACTGTTCTACCAGGAGACAAGGAGGTGAAAATTTAAACTTATGGCTTAGCTAAGGACAAGAAGATAGACAACATAATTTCTTATGACAAGGAGGAGAAGGAGGTCGAGGAGGAGAAGGAGGTCGAGGAGGAGAGGAGGAGGAGGACCATGATACAATTAAGCTAGGTATTCGGAAAAGAACAAATCCCAACAGAGAGTTTTAATCCACTTCATGATCATTAATACCAAGTAAGAAAACAGAATAGTACAGGAAGACGAAGAGGATAAATGGAGACGAGATGGACGGCAGGTCTATGGTAAGTTGTATTCAGCCATTCAGAGACAGAAATGCATTGACTCTGTGTTTAAATATAGGAGTTTACACTTCAAACAGATGTACTGCAGTCCAATCATGATCATTAGTAAATTTTACAACTGCAAGTGCAGTAATGTTGGTTACTACTAAAAATTACCACCATATATGGTTCCTTGGAAAGAGATGATAAATTGGACTTGTATGGAGATAACAATATACTAAAACAAGAGGGGTCAATAACCAATACTGTCTATAATCCCAGAATCTCTAGAAATAGTCACTTTCCATCATCTCTGACTTCAAATGAGATGAAGGAAGATTGTGACGTTACCGACCGACGGAGACAATAACAATCAATTCAACACTATGTTTCTAGATCACCTGCTCCGTGAGAGATTCCTCTTATTAAGCCGCCTCCTCATAAACTACTTAGAAATGTATCACGTAGCTAATGCGGATGCGGGAGTTGCCAACCAATGTCATCCATTCGATTTCCTCTTCAGGTTTCACTTGCTTTGTTCTAGAGCAAAGGGCTTCAATTATGCTCGTCCTGCTCCATCTCGTTTCCTTTTGAAGGATACGTACACCAATCTCACCAGACAATTACAATGAATGTTTCTGCACCAACCTTGATTCCTTTTAGGATGCTATGTATCGCCGCCGTAGCTAAGGAACAAGCACACTAATTCCCAGACGATACCTGTCTGTAATTAGAGCAATTCTCAGGTGTGTGAGGAAAGGATGCTAGAGTCATCTCTATGATCCTATTTTTGCAAATGAATATAGAGGTCCTTTGTATAAAGGTCTTATTATGTTAATGAGTCAATCCTATATGTTTGATTTTACGGAAATTTCATTCAGTAATAAAGAGAAATGGAGAATTGCAATGAGGAAAGAGAAAGATACCGATGTATCTTTTGATAGTAATTCAAACTGGAGTAAAGAATCACTTTGAATATCGGTGATGATCTGCACAATTAGCATTATTATCTTCCATGATTATTGTCTGTTATTATCATCTATTGATCTAACATCGATGTATCAGAACCAATTAAGACCACCAGACCACAATATCATCAGGAGTAGCTATAGCACAGGGCATTTTACATGTAGGAGCACGATGCATAAAGGTGTCTTTATCCTTCAAAGTGAGGAGGAGTACAAACCAGTTTAGTCTAAACAGGGCTAGAGAGTCTTTCTTGGCTCCATGCTTGGGGTTCAAGATCACTACCCCTGAGGGACTCCAGGATGGAATGTGAGAGAGAGGCTTGGATAAACAGCTAGAAAATGGGAGTGCATTCCTCTGCACCAAGGATTGAGCTATCTCCTTCAGGATTGCACAGGTATGACGTAGGCACTCAGCAAGGTACGAGTGCTAGAGTCAGAGGAGGGTGTCACAGGAGGGGAGGGGGTGGGTGGAGGGTAGAGGGAGGAGAAGATGTGAGAGAGGAGATGAGGTGGTGGAAGGAGAAGAGATGGGAGAGGAGAAGATGGAGTGAGGAGGGGGTAGGAGGAGAGGAGGTGGGAAGAAGAGAGGGAAGATGGGGTCCCAATAGAGGTTCAGTAAATAGGGCTAGGATAGGGGTGAAGGGGTAAGGGGCTACATGGGGTGAATTTGAGGGGCTGTGATGGGGGGGGGGGGTAATACAGGACAAGTTTGCCAAGGTATGATGTGGAAACTGGCAAAGTGCTGAAGCTTGTATTTCTACTTTCTTAATTTCTTAACTTGATAATGCATCTCAGAAAAGTTTTCTTAGATAGATGGTACAGTATAAGGGTGCTATATTATTAGTATAAGTATCATTATCATTATTAATATTTACCCCTAAACAGACACCATCATCTTTCCTCAATCAAACAAAATGATCTTTCACTAGTGACCCAGTACCCTGTATCAGCAGTTAACCCCATTCTTTGTCATTTAAAATGAATTTTCTTTAAATCTTGCATTTTGTTTCATTATTAGAATGGGTATGAATTACATATCATGGGAACAAAGTTCACTGTGCTCATTTAGTTTTTGGATGAAAAACCACAATATTAAGTAAAAGATTTCAATTCGGGAAGAGACTTCCTGCCAATAACACATAGAGGGTTAAAGAACAGAGACAGGAGCTGTGAGCTGAGAACACCAAAGGGTGAAATGGGAAGGGGGTAGCTTGTGGAGAGGGTGGGAGGGGGGGGGGGTGAAGGAGGGGAAGGGGGTTATCCTGCAGCTTAGCCCTGACCCAATCTCGCTTGGAAACATGTATGCAGCAAAGTTTCCGGTGACGAGAGAAGAGCATAAATCTGCTGGCTTAGAATCCAAACAGGAGGAAGCGCTTTCCTAAACGTCTCGACTCCTTCTACAAATCCACCCCTGGAGGTAGGGTACCGGTATTTTAACTTTAGGAACATTCCAATTCTACACTTTTGTCTGCCCCTTCTCTATCTCTCATGCCTTCATATAAATTTCAAGTACATAAATATCATGCAGCATGTGTAATTACTAGCCTACAAACAAAATGGTTAACAGGAACAATATTATGACTTGTGCCAGACAGATAAAGATATGTATGAATAGAACATCATTTACACTATCAATATCTCCTAACAAAATACAAGCTCTGAAAATCTAAATTTTCTAAAAGACTGAGGAAATCTTACTTTTCCTACTTAAAAAACAACTTGTAAGCACAAATATAAAATGTTTAAAAGGTCAGACTTGAGCTAAGCCCAAATCAACTTCATAATGCTTTTGACAGGAACAACTATAGTACAAAGCATACACTATGAATGAGGAGAAGACAGGCTAAATCACTCAGACCTTGTTTTAAGACTGACTAGAGTTCCTCACAGCCAACTGTGAATGTAGTCCATTTACTTCCATGTAAGCATGAATTAAGCTCTGTAAGACCCCGTTCTCATTCACTTCGTTGGAGCCGTCTAACTAAGATCCGTTCCTCAGGAGCGGTTTTTAGGTGAGTGAGAATGGTCAAAGTGGTCCAGGAAGTGAACTTCTGGACCGCTCCAGAAGACCACCTCGGCAGGTGGTCTTGAGGAACGGGTCTTATTAAGAGCGGTTTGGAGCGCTCAAACGTGCGAGTGTGAATGGAAGTGAGCTAGTGACGTTCCGCGCGAAACATGTAGTACGGTACATACGCTTAGTATTCCGCGCGCGAAAATATTTACCCGCTGACCTGAGCTGCCATAGCAACAAGACCACTTTGACTCGTGGAGCGGTTTGAGCCATAAAAAACTGCTCGGAGTGTGAACCCTCGCAAACCGTTCCTCTGGAGCGGTCTAACTAAGACCACTTTCAAAGTGAGTGAGAACGGGGTCTAACACTTGTACCTTTCATGTACACTGTAACAAAGTGATGGATCCAGGAGGGGCAGGTGCCCCCCTCCCCACACAAATAAGTCTGCTATGGACCCCTTCTCATAGACCCCGTTCTCATTCACTTCGTTGGAGCGGTCTAACTAAGACCTGTTCCTCAGGAGCAGTTCTTAGGTGAGTGAGAACAGTCAAAGTGGTCCAGGAAGTGGACTTCTGGACCGCTCAGAAGACCACCTCGGGAGGTGGTCTTGAGGAACGGGTCTTATTAAGAGCGGTTTGGAGCGCTCTAACGTGAGTGTGAACGGAAGCGTACTTTGAACGGAAGTGAGCTAGTGACGTTCCGAAACATGTAGTACGGTACATACGCTTAGTATTCTGCACGCGAAAAAATTTACCCGCTGACCTGAGCTGCCATAGCAACAAGACCACTTTGACTCGTGGAGCGGTTTGAGCCATAAAAAACTGCTCAGAGTGTGAATGCTCGCAAACCGTTCCTCAAGACCTGTTCCTCTGGAGCGGTCTAACTAAGACCACTTTCAAAGTGAGTGAGAACGGGGTCTAAGTAGTGAAACACACTTTTACACATTTTATTTTTTGTGAGATACTGTGGACATTGTTCCATCCCCTTGTAAGTTGTAGTACAACTTAAAAGAAAAAGTTTTCTTTCTTGACAGATTTTTTGTTGTTGACATTTTGCAACCCCTCGAATCCTAGATTCATAAATTGGTCATGGATGAATTGATGGACAACACTCTGTCATCAAGATTGCCTTTAAAAGTCCTTTTCCTGTCTACCCAGTGGCTATGATCACCATATATGTATTTTGATTCTATGTTTGGTTGGAAATACGCTGTAAAACCACAACCACAATTGTTGGTCTAAACTCCAAAAATATCAAATATCTAAAAGGAATTTTGAGCCGAGTTGTATTAAAGATCACTTACACAAGGAAGTCATAGATTAGACTACGTCAGATCAGCATGACTGACTGGAAATCAACACTAAAAGAAACAAACAGTGTAATATATGCATGTATGTACTCTTGATCATTTTGTTTTGCGGAAGTCAGCATGACTGACTGGAAATCAACACTAAAAGAAATAAACAGTGTAATATATGCATGTAAAACTATGTAAACTTGATCATTTGTATTTAAGAAACATTTTGGGAAAGTTGTATATTTACTTGTGACTCTTTCACAAGGAGGTCACTTCCTGTGAATATTTAATTATGTTTTCTTATATTGTATTGTTACATGGACACCTAGTATGGCAAGGACCTATTCATTTGTTGAGTGAAAGTCAGAAGAGCATTAATGTATATACAGCATACAAGTTAATCTAAACAGACAGGTTCTTCTTCTTTTACAAAGCTAATTTTACCAATGATATATACTACTCGGAAAAACCATTATCATGTGAAGAAAACAATAGAAGAAAAAAATTGAATTGTTAACATGAAACACAGAAAAGACAAGACAAAAAACTGCACAGCTCTTCTTTCCATTGAGGTTTATTTTGGGGCTATTATTACAGTTATTTGGGGCTCACTTTCCTTTTTAAAACCACAACCATTTATTGGAAACACACCAGTTATAAACCCCTAGAAAGGGGCCAAGACAGAGGATATACACTTAATATGCTTAAAATGCTTAATATACATGCACTACATTCATCTTCTGGAGATGATTCAATTTTCATGGAACAAGCATTTACTTCTGGGTTTAACTCTGAGATACTTCAAACTGTGTATTCAATGATTCAATGATTGATATGTGCCTAAATACTGAAACCCTATATTCTACAGAAATATCAGGAAAATTTGTAACTTTTCAAGCAGAATAATTCTCACTTTGTGTGTTTAGAAGTAGGTATTCCTTATTTTATTCATCTAAAAAGGGTTTCATGTATATTGGAGAAAATAATCCTATGAAAATCTTATCATGAAGAGCTAAAAATAAATAAAGAATTAATGTCCGTCTGGATTTTATAAAACCACACTCCAACAAAAGAAGAGACAAAGAAGAAAAAAGAACAGAAGTACTACAGCCTACAAAGCTAGACATTATTGTTTCACAGCTCACAATGAATAGACACAATGCAAAAGCCCACACACAGGTATCAAAACATACATGTAAAAGATTAGCTTGCATATAACTCAACAACCAACAAATACACAAACTCTCGACACAAAACAAATTATCCTCTCTAAGTCGCCTATTGCCAATAAGGAAGACAAAAGGGCAAAATATTATGGATAGAAGCGGAAAGTAAGATAGAAGACTGGTTCCTGTAGAGGAAACCTGATTCTGGCATGGATCGAGAGTTCAAGAACATGACGGTTATGAGGAAGATAGGAGGGAAATCTATGCTGGCACTGACGCAGGGTTGCTGTGCTGGAATTGTGCCTTTTTCATTGTAAAGGATAGTAGGGTGAAATGGAGACAATACCAAAACAAGTCATACATGTGATTGAACCAGCAATCTCATTTACTTCAAGTTTGGAGAGTTAACTGATCTAGCACAACGAGGCAATACCAACACTATTTTTTTAATCACTGACAGTGTGTTGAATATGAAAATATCGGTCTATATCTGTATATATAATTGTACATTCAGCAATAAAAAATTAAGTGCTGTCAAATTTTTTTGTCAAAAGTCATGCATTACATACAACTCCTGATAAACATGTAATCCCTGAACGCCTGAAAATGAGTCAATACCTTTTACATATTTTTTAAGAATGGTCTTATATGAAATTTATTATCCCTTCTTCTGCTTCCTTGCTAGAATTTTCAGCCATTTCTTGTGTCTGATTCTTAAAACATCATTAAACTTCTATAACAGTATCAATTATTAAGCAGGATGCAATAATGTTCTGTTCCTATTTTCCACATGGGCTGTATAGCCATATGTTGATTAAGGGAAATTCCCTACCAGGGCTATCAACTGTTGTTATCACCTGTTAGATGGGGGTACTTAACCTTAGTCTAAATACACAGACCTGACTGTGATCCATTATTTTCGCAACTGGGGTAAGTGACTCTGCCAAGTAAACGTTATTACATAATGCCATACCATCAAAATCTTATTAGCTGAAAATTTATTGTAATCTCTATGTATCTGTAGGCTTCTCCTCGAAACATGCACACCATCTTTTACATTTGTCTGACATAGCATTGTCTTACATAGCAGCATGTATTTAATCACCAAGTTGCAAACTTCTTTATAGAAAACTTTCCAGTGCTGCATATGCTACAGAAGACTTGCATTGTACAACAAATACTCTAGTAAATTACAACCCTTGATAAAACACTACCTATCTCTAACCCTACTTAAACCTTGCCTCAACTCAATCACAACTCAAACCCTCAATGATTTGGGTCCTTATGGGCTAACCAGCTTTCCAAGAAGCCCAACAAGAAAGTAATCAAGTTCCATCCATCCATCCCTGCAAATATCTAAACTTGCCAGTAACAAATTAAACATTTCACAAGTTTTATCACAAATGATACATGCCTTGATAGAGTAAAATTTTAAGCTTTGTTGCTCATAACTATATTTCCAGTCCTCCCCCAAAAAAAAAAAAAAAAAATTAGCCCTGAAAAATAAAGCTCCATCCTCCACAAATGAAACAAAAGTACTGTACTGATCAAAATTTAATTTGATTTAATTCACTGGTCTGGTAATTATCACTATGTTTACAAGGCATCGATTTGGTTTTATCTATACATTCATATATTCTCATTTTGAAGGGGAAAAATGCCCTTGGTACTCCTCGATAGTCAATACTGACATCGGACTGGTAATGTACAGTTTTGGTAAGCCCTCAAAAACTTTTAGTCAAATTTCTTTGATTTTAGATGATTGATTGGAAAATACAAGCAATACAAAGCTATTGTGAAGTTTTTTCCTCCTCAGGTGAAATATTAAACAAATGAGAGGTATGGAACAATATAGATACCATCCTGGGACGTAAATTATAACAATGGCAACCTGCAGTACACATGTGTAAAACCATCGAGGACTATGTGTATATGCTACAGTCGACGCATACGTTATCTCTAAACGAAGCGCTGAGATTAATGTACCGGGAGCCATCGGGGTGATAGGGTCCTATTGTAGGAGAGTTTATATATAGAATCCCTGCAGATATTTAAACTACAATTCAACTACAATCTTGGATAGCATACCAAATGATCTCGCACATATATGTTTTGAGTATAGCACAACATGTGACTATATTCAACATGTTTCTTTCCAATTTCCTTTATGCTACCAAAACTGTACATGATCTTTAAAGGCTCAACACCATGTAGGCCCTTGAGCAAACACAATACCCCAGTATCCTATCATTACTTTGCAGTGATGGGCGATGCGTGGTTGATGAAACAACCCGTGTGTCGTTACACGCAAGCCAAAATGACACAAGCGTGCATTCTGGCCGGAGCATGACGCGGCAGGGTGCGTGGAATCCGGAATGCCGTTCATGCAGCGACAATCGCATGGGATGGCATAAGTAGAATGTCACAGACGGTTGTTCTTCTTCAATCGCAATCTCAAAGGACCCTCTTTACACAAGACAGCTGGAACGGTTCTGATAATTTGGTTGATGTGTTTCTTTGTGATATATCTCTGATGTATCTATCTCATATTTTCTATGTGACTCCAATTTTCATTTCTCTTCTTAATCCTCACATTTCTAACTCTGTCTGTCTCTGTCTCTTTCTCTCTCATTATTTCTGCAGTATCTTCCCATTTTCTCCCCTTATTTTTTCATTCTCTCTCCTCTTTGTCTACTTATTTCTCCATCTCTACTCAAGTTATCGAAACCCATTGATGTATATCAATCTGGACTGATTACATTTTATTATATTCTTGGTTCTTCTTTGAAATGTTAAACTATCATGGCAGTAACGTTTTCAAAAAAGTATTTAAAGCATGAGCTATTGTTACAAAAACATTCTTCCCTGAAAATAAGATATCAAATCAGAATCCTCAAAGGCATTATCAAAAGGAAACACTGAAAGGAAGGAGCAAAATGGATTATATAAGTGTTACTTGAACATGAAGCCATGATCAGTAGCTTAGTATAAGGCCAATGATATACAAATCTTGGTATACCATGCCCGAGATGCTCCCATCTGTGATGCATTCCAAATCAATGTCTAGTAGTCATGACGATACATCATTTCTATTTCCCTTCTTTTGAATGACTTGTGTGATATAGCGATTGATTTCTCCTGCATGAAACCGATGCCTCCTTAAAATGAAAGCAAGACACGACAACTGCTCAGGCATGATGGGGCCAGGCAGTTGGCATTTTGGTTTCTTGCTGCAAAGATGATTATCTCGATGAGATGAGGTGAAATCAATCCTAATGAGAAGTGGGTAGTCCTTTCATGGACCTCTTGAAGAAGGGAAAACGAGGATTGATGTCCCTAAGATGATACTCTCATCTTCCCACACACTGCACCAAGACTATAACCGCGGCATAATGAAGGCCACTTTAATCGTAGCTGGGTATCTTGGGCTTATCAGCTTCAGCAAGCCAAAGTAATCAAAATCATAAATGTCTCTCCAAGCTATTCCAGCATGAGAGCAAAATTGCTTCTGCACTGGCATGAGAAGATAATTATTGCTGTTCTATACCAGTGTTTGCAATTAAGTAGATTACAGAGTAATCAACACTTTTCTTAACAATCATTCCATCAAATGATAAGTAAAACAGTTAATTGTTTTCTCTGCCAGAACTATAAAGTAAGACATTTTCATTTGTATTAACCATCTTATAGGTGAGTATGATTGTATTACCTAAAGACATGGGAGTTGTGACAAAAAATCTACAGTAATAACTACAAATACAGAGGACATGGAAAGAGTACATCAACAAATCATTTGTTAAACCAGGGATATGTCTTCAAGAATCAGCATTGACATGTAACAAAGTAATAATACAAGGTGGCTCCCCCTAATGGTCCCATATGTGCTTTTTCAGCATGCCACACTAACTTGACTTTACCCTCAGCCTAAGACATAATCACTTTGATTAAATGCACCTCGGAAGATCCCTTAAATTGCATTGTGCGTTCAGCTCGCCTTCCCTTCTCATCCTCTCCACCTCTCGGTAGCTTGTTGAAATTTGCCTGTTATACCATGACAACTACATTGAGGTAGTCTTAACCTCCAGACTCTGCAAGAAAGTGGAGACACCTCTCATCCCCTCCTATCGATGAAAGGAAATGTGGCAACTAGATGGCAAATACCTCACTCAGATAAATGAATTTGAGCAACCAGAGGAGATGATAGAGTAGAACGGAGGGAGAGGCTAGGAGATATGGGTTTAGGGAGGAAGAGAGAAAGAGAGGGAGAGGGTAGAGAGGGGGAGAGAGAGGAAAGGAGAGGAAGAGGAGAGAGGGAGAAAAAGATGGAGAGAACATGCAGAGAGATGGATAAAATTCAAACAATATATAGAGATTCAACTCATTCAAGATTATTTATCACTGGACATGATCAATAATACAGGAATTCTTTCTTCCTCAAAGGAATTCAAGCAGCAGTGTGTGTGCTATTATATCAGCCACACAACTGGGTCTGTAGTCACAGACTATCCTCCACTCCTCATGCTAACAATCCATCCTTCAGTTGAGACTAGAAACAAGACTAGCAGGGTGGAAGAAGGAGGAGGGGTAGGGCTGTGTTGTGTCTGAGGCTAGCATAGTTAGGTATATGTCACGGTATTAATCTTCGTCTGCCTTGCCTGTCATTACGTAAAGCACTTAAGGAATTAAATTCTTTCTAATCGCACGCGCCCCGGGAGATCTACCTCTAATGTAGCGGTCAAATTAAGTGCATTGTATCCTTATCCAGGTCAGTACAGACAATAGAGAAAGACCTAAAGACATCTTTTAACACTTCTTGATAACTGATATTAAACAAAACCAAGACATTAAGAAAGGGGAAGGGAGTAGATCATATTGTTGATCTTTTGGTTGGAAGAGATTGAAAGTCATTTCTAACGTCAACGTTTTTGATAAACGAAATCATAATTTGCCCTTCTGGCTCCAAACATACAATATTACAACATTGCTATCTGGTGTAAGACCTATATTTTCTCATATAAATATGTAAAAAAAGACATAACATTTAAAATCCCTACATTACAAAAGGTTGTTTTTTTATTTCTTGTCTGCTGAGAGCCAGAACGGTGTCAATAATAATTTGCCACTTTCCAGTTTCCACCCAGGTTTAGTAAATGGGTTCCTGGTAGGAATTTGAATGCCTTTAGCACATTTGGGCAGCTGGGCTAAGGCCAGGGTAATAATACTACTTTGTGGGTGCTTTGAGTATCCCCTGGGATGGATACATGCAGCAATATAAATGCATCTATTATTACATATTATCATCAAAAGTATATACATGTACCAGTTAATGCCCTTCAGGCTCTTGGCTGACAAACTGTTACATGTTTCCTATGAGTACATCAATAAAACCTGCCATGTTTGACATAATCACTCTTTATCTGAATCATAAGTATGTCACTGAGGCATTGAGTACTGGTCAAGAACGAGAAACTCAAACATACCTTGCATTCAACATATCGCTAAACAAGTCTCCTATAGCTATACAACAAGTTCTTACATTTTTGCTACTCTGAACGTCATAGGTTGTATGACAAAACGCATGTTTGGGCATCGTTTAAATCAAAAACTTGATAAAGAATTGGGGTCCTGCTTTAGTTTGGCCGGCTGTCATGTCAACTGACCTCATCAAAAGCAGTTTCTTTGTACGATGTTGATATCAAGTCTATCGCAATACGATTATTCTTTATACACGTTTTGTATCAATTCCTGATAGTCTGAATGGGCTACAAGGTCTATATTCTTCCCATCTTCTAATGAACTAAGAAAAAAAGGTTTGCTGACTCCTACTGATGGTCATGTGACATTGTCCTTGGGTCAACAACCTCTGTTGCTTGGCAACAAGGCTATGTGACTGTATTGGAGGTTGAAGATGATAGCCTTGCTTACTTGATGGGTGAGGAAGATGGGGGATGGATAGGGAGGGGGAGGGGAGGGGTAGGGTGGGGAGAATTACAAATAATTGGTGCAGCAATGTAGTAAAACAATCCATTCTACTTATATATACATATATATATATGTATATATATACATATACATAAATTAAAGAAAGACAAACCTAATTTTTTATCTTTTTTATCTTTTCTTTCTTTTATCAAATTGAAATATAAATCTGTAAAAACAATCTTGGGTACCCAATAAAAAATAATGTAGGCCTAAATATCAACCACTCTGGCATCATTACTAAAGACTGGTGATTAGGGGGATAACCATGAATGATACAGGTAAAAGGTTTTCATTCATTCTTCTTCTTTTTTCAAACTGAATCTCATGCTTTGTTTTATAAGTTTGTATTTACAAATTAAAATTTACAGGAAATATCTTGAACACTATAAGTAATATCTTCTTTATGAACTAGAAAAAAAATCATTTTGCGTCATCGTTTTCAACATTATTATTTTTTATTTTTGTTTACATTTTGTATATAATATTTAACTGCAAAAAAAAGACTTGAAGCAGTGTCTTTCAAAGTATCTTTAATATATGAGCTATTTTGGTAATGTGTTGTCTCTACATAGCACATGACCATTCAACTCTGCAGGGAATCAACAAAAATGAATTCACATGATTCATGAAAGTGAAAAGAAAAATTCCTTTTTGAAATCAGGAACTGTCTCAGGTAGTCACATGAGCTACTTACACTTGATAGTGATACCCTAATACAAACATATCCATCATAAATAAATGTATAATACTTGTAAGACAAAAATACCTTTCAGGAAAGTTTTTTTCGAAAGGATTTTCACAGCGAATCAAAAATCAAGCAGCATAAACATGCATTCAAAGTTTCACTTGTTACTCATAATTAAAGTATAGTAAACTTACTTCTTAGCAAAACTGAAAGTAATATATCCTGCTTCCTTTGAGATACAAGCACTGCTTTTTAGATTTTGGATTTGCAATGTAGCATATCAATGTTAACATACAAACTCGTTCACTTTCTAACAAATTGTATGTTGTTACTTCTGTCTTGTCTAACTGCTAAATTTATATGAAGGCATATAGGTTGAGGAACTGGTACGATGTTCAGATATCTGAAGGGCTATATGTACTTAATAATTGTATTTTTGTAAATAAAACATTACAGTAGGATCATGAATGATGTGAAAAATATTCGAAATTTGAACCAATTTTGTTCTAATAGAATTTTCTTTCTCTAAAGGCTGCTGGAAGTTACATGTATGAATCCCATTCAAATGACCGACTGACATAGCATCAAAAAAGCAAACTTAAAGGTCAATGAATGAAAAACAATCACAACACCATACTTAATAGAATATACATGTGATCACAAAGGATTTATGACAATAATACCATTCACATATAAACTAAGGCATATATTTTCATAATGTTCAATTAGTACTCATGATAACACAATCCTCAAATGCTATCAACCTAATAGCTCCTATTTACATGGAGGCTTGAGTCCGCCTTGAGGACTGACAAGAGTCAAAAGCATCAAATAAAAATGATGTAAGGTCTCTTTACTTCTCAACACCGCATCAATTTACATCAATGACTCAAATTTGGGCACAGGTGCAAATTCTACCACTGACAATGCTGCTCCAAACAGTGTCTCCTGTTTGAAAACTAGACAACAATTCCATTCCTTGCTCCCTCGAGAAACAATAAACAGACCTCTTCCCCTTTCCACCAAGTTGATCAGAAACTCAACAAGAGATTTGAGGTTCACCTTACCTTTCAGAGATCATGACACCAGTTCATAAGGTAGGAGCAGTAGTATCAGCGGGCGCATCGTGTTTAACTAGAGGATCGGCTGGAAGGCAGCAAACAGTGGGTACTACTACTACTAAAACTACTACTACGCACATTGGGTTATGATTCTTTCTTCAGCGCGAGCAGTCAGGTACAAATTGTATGACAATAACAGAGACATGTGATCCAGTCAAGAAATTCCATCTATTTGTCTCCTCTGAAAACACTAGACAGGACTGTCAAGAGGTCAACCACACTCCTACTACTCAGACAGACTTGGGGCAACAACAGGGAGATATGGATTGGGGGCAGGGGTGGGGAAGGGAGAAGGGGACGGGGTAAGGGGTAAGGGTAGAGTAATTTGGGTATTTCGATCCAGACTGAGGCAACAAGAGAGGAAGATGGAAGGAGGAATAAGGAGGAGAAAGGAGGAGAAAGAGTGGGTAAGGGTTGTGAGTTGTGGGGAGGGGTATAAAGCCAAGGGAAAGTTGGGTTTCAACCACACTTCCACTACTCAGACAGATTAGGGAGACAACTGAAATACATTGTAGATGGGTAAAGGGAGGGCTTTGTGGGTTGAGTGCAGGAGGGTGGGGAGTGAAAGGGTAAATGGGGAGAGGAGAAAGAGGGCGAAGAAAAATGAGATAATAAATACATAACAGAATAAATCAAAAGGGAAAATAGTGACAGAAAGTGATAAAATATAAGAGAAAAGTTCTAACTTACTAAATGAAATCATTTTTTGTTAAGTTGAAGAAAAAAGATGGATTAATGAAGTCATGACTGAAAAAAGGAGTGACAAGGAGAGATATAAGAGACTACATGAGTTACATATATATGTTATAGAGACTAGCATCAGTACCAATAGCTAGAATATGTGAGAAAAGGTTAGAAAGGTTACGAAAAGAAAAAGCAGGGACAATGAAGAAAAGGTTTATCCCTCTTTTCACAACTCTTGATAGAAAAAAGAGAGGGGTGAGAGAACAAGAGAGAATGCGAAAAAGAGAGAAAAGGTAAAAGGATAAAAGAAAGAAAGCCAGCTCTGAAAGGGGAAAAATACCATGAGAGAGAAAGTCCTTGGCTTCTCTGACCTCAAATTCAGGTCAAATCTACATCACAGTCTCCAAGAAGACAGAAAAGAAAGGAGTCCCAAATATTTTTGAAGTGCATTTAAGGTCAACCTGCTGGTGACCCATTAGTCTTGGGTTGTAGTGACATTCAATGGAAGTGTTCTAGGGTAGAAAAGGGGGTGGGTGGGACAAGGGATCCTCTCTCAAGACAAAACAGTGGAATTATGTCTGAATATACTTATTGCATCTCTCATTGAAGGAATAACAGTGTTTTGAGTCAATGTCATTATTTCTAACATGAAACCAAGGGAGTGTTTGTCACGAATAGTTTATAGTAATTTCAATTTGTAATTGTAGCGGTTGTCCCATGGGGCACATAATATTACAACTGAACTTCAGCATGATACTTCATCTACTCCTTCTTTTCTCCATCTCCTTTTTAAAACTCCTTGTAAATTCCAATGTAAGGAGGGGTGAAAGGCGCAAGAGGGAGGTGGAGGGTTCTCTATTTTCAAGTGTGGAGGTATGTAACTTGAAATTACTCAGTGAGCACTGCAAACTCTGTCAAACATGTATCAAAGTGGGGGTCACAAAGGAGTTAAACTCCAATTAGGGATAACAATTGATAAGCACAGGGTGGGAACGGTACAGTTGTAAGGAAAGAGGGGAGAGAGCAGGAGGCAAGGAAGGGGGAAAGGAGGGAGAGAATGGATGGTGGAAAGGAGAGGGAGGGGGGAGAGAGAGAGAGAGAGAGAGAGAGAGAGAGAGAGATAGAGGGAGAGAGAGAGTGATAGAGGGAGAGAGAGAGTGATAGAGGGAGAGAGAGAGAGAGATACAAGAGATACATACGGACAGACACACAGAGAAAGACAGAAAGACAGAAAGACAGAGACAGAAACAGAGACAAAGAGAAAGGTAAGGGGGAGGATAGGAGGAGAAGGGGGTTATCCCCTTGCTATGTTCATGGGTACATTAGTTTAGGATTTGAGGGAGGAGTACAGGTTGCTATGGGGTTAGTGTGACCTCATTCTAAGTAAAGCCCCTTTCATCTTGAGTTATCTTGCACTGGCCTCAATGTACATCAGTACAAATATTAACATTTCAATGATGTGTTTCATTATTATATTTATGCAGCATACTATCATTCTTTGACAGATTATGATTGACTGTAATTTTTATAAAATATTTCAGAAAAATACCAATGTCCCACATCAAGAAGTCAAAGCTAAGCTGTATTTCTCACATTTGCCCAACCTACATCCGACGAAATCTGTCAATCATATTACAATCTCACAACCAATTTATTAAAAAAGTATCAACATAACTATTTTTTCTCAAAACAGCAATGAAAGAGGCAATTATTCATGTAGGCCTTTACATTGTGAACAAAACAGAAACAAAGTGGACACTATTTATAAGTCAGATTTTCACACTAAATATTTAATATCAACTTATCTTTCATATATCAAAGTATACATAAGATGATATGCAATCATATCATATATGCATAAGTGAGCGTAGCCATTTAACAATTAACAAGTCTCATTGTTTCTTACTTTCTTATTCTTTGTTTTCACTGTTGAACAAAAATACCTTACAGATGCACATGTTCATTAACATTTGAATGGTTACTTGCTCTATCTTTGTAATTTTCTAACGGTTAAATGAATGTGCCCATCCAAGTGTGAAAGTTCGAAACTTCATCTTAATTGAAATTTTTAGGGCATTAATTTTTCCTTCAATTTGATATATATTTATGACATTTTATTGACGATTTATATGAAAATTTCGAACCATAGAGACTGTTGATTTTCAATTTTTGCTGAGCGTATATCTGCAAGTAGCAAAAGGTTGCATAATGCATATTGGCCGACAATTTTGAATATTGGTGTAGAAAAGGGCTACATACATGTACATGTTTGTTGAATCTTGGTATGAAGCATTTAACTTGGGAGCAATAATATCTGGTTCCACCATAGCAAATTGATGTCTTACTGGGCCAGACATGGCAACACACAGTAGGAGACTACATGGCTTTACAGAGGTCAAAACCATCCAGATTTTATTCCAAGTATAGTGGCAGAGAATGCCTGTTAACAAATTGAAGAGAATTTACAAACACCCACAGCAAAGAATCTGTTCACAACAAATAGACTGTTCTCAGTGGATTTCATATGAATATATTATAAATGTATGGAAGCTATGGTACTTTTAAAAGTGTTTCATCTAACAAGTTCTTTAAAAATATAGATGGGACATAATATGACTTCACGGACAGTGACAGCCACATATTTTATTGCGTACAAAAAAAAAATCATTGATTGATGATTTATTTTCTTCCATGCTCAGAAAGCAAGTGTATGTTTGTAAAGAGGCAACAGGAGACCCACAGCTTTAATTCGTTTAAAATTGAGAAAAAATGATATACTAAAGAGCACCTACATCTATATCTTTGTTAAACACGTATTGATTGTTTTTGTTGTTATATTAATGTATTTGAATGTTTGGATAATAAAACCTCAAATCAACGTGTACACAACTTGGATTTCAAACATGAAACCTCCCAAATACAAAGAAAACTGCTCTGTCAAAGAAAAATCATTCCGCCGATGTAAAGATAACTTTTGATAACCAAAATGCCTTTTAGTGACTTGATTTGTTTATCCATAATGACTAACTCCATATCACCTAAGAATAATAATATGATAATACATTGACTCTTCGTGAAGGTAAAGGGCATATTTTTTCACCTCACTGTCTGACAATTCTATCCTTGATCACTCACTTGTCAATGTGTGTACATAGATCCTCTTTTTCAATCAAAGATGAGTTTGAACATAAACAATACCATGCACTTACTCTACGCACGCACGCACCATAGGGTTTCTTTCACCCATGAACAACCAGGCCAAGGTTTCAGGGATACATAAAGAGAATATCTTGTAAAATATTTACCAAATTTATTTCAGTTTTTACACAAAACTCTTTAGAAAGAAGAACAACATTCCAGACAATGATTTCTCTAACGCATAAAGTGGAACACCAACAAAGGGGAACAATGGACAGGTCGTAAACTTGCGAAGGTCACTCAGAGCCAACCTTAGCAATGGCATTGGTGAGGAAAGAAATGATCACTCATATTTTCTTTATCCAACACAATTTATTTTATTTTCTATTGACTCTGAGTCGCATACATAACGAAGGAAGTGCCCTTTAGAAGTGTGAAGACTATGGCATTTCACGCTCAGCCCAAAAACTTGTTGGAGAAAATAAAAGGTTACAGAGTACAGGGGAAGTTCAGGGTAAGGATTCTTGGCTGAATTTCTTACTAGGTGCAGAGAGATAGGGAGAGATGCAGACATAAAGGGGAGAGAAGGAATGGGAGCCACAGAGAGAGAGAGAGGGGAGAGAGGGGGAGAGAGGGGGGGAGAGGGAGGAGAGAGAGAGAGAGAGAGAGAGAGAGAGGAAGAAAGAGAGAGAGAGGGGGGAGAAAGAGAGAGAGAGGGGGGAGAGAGAGAGAGAGGGATGGAGAGGGGGATATGAGAGAAAGAGAAAGAGAGGGAGAGATATGTAGAAGGGGTAGGGGGAAACGACAAGAGAGAGAGGGAGAGAATACAGGGGGTAGAGGAAGGGGAGAGCAAAAGAGAGAGAGAGAGAAAGAATATGAGAGAAAGCGAAAGAGAGAGTGGAAGATGTGAAGGGGTATAGTCGGGAGTTGTAGACTTAAAATAGAGCTAAAAATGTATGTCACATCCGTAACTTAGGCATGATTCATTATCTGATATTTCCTCAGACAAGGAGAAAAATGGAAGAGGGAGAATGAGAGGGGTCAAATTGAAATAGAATGAGAGAGCAAGAGAGACAGACAGAGAGAGAGAGAGAGAGAGAGAGAGAGAGATATTGAACATCTACAGAGAGAAGAGATTTTAATAATGGCTAATTACAAACAGAATCAGCAAGAAAAAAAATGTCATGGATCAAGATTTAAAACTACAAAACCTCAGCTGAAAAGTGAAAAGACATTTTTGGGGATTAATGTCCATCCTTTGATGAATATAAAATAGAGATATCAGATAAGTTACTCAATATCCATGTATAACAGAGAGAAATAGATTTTTAATGGCGGAGAGATTGTAAAAGAGTTTTAGACAGTGGGGGAGAGGCAAGGCTCCAAACGATGAAACTTTGCGGTGAGTTGGAATAGGAAAGAAATGGCCCTATCTTCATCCTGCAGGAGAGGTGAAGCTAATTTCAACCGTTTTCATCAGGGATTTCACCCATTCTCACAGAAAATATAATTTTCTAGTCTTCATATGTCTGGCAGTTTGCAAGAAAGGAAATCAAGGAGAAAAGACACATCCTTTCACTGTAGGGGTTACACACAGTGCCAATGAACTCATCAAAAGTACTCAGTATCTCAACTTGAACATCATTTAAACTATCATGGATCTAGAAGCAAATGACCCTCTAAAATCACAATGACCCAATATTTCAATGATTATTTCTTCAAGAAATGAGGCAAGACCCTGCTATTTCATACTTAAAGCCATGGGCTTAAGTGATATAAGAGCTCAAATTATGGCCTGATTATTCTGACAAGTTATGCATCCACAAGGATTAGGGGGGGGGTTGTCATTTCAAAATAAAAGAAATATCTTAAATTACATTCACACTATCATGATGTCAAACTTCATTCTCCCTTAATTCATTTAATTTATATTCTTTGCGCAAATATAATTTGCTCATCCAAAACTTAGGTTTGAACATTATTTTGCAATTATTAATTAAATATACACAATTTCATGTGTGCTTACCGGTATTCATTTGTTTTTTAGCATACTTAATCAAAATGGATATGATCAATCATAATATTTCTAGGTTACCATAGCGATGTTTCAATCACAATTTTAAACTGTTACCAGCTTTTGAAAATGATTCTTAGTGATAGAATATACCAAGAACATAGACAAATTTATCATAATAAAAAAGGATGAAAAGGGAATATGGGAGGGGGGGGGGATGATGCGATACCACATACCAATTTTGAAATGTTCAAGTTTCGAACATATTACTGTTGTATCTGTATCCAGGCTTCTGAAGGGGACCAATTAAGGGTAGTCTACCAGGACCACCCAGGTTGAGAACAGAGGCTCAAATCTCCCACCTCCACAGCTCCGCCCACTAGCAGGGCGGAGGGGTGGTAGCAGGGCGGAGGGGATGAGGCGGAGGAGATGAGGCGGAGGGGATGGGGCGGAGGGGAGGCGAAGGTGAGGACATGATGATGAAGAGAAGTAGCATCAAAACAATTCATTATATCTGAACAGAATTTATGAAAATAAAAAAAGTGATGATGATAATTGATATCCCTCATGCATAATACAATTTTTCAAATTTTATGACATTTGATAAATTTTATTATTTTCTTTGGTGAAAAAATACCAACGAGGGGGGGAGGGGATGATTGAATTTGTAGGTAAACTGTTCTCACATTGATAGAGAGGCGGTATTTACAAAAATATAATTTGTTTTTGAAAGAGAGTTTACCCAAACCAGAAGCAAAAGGGGAGGGGTAGACAGAGTTGGAGGGATACAGAAAGCAAAAAGGCAAAAAAAAAACCCCAAAACTGAAAGACATGTGGAATTTGGAAAGTCACGAAAATACTAAGCAGAAACGAAAAGAGAAAGTGAATGGGATTATGATGACATGTCAAACACAAGAGAGATGTAAAGACCATGAAATGAAATAATTTCATTTAAAACAAATTTAGAGAAAGAGCAGGACAAATGCAGGGTGATAGAAAAACATATAAAGACAAAGATAGGAGAAATGGGTTGGGGTCACTCCCCCTGTATTGGGACACTTAAACTCATGAGGTTTTTGGAGGTTTTTGATGCCAGGCATTCTCTGAATACTTGGCAGTTGATGGGTTTGTGCTTTGTTTGGTTACAGGAATAGCTGGGTTAGATCGTTTGGCTTCTCGGATATATACAATTTAAGCACAGAGAATACAATAAGTAGCAAATTGGCAATGATTAAACATCATAAAGTCAAAATTAACATTCAGAAGTACCCGCAACAAATTGTGACACTGATTTGAAATTTTGAATGCTATTGTTGATCATTCTTGTAGGACTTTACATTATTTACTTTGCTGCAAACTAGTAAAAAATCAAGCAGTGGAAGACCAACAAAATATATATAATTGGGACAAAAAGGAAAATAAATAAGAATATGTTTTTCAACCAATAATTGAGCATGGTATTCATTATGAATGTATATAATTCTATAAACAATTTAATTTTGAAAACTTGATGCAATATGGTACAAACTCACAGTCTCGTAAGCTTTTGATCAAATCTAAAATGGGCATCTTGAAAGGTCATTCCCGATGACCAATGATCTTTTAACTATATCATAACTCCATAGGCACATCAACAGGCAAGAAAATGGGACAAATAATAAAATATACATACAGCCAACATAGGCCTATATATTTATAATCAGTGCACATGCAGGTACACAATGTATGCCTGAGTAAATATATTACTCCTGGAAATGACTTATATACTGTATGTACTTACAAATTATTTATAGTATGCACTGTGCTTTCATAAATCTACACAGATTACACATATAGTGCCCATACTGAAGTATTTATCTTTCCTTTTTCATATATACACAAAAATACCATCAATATACCATATGCAAAAAAAAATCATATAATATATTTATAATGTACTGATATAATATTCTGATGTAAGTAAATTATCTTTCTCTTAAATGCAGGAAAATTTGTTAAATGTGCCATATGCAATCATAAATTAATTGCAGAATACACTAATAACATGAGAGTATACAGGTATAGAGTTAATCATTAATGCAAAGGGAATGGGATGATGAGAATCGATAGAATCAAGTCAATGGACGTATGATGTTGGCATCCAATCTGTAAAGCTGCTATCCATAATCACTCCTGTCCAGTCGACCATCCCCAGGCCATGTACAAGCACGCACACACAACCATTCTATAAGGGAAACACGGGGAGGGCAAGCAAAAACCAAGAATTCACAACCGCGTCAATTGACGCACGTAGTAAGGGACCAGCCAAACTTGCGCGCATAATATTCGGTAACATATTGACAGATGCTTTTATGTGTGACGGTGCCTCAATAAAGAGCAATCAAATACTACACATACACACACGAATCCACACACTCGCCTCTCCTCTTCCTCCCTCCCTCCCTCCCTTTCTCTCTCTCTCTCTCTCTCTCTCTCTCTCTCTTTCTCTCTCACCTTCACTCACGCTCCCTCCTTTCTACGTCACATAATTAACGTATCCCCCTCTCTTTTTCTTACCCTCCCTCACTCTTAATGCTCCCTAACTATCCTTCTCTCACAATCTTTCCCAATCTCTATTTCTTCCTCCCTCTCTCTCTCCTTCTCTCCTCATCTCTCCTTCATACAGAAGTCTCTGCTACAACTCACCTCAATTCTGATGTCCATGTGTTTTATTCGCTCAATAAAATCCTTGTTATCCCATTCAAATGCAGATCACTTGTGACTTACAATATAGGCCGACATCTCCTCAAATGCTTTTTGAACCATATCCTGTTTCGGGGGGAAATCTTTTAAAATCCCTGGCACAGGCTATTCCACTGAAGTGAACTTATGTCATGTCCAGAGAATATTACCCCAAACATATCCTCAATGTACATAATGACCTTGGTATTACTGCTTTATCTGGCATTTATGAAATTAGAAATGAAACTGTCCAGATGGGTCTAGGACAGCAGACTAAAAGCAACCCCAAGTCTGTGATCCACACATATCACACATACACTGTTTAAAAAGTAGAATAAAAATAAAGCACTGCTCAACTCAACTGCAATGAGGATACACAACACACAATAACACACACACAGAAACACACACTTCGACAAGTGAAAAGACACCATAAGTTGACAGTAGGTTCATAACACAAGTTCACAGTCACTAAACTAGACCCTTTCCTATCGTCCTCTTCCGAACACTTGACGCTGAGCTGCCTCTCCTTTCTCAAACAGGGGGCGCTTCTTTGTTACAAGCCCTACGACCCCGAAGTGACCCCTAGCAATATGTGATTGATTTCATTTGGGACGATTATTTGTTTTGGCAGCATAGGCTCACAGAAAATTTCCTCTGCCTGTTTCTAAACATCTTAAAATGGTGGAAAATGAAACATTTAGGACCTATATCTCATTTTTATGAAAACAAACCGCAAATCATTGGTAACCTTATGCAGTCTGCTTCCCCCGCATCTGTTTTAGTGGGTGGGGATAAGATAACATTTTAAGTTCCTTATGGGTAAAAAATAATTATCATCATCATAATTATCATGGGTACGAACGATTATGTCTTACTTGTGCATGAATGCAATGTTATACTTGTTCTCAATAGGCCTACAAGTAAGTACCGACTTTATATCCATCCATTCCAACATAGAAGGATTTCAAGTCAATTCAGTCAAACAGTCATGAATCAAACAATTACGGATATGAACAACATCACACACTGTCAGGGAACAACAACAAAAAATCACTTTAATCATCCCTGATTAAAAACAATCCTCCAAAATTGGGCCTCATGTCTCGGACAAGCACAGACCAACCCGGTAGCATCGTATGCGTCCATAGAGACACTTAATGACAGAATCAACTACCTTCTAACAAACAAGCATCCCTCCTCCTCCTCCTCCTCCTCCTCATTTGCTTCTCACATCCCATCGTCATGGTAACTAAGTGCCCATTTAACACAGTTTCTGAGTAAGGTAAAGCTCATAAATCACAGACTGATTTCCCTCTCCTCCTCCTCCTACTACTACTACTCAGTCTCCTTGTTTTACTCCTTCTTCTACGCCCATGTGTGTATTGTGGGGGTGGCATGGATTCAAATATTGAGAGAAACAAGGACAACATCAGACCTAAAGAAGATGGACACGAATCTAGTCTGCTAATCTGACATTCATAGCCTGTTCAGACTGTCCAAAATTTATTCATATAAATAAGCGTTGTGTAAAGAACACGGAATACAGACTACATAACAACATTGTATAAAGAATCGTATAAAGAAACTAGTTTTGAAGGGGTCAATTGACATAATCAACAGCTGGCCAATCATCAATGCATGCTCACAATAAATCCCATCCAGTGATATTATTTTTTGTTCAACATTCTGACTAAAATGTGATCCTGATTCTTTATAGAGTTTTTGTTCAAAACGATGCTCAAACATTTGTTTTGCTACACCATGTTCAGACTTGGAAAAATGTCATTACTTATCGTACAGCTAGGCCTATCTGGTTCTCTTATAGCCACACAATGAATTCTGATAGTCTGAATGTGAAGAGGAAATTGACCACTCTCAGAATTCACAAGTTCATGTTACTGTCAAGCCACAAGCATTCATGACATGAAACTTTTGTGACTTTGTTAAAGACAGCCATGGTCAAGGCAAGAAACTTTCATAAATTCTAAATACTGCTGCGTCGATCATTCCATTCTTTCGCAGCATGAAGCTTCAACGAATCCGAACCACTTTGGAAACATTTGCAAACATTTCATGAGGACAATTTTCTGTTTTAGAGCAGTCCAGAGCCTATCACTTACACAGCCTGTAACTTTAGTTTATGTTTGAGGTGACACAGATTTACATATTAGGGGGGGGGGGTGAGTGAGTGCCATCCTAAAAGAGTAACCATAGCCCCATTTTACATTGTAGAAAAAACCAATTTGAAAAACCTTAGGTTCTTTTTGAACTACCATTTATATTACTGGAATAACCCCTCAAAAAAATAGGTGTCTGGTAATTCTGATTTTTGGTGAGTTGTGCGCAAGCGCCACTTGTTATATGCATTAGCAGGAAAGCGAGGAGAGTCACACGATACAAAAACGGAATAATACATTGGTATTTTGGGAGTGAGCATTTACACTGCAAAAACTGATGGATTTTTTTTTCGATTCATGTTTTTCATGAGTAGTTACCCAGCAACTACTGACATAACTCTGGAATGTGGAGGGGGGGAGGGGAGGTTTTTGCTTGCAGTGTAAGTGCCCCTACGGATGAGACATGGCTGAAAGGCGAGACTCCTCTGACTTCTCTCACAAAGTCATCTATATTTATCCATCCCAGAAAACATCCACAGTTCAATGAAAGGTAATCAGTCTGCTTATATTAGGTGTGTCTGGATATAATCTCTTTTTTATGGAGGAGTGGAATGATGCTTTATAAAGAATATCTGCTCCCACCTAAAATATGTTTTTCTAAATCCCAACTGCAAATCTTAATTGGTTGAAAATTCAGAATGATAATAATATAATTAACTATGCACAGGCTATACTTTTGAGTCAATGTGAACTTCACAATCATTTTTCAGTGATTTCAAGGAATAAATAAACAATCAACAGAAATTGTATTACAAAGGTTCTTACACAATTACAAGATTATCTTTTGGGTGAGGTCTAAGGTGCACATTGCCCGGAGCTTTATTCCATTTGACATACCACGATTTGATTTAATAATCCTAAGCATTGTAAATTAAGAAAGCTCCAGGTAAATATTAATTTTGAAAATGATGATAGATGACAGCTAGAAAGGCATTAGCTCCTATCTTCCAACATGGAGCTAACCATCCTTCTAGCTTTTAGGGGAAGAATATTTGTTAGCCTGCATATCTTGGTCTCTCTTTAATCATAATACTAAAGAGCATCTCAGCTTACAGTATGCCCAATAACACACCATCAAAAAGAAATCAACCAAAGCTAACATTAATAGCATTGTGCATCATCTATTGATTAGTATGAATATTATAATGACATAATCAGACCATGATTTCTATACAACATACAATAGAAATAGATATGATGTAATGGGAGTCAAAGTTTTGAAAATAGCTTGGGGCGTTTTTGTGTATGGGTGGCAATTAATAATGGAATAAAGAATTCACATTTATCACCCACCCACACAATTCATAATTTACATTCCTGGAATTGACTCCTCTTCTAATATTGCTTGAAATGGTCACAAGAAATTATTGTGCCACAGGACCACATTTTTATTGATAAGCCTCCTCTACTGAAAGTCATAATAGATTCATAGTCACATCACTTCTTCTAAACTTGTTTACATCAATATTTTACACAGAAATGCAGGGCTATCTCAACACAAGTGTTTACATTGTAATTTGTACTCTCACTATACAGTATAACTAAACTAATGTAATTAAACTAGCAAGTATTTAATAGTCTGGCATTTGTATTTGACCTTTAGAAGGCATACACTTTCTTCCATCAAAAAATCATAAACAACCATCAAACAAGTTACGACTTATAGAAAATACTCTACATTTTTATGAACTATAACTGTCCATCTCTCTCTCTCTCTCTCTCTCTCTATTTTTAATCATACAAGTAGCTGAGAGCTAGCCATATCAGCTAATAGTTAATAGCTAATATCACTTAGATTTACATTGCAGAGTACAGCAAAGGTTTTGTAACGTCAATAATTCTGATGTACTTGTAAGCGCAAGGTGATACTGTGTTGTTTGCAAGGTTGGAAGAACTCACTGGATACAACATGGCAAACAGACATGCTTGGTAAAAATTGAGAACTAAAATCGAGAGCTCTTTCGTATAAACCATTGCTTGATTGCACATTCAACAGTCCTAGAAATACAGGCCAGAAATATTAGGTGATGGTTGGGTTTCAGGCACACATGGAGCATGAGGCTATCCTAGCTCCGGCCCTGCGTTCATCCGTGAGCTATTTAGCCAGATTTCTACCCTTCTCTTGTTCAGGGATGCCCCATGACTAGATATTGGGGCGAGAGAGAACCCTAACCTAAACTTGAGATACCTGACATTTCACGCATGCCTTGGCATCATCAAATTTGCATCAACTCCCTGCCGAAAGTAGAATTTTTATTCCCATTTCCGCCGACGTTGCTGCTCAATTTTCCTTTGTTCGTTCCAGTGTTTGATTGCTTTAGCTACTAAGCTGCCATCTTGTTTGTGTTGTATTCAATAATAACGTTTCCTGACAAAACTGCTGGAGGATTTCTATTTAATGATATAGTAGGCCTACTTGACTGAAATTAATTGTGCAGAGACGTTGGTATCTTAGATCATGCATGGTCTATAATTACTAGCATTACAAATCGAAAGATAACTGTACTATGCTGCAATTGTAATATGTTTCACCCTGTCTGAATTACGTTAAACCTGATTCAATTTAAATAGTTAATGTAGAGCTTTTATTAAGCTTTTTTCTTATAAAAGTGAGACACTAATCCAACTCAATTAATGTGTAATTTTTCAAATGTTCAAAAATATTTGATCTTGACCTCATTTGTTTAACATATACCGGTAGTCTCCAAGAATAAATTGTTGGGGATATTGGGAAGCCAAATGAGGTAGTAAAGTACTACTGGGGCGGTCAACTATAACTGTTCAGTTAGCTTTCCCCTGGCAGTGAGGGCTTGTGCCTCCACCAACTGCATTTGCCCTCAGAATAATGTCTTCATCACAGAATATTTTCTTTCTAAGAAGGGAACATTGGACCCCCTGTCCACACACAACATTTTAGGCGTGATTAGTTATACCATTTCGCGATAGTTATACCGTTTCGCGATAGTTCTTTGATGAAATTGTGTGTGTGGACGCTTACTAACGATACGTCGTATAACGAAATGCAGGTTTAGGCATTGTTTCGAACTAGAACTCAATAACTAATCACGCCTAATCACGCTTAATAACAGAAATTTTGTGTGTGGACGGAACTAGTCTAACTGGGCGGGGCTTAACGTCGGATCGCGCGCGAAAGGAGACCTGACCTCTCATTTCTGCTTCCATTTCATGACCGCAGTAGCAAACTGCGCACCTATACGACATTTAGCTGTAGAGTTTTGGGATTACTTTCTTGTGTGTGTGGACACCCTGGAATTTATACGATGATTCTTTATACGACGTTTCTTGTGTGTGGACACCCTGGAATTTATACGATGATTCTTTATACGACGTATCGTTATAGAGTTTCGGGATAAATTATTTTGTGTGTGGACACGCTGATAGACTGGGGTTACTTACAGGGGCTAATAAAGTACTACAAGGTCAAATTTTAAAAACTTGCCCAGATGGCATACCCCTGGCAATCAGGGCTAGCACTCAGTCACAAGACTCCATTGTGTCCTTACACGAATGTTTCTCTTCATGCCAATGATGGTGGTGTCCAACAAGTTATTGGCAGGGCACTGGGCAGGAAATACGTTGGTGAGCAGGATATCCGATGGGGAAAGGAACGGGGGAAAACTTGAGGGTATTCACAGGTAATCATACAGTCCATTAGATTCTTAGCACACAAACAAAGCAGGCACAGGCTGCCAGACACATTCAAATATACTACAAACTCTTTATAAAAAGAGTATCATTATTTGGGTTATTACGCAAAATGTTGCAACTATTGCACAACCTAGCATTACTAGCCCTGTAGGCCTCCCAATAACCCCTAACTTTCGAATCAAACCTAACCCTATTCATAATCTTTATCCATAATGCTACCACCAACACTGGTATGTGAATGCAAACATGTTTGGATTATTTGCTACAAAAATCAATCCATAATGTTAGTGATCAGTACTGTTGATCACTACATAACATAGAAAACAAAGTCTCAGCAAATGTGCATTGTTACCATTACAGTAAATATGTGTTTCATTATCTCAATGCAATTGCTAAATTAAAGAAGTAAATTTTCTATGGGTTTTAATGTCTCAATTTTTTTCAAGCATTTAATACACTGCAATTCAAACATTAAAAAAACAGTTATCTTAATTTCCATATCAGGCAGATTTATGTTTTAAAAAAAAAAAGTATCATTCCTAACAACTCTTCATGGAATAAGTCAAGAATCGTATTAAAGAGACATTCTTAATTTCAACACCAGGCAGATATAGGCCTACATTATATTTATTAGTGATCAATAATATATAGTATCCCCTAAGTATTATTAGCAACACCTCTTCACAATATTCATTCACTCTGATACACAGGAATGGAAAATAATTTTAATTCGTTATCAAACCATGAACACAAACTGCCCAATGGAAGAAAAAAACATCTCCTTAATCACTACACTTCACACTACTGGGAAAAGCACATTTCACTAAAAATAGGCAAGATGGTGACTTTTCTAGGAACACTCCAACTGATACTTTCCATTCGGTCAGAACTTAGAAAGCTTGCGAGTAGTATGACACTTTCATCCAGGAACTTTCTTTGAAAGTGAGAAAGATATTGAGATCTAGAATAGAAAGTGGTGTTGGTGGTGAAATCAAGAAAAGGATCGTCAGTGACCATTCACACTACTATTGGACCTGATGTGAAACAGCAATGTCTTATCAAATTACAAACCTTCTTACATTGTACTCTCTGTACATTGATCCTACATCCTCTTTCCTCTCCAAACACACGTACATTAATTTTGAATAGATCCATGGTTTAATGAGCACATTTCTGTTAATCTCCTTCGAAAACTAAAACTTTCTTTAATTTTGCAATGTGAATGGACTTGATACAATTTTAACAAAAAAGTTAAACCTTCCAAATGTAAGAATCACAAACATACTGTTTATTTTCACTGACTGGCTTTTCAGAAACGCATTTTAAATCTGATATTTTCTGAACTTTGCATGTGTAATTCACTAATTGTCTTGTCAGATAAGAATTGTCTTTATGTGTCTTTTGGAGAAGATTTGATTGTTTCTGAACTTTGGGTATATGATTGACCAATTGTCTTGTCAAAAGGGATTTGAAAGGGGACTTTTAGGAGAATCTATCACAGTTTCTGGACTATTCAGTTTCATTTATGGTTGACTCGTAAAAAAGAAGATAACAAATTTACCACCCCTTAGAAAAAACCCTTCTTGTATTAGTGTAATGTGTCTTATAACACGTTCTAGTAATCATATTTCCCATATGTCAGGGCAGTGGAAACACACTTCACCACAGGCAGGATAGACGATGGAATGATTTCATTAACAGTATCATCCTACAAAATAATTACCCATCCTTTACAAGCAAAATAATTACCTCCCATTAAAACAGGACAGGATTGGGCCTCTAACATCTCTCTCTCTCTCTCTCTACCCCTCGCTTGTGTTCTAGGCCAACATTACTTCAATGCTGTCTTACGAGTAGGCTCATTTACGTCAGAGCTAGAACAACAAGCAACCACGTTTGACGTGAATTGTCATGCTTTGCTACTTGAAGAGGCAACCCGAGAGCTTCAGCTTTATCAACCTCCATAAATTGATGCATGCATTTGTGGGATTTCTTGTCTGACTGTTAGATAACTAAAGTGATAATGCAAATAATGAGGCTTGTGTTGTACCACAGGATTAATTCTCAGACTATTTGAAGCAGAAGTAAAGCCTCAATCATTGTCACTAAGAGACCACCAAATGTGGCAAACCAGAGCAATAATACAATAAAATATGACAGAATCAAACTTTTTAACAAGATGTATGATTCCTTTTTGAATACCAAAATGGTGTTCAACCCATTCGCGACAATGGTTCTCAAAAAAACGCTCACACACGACGCTCTTCAAAAAGGCAATCCAGCTGTTAACATGGATCTGCATGCTTGGACGCAAAAAGATTTGTTTTTATATCCCGAGTAGTTCACGTCATACTAAAGATGTCACTAAGTGAAGATTGACTCTTCTTTTGCATAAACCAATCAACAAAAGGCCATTTAAAAATTGTCTTTTTCATCATAACAAATTCAGCTCAACAAAATGTTTACATATATGTCTGTGTGTGTCTTCTGGCAAAAGTCTGAAACATGCTCTAAACATGCTCTAAACATTTGTTCTTTTGAATGAGCAATGCCATTATTTCATTTTTTTCTTCAAAATGACAAATATTTCCCCCTTTAGATAAAGTTGGCAGCTGACTTTGAAAGCTTACCTTGAACATACTACACTAGCTCAAATAAATTCCCCATTGCCAATTTTGATACTTGCTATTGAAGTATGAAAATAAAAGTGACTTCCCAAAGTTCATAAAACTAGGGTATTTTAGCGGCATTTACCAAAACAATCCTCTGTAACTCCATTCCGTAAAGGACGATGCTTCGAAGCACTCCTTGCCTCTATTGGCAAGAGACTGAAAAGCTTTTTCAGTTGAAAATCTAGTTCAAAATTCAAGCCTAGTGGTTCAATCACATGTACATGTACTTGACTTTCGAATTGTTTCGATGAAAAGATTGTAAATTTAAGTCCTTGCCGGGTTCCTGAATGCTTTGTTGTTAGCAAAGCATTTCTTCTGTAGCTGTCTCTCTTCACCCAGGTGCAGTACAGTATATATGTATTTTAAAAGGAATTTATCATTAATGGAAGCTGGCTATAAAACCAGGGTAATACTAGTATGATAGACAGGAGCACCATCAAACAAGATCCATGGGCATATCATCTGCTCAGAGCCAGAAGGGCGTTAAGTCACATACTTTATACATGCCTTCCTGGCTCTCAGGTTCAAAACTCTGACATTTGTTGAATGTATGTATCGTCAAAAAATGTAAATTAATATCATACAATTTAAGAACACCCAAATTATAAGACATACGTTAATGAAACTTCCACAACTTCTTGTATCCGGAAGATGAAATTATCATATTGTTCATAAATTTGTTTCTAAAAGATTTACGTATATTGGAATATATTAGGGTCGTTGGGGAATGTCCCATACAGCCATTAAAGCATTTACAGCAAAGAGCAGTAAGTAGATTGAAGTATGCAGTCACTCTGAACTTGTGGTGATACTCATCAAATAGAAAGTGACATTTGAATCAACTTTGAAATGAACCCCTTCTATACTGCACACAAGAAGTGTACTTACAATACACACTCACTGGAACACGTTCACACATGGTCTTGATGCTCATGCAAATCTTCCTGAGAAATACCTTCCAGAAGTCATCCCATATTCACCCACACTTGGTTCTTTTTTGTTATTTTTCATAATAATAAAGATCAAAAGATCACAGTATATATAATTATTAGTAAACAAAAAAAATGAATAATTTTCTCAAACATATAGGCCTACAAACTCCATAGAACAAACCTATATCTATGGGGCCTATTTCTTCCTGCCTAACAACGCATTAAAAAAAAAATAATAAAAAAACAGAACATGCATCAAGTAGCAAATCACTTCCAGCCCAGCTATAATCAACAAGAACATGAATAACTTAAAGGCTCATCTTCATAGAGGCACATTATGTTAAACAGGGTTTAACTTTAATAGTCCACTGATTATGAAGCACCAAGAGTCACATCTTCACTCAGTACCAATCACTCTAATTCTTTCATAATAATGACTTTAAACGAAAAGATATCATGAAATGAGAAATAAAATCAATAATGTCATAGTTTTTTTGTCATGAACATTTTGTTACAGAATTATGCTGATTTTACATTATTACAGAAGTTTACACTTGGTGTTCCATAAATCAGTAGATGAATTCTACCCACTTTAACCTATTAACTACTGAATTACTCTCATTCCCATAGGCTTAATACATCAACCAACCGGTCCCAGGAGGCAATAGGATAACAGGGTTTCAACCTAGACTTGAGTTATAGTAGTATGCTCATCTGAATACTGGCCATATTGTCTAACAAGACATATAGTATCTAAAGACTTTCGGATACATTTGTGAACTACTCCTGACCATGTGATCTCATTGCATTATTCCACCCAATAGCTGGGAGCTGCTGCTTCAAATTCCATGGATATTTTATCTGTCTATTTCTGTCCTTTGATCAGCTGTTGGAATGAGAGTTATTGGGATAGTCTCTGCCCCAGACCATTCAAAATAAGCACTCATAACCCTGGTCAAGTCAAGCAAATAGTTTTGCAAGTGTCCGTGTCTGAATAATGAAAGGAAGGATGGCTAGCATTGGCCATTTTTTTTTAAATATTTCAATTTCATGAATTGTTTTCAGTCACAGATTTTGCTTTAAAAAACTGAAGCTTGTCAGGTCTAAGTGAACAAGCGATATGGTTATTTCATACGACATGATGAATAACAAAAGAAATGTTTGTAATACTACTACTACTAGCAGACAACAATGTCTTGTCAATATCATAAATGACATGATGACATGATGAATTACAAAAGAAATAATTCCAGTAATACTACTGCTACTAGCTAGCAGACAACAATGTCTTGTAACTTTATCTTGTCGCTACATAATTCCTATTTTCTCTTTACTATTTTAATACAGAATACTCACGTTCATCAGTGCCTCAATTCTACATGTATGTGTATGAATGTTAAAAAGGTCCTCTTTCATTACACTATATTCATCTAACACCATCAACTTCCAAGAATAAAACAAAAATCAGTTCACTTACCTAATCAGATTGAACGATGAATAAGCATGGAAAATAAAAACAGAGAGGGAAAATAAAAACAGAGAGAGAAAAACAATTAAGAATGTTGTCAATTTTAAAGAAATAAATATATTTACACATTAGGCACATTTATCTCCTAAAACTACAGAATCCAATGCTATATAAACATTATTTTTCTTTCAGCTTGTATCATTTTCACAAAACAAACATTAGATATGCGTTTTAATAACAGGATTTCACAGTATTGACTAGCTACAATTAATGCTTAAATAACAATAAATATGATTATGAAAACATTTTGATTATTTTCTTCCAGTCTTATATTGATTCTTCTGTTGGTAATTATCTGTCTCCTATGTTGCATGAGTTTGGGTCTGCTTTGAACAAAGTCATATTGTACCCACATCCCTAACAATCATAACACTTCATGGCAAGCAAGACAGTTGGTATTAGTCTTACTAGTCCAGTCTCAAACTCAAAGCAAATTACATAGATAGCAAAGAAATCTAAACTGCCTTGAACACAATATATTGGCCACTGCCTGCTAAAAGGCCATTACTGAAAAAGAGAATACACGGCTGTTACAGCCTTCTTGCAGATAGCCAATCATATCAAAGTCAACTCAATGACATATAAAATTTACAATAATAAATATTATTCTGTCATTCAAAAGTCAATATCTAGTATTGATTACTGTATGTTTACAACCCACGATTTCCTGCACAAATTGATATCAGCGCATTCTCAAACTAATTACATGTAAACATCCATGTATAGGAGTTAAATTTTGAGATCATGCAAAAATTATGAACTGCTTACATGTAAAAGAATGTGTTAAAAAGGTGTGATACATGTATTAACAGGGTGAAATCCCTCTTGTCCAAAAAATTAATTAACAAAATACCTTAATTAAGACAATCAACATTATCTGCCAATGCAAGAAGCCAGTGACTATTTCGAAGCCAGTGACTATTTCATAGCCAGTAGGGTGTTTAGTCATTTGCTTTTACACAGAGTTAAAGACTTTCTGGCTATCAGCAGACGATTCATGCAAAGTTACAACCCTCCATTGGTTCTTCCCGGTGTAACACAAGGAAAATTTTAAGAAAAAACTGACTTTGAAATAAAAGGAGAAACTTCCATACAAATCAGAAACTTATGATAACAGTGTCTGTTTTGAGCCAAAAGCGTGTTAACTCAAGTACTTCAAAACAGAGTTAATTAAAGGTGAAGACCAGTTTTTGAAACGCCCCTGTCTCAAAAAAATGAAATGGAAGCTCTCATTACCAATCATGTGAAAGAATATGTTTTGACTAATACGTGATAATACAAATTTTGCCGGGAAAGTTGGGAAACCGCCTACTAATTGATATATTTGGTAAATTATTATATCTATTGGGACCAAATAGATATCGCGCACATGGTCGCGTAGTCCCATATAAATCTTTCTGTGTACAGTGCTTGTAACTTTACCAAGACTGGGCCAAATTTCTTATCATTTTGATGATTCCAGAACCTTGCAGTACATACCAATACTTATATGCTAGATAATCAACCTTTTCTGATCTATTCTAGAATGTTTCTTTCACAATGCAATCACATGACCAGACTGGTCTTTATCTTTAAAGCCCTTCTGGTTCTGAACAGACAATATATGTCTATTTCACACCACGTCTATGACAGCTTATGGAGCTAATGGCCTAAGCACAGGCAGGGAATTCCTGCTGGAGGAATGCTCGGGATAGATATTCAAAGGCTAATTTTGGAAAGAGCAGCATTCTAACATCACAGGTGCACCAATTATACATAATGCTGGAAAATCATTCTCCGGATACCCCTCCCCCAGATCCAAGCTCCTCCTTTTCAGCTCAAGATACTGGGAAGCACAATTTATCTCGTTCCCCAATAATAAGACAGGATATAAATATATATTCATGTTATTTTTTTTAATGTGAAAATAACATAAATCAATGTCACCAACACTGCTAGATATAATCTGGACAATAAAAACATATTCAAAAAAGTCATGTGGTTTGAAGAAAAAAAAATCAAAATACAAACCAAGATAGCAGACCCCAAGAGCCCAGTCAGTATATTTTTGCTAATCTTTACTGCATACAACTACTGAATATAAGTGACAAGTCCAATTTGATATAAGCAGTAGTTTTTGTTTTTTTGTTTGGCGCTAGTTCAATTTTCAGCTTGGAGTTTCATTTCTCAAGAAAAGAGAGGGAGAGTGAGAAAGCAACAGCAATATGAAAGAAAATAATTGTAGAGGAAATAAAGGGACATAAAATGTGATATGATCATTTCAGAAATCTCAGTCAGAAATCTTGCTCAATTTCCTGTGGCAAATGCAGGCGTGAACTTGATTGGATTACGCTGGCCTGAAATCAAGGCATTACTGGTAAATACACAGCAACAAAAGACCAGTTAAGAATAGGAATACATAAAGTGCACTGTGTTTAACAAACAAAGTACAATAACATCTTCTTTTATTGTCGCTGACAATACACATGAACTTGAAAATGTGAAAAACATAATATCAATGTTGATGCAACATGAATATTATATTCAGTTAGTTTTATTACCATGAATCAACAATTTGAAAATACTGTTATACATGCATTAAGATATATAGTCAACATAATCATAGGTACAAAAGAATAATATACATTGCTAAATAAATAAACAAATAAATAAATCTAAAGACATATGTCAGTGTAGAATTTTCAAAAATACAAGACAAAGAAGTATAATCTAATTATTATCACAACTAAAACTATCAAAGACTTTTCTATTCCAAATTCACTGTGGAAAAAATTGCATTTGTTTATCAGACATTTAGGCATTCTTAAATTTGTAAAGTGACTCTCTGTGAGGTCAAAGGTGAATAGGTCACTAGAAATTTCTAAATCAACAGCAGAGGGTTGCAGTGATACACCCCCGCCCCTTTACACACAAAAATATAGAAGAAAGAGATATTAGTTTTTAGCTCTTCAATTCATTCAATGTCAGGAGTTAACAGACAAATCGAATATATTAAATTAAGACCTAAATATCAAAACATTCAGATTATTTACATTAAGTAGCTGAATCTCTCATATTAGTTTGCCTTTAAACACTGCTGAGAGCACTAAGTGCTTACAAATAACAATTACCATTTCTGTTGATTTTAGGCCTTCATGCCTCTGACATACAAACGTCTCGCACAATAGGCCGACAAGTAATAATCCTTTGGCAGCATGGAGCTTCTAACAATCAACGCACCTTACTGCGAAAAACACTTCAATTCAAATAGTCATCTGGAGTGATTACGTGCACTAAACATGTCCTACACACAATTTCACACACACACCATGCACACATCAACGCATTCATTCACTTCCATGCATGCTTGCACTCGTACCAATCACAAAAATGGCCTTAGAAAAAAATAGTGTAATATGAGTGGAACTCCTCCTACGATTATTTCTTAGCAGCCGATCTGGCTTGCGACGCAACCCCAAGTCGGGAAGTCGCTTTTTTCCGCTTGGCAGAAATGAAAAGAAACTGGCCAATAGGAATTAGTGTACAGGAAAGAGGTTGCGCGATGGTTTATTCCAGAATCAGCTTGTGATGTCAGAGAGAGAGAAAGAGAGAGAGAGCAGAAGGGAGAGAGGGCGACAAAGACTCAAATGCCCACCTTTAACCAGTAGAGGAAGGAAGAGTATAGCGTTAGTTGATTACGCTGAGTTTTATGGTTGGAGGATGCTAAAAATAGCATCAGGTCGATCATAAGGGGAAACTGGACAGAAGGATGCACAGGAATCAGTTCTCAAAACGGATCTAACAACAAACATTTCTATTCTTTTCTTCCCTCATTAAGAAAACATTGTTCAAGCATTTATATCCGCTCAATGTCAAGAGTACATGTTGTTTACCCATAATTTCCTATATATGTTTTTAAAAAAGGGGAATGATGTCAATTTAACCCCGATTCAGAAATAAGAATGCATATGAAATTAGATTGGAGGCTCAGAAATATTGGGGGAATATATCAATTAGCTTATTTATAGTTCAGCTATAATCATGAATGCTAAAAAATATTTTGGGGGAAAATCAATTGGAATATTGATATACAGATTATTAATGAGATAATGATATTTAATTCCTAGTATTACACAAGACATAGTTTATTTCTAGTACCGGTACCTGTTCTGCCATTCAATCTATTACAAAATTTGATTTCATTACATAATAAATACAAACAAGTGTTTTTAAAGGATGTACAAAATGAAATATCAGTATGGCAGAGCATTAAATATTCTGATTACTTACATTATATTATATATTGTTCATATTCATTCTGTGTAAGAACAAATAGGAATATTTTCATCTAATCTTATGTCAACATAATTTATCATTCATACATTCATATCCTATTTTTACTTTCAATAGATAATAAATAATATAATTATTTAGAATTAAGAATGTTTCTTACCAAAGGCATTTACTCAAGGCAATGAAATCATTTCTCTCTCGTAGGTCCATGATGTAATGTACAAAGCTACTTAATCTTCATAACTGTAATCTTGTTTGTTTGTTTGATTTTACCCAACTGCTAAGAAAGCATGTGTACACTTGTAAGTAAGCAACCAGGGGACCGATGGCTTTAAGTCCTCCCTGAGGGACCTGGTAATGAGGATTATAGCCCTACCAAAGTGCACTAGCACATCGACTTGGTTTCGAACCCAGGACCTCCTGGTTACAAGACCATTGCTCTACCACTGAGCTATCGTGCTCAGATCTTCAGGCAAACTTTATGGGACTTCAGCGTCAATTTTTTTGTTTAACCAGTGCACATAAATAGTATAAAATTATTATAACCTCCAAAGGCATATATTATACTTGCTTCCTAAACAAGTGGGAAAGGTAAACATGATTTGATTCAAGTTAATTAGACTTTCACACTAGAAGTTAATTATTTATTTAAACAAGACAGAATTGCTATTTGGCATGCACTGTTTATGACAACCCGGTTACACAGATTGTGTTGTTAATCAAAAAACAGATCCAACTGACCATGGCTCACCGCTAAAAATGTTGAGATATTTTTGTTGAGCAGCGATGCTAAGAATAGCTAGGAAATGATTACCCCCACGATCACAGTCAATATTGACTTGTACACAAGGTGCTCTGTATCGCCACTTGCCCCTAGCTTACACAGGATATATACCAGCGGTGTAGTGTTAACAGAAACTCTGGTCTGAAGTCACACATCGCCACGGCAACCAGTGATCAAAAATAGAACTCCTCTGGCCATGGTGTGGTGTTGAGGAGAAAAAGAGTTGTGGGGGGGGGGGATAAAGGCAGAAATCATCTGTTGTGTTGCAATGGTAGGGGAATATGTCTTGGGGTTCTACAGGATTTGATATCAGATATATCTATATATGGGACTGATCACTTGTTTTGCTCAAGCTTTATACAATCAGGATTCTCCTCTTTTGAAAAGAATGTCCCTATAGTAATGTCAAGATCTTTCTTCAGAATATCAAACAGAAACTGATCCAAAGTTCCCAAGTATTCCCAAGCCATACAATTTTTAACAGATATGGATTTTAAATAATGCCTCTAGTACTTCCTAATGATGGTACAAAGCAGAAGGGATTTCTCCCTTTTTACATTGTGTCTTCCAAATTCCACCTTACATATCAAAAATTTAATTCCAATGAGTGGGTACTATGATGACAAATGGTACACAGAAAGAGAGTGTGCAGTTGGGATAATTAATCTTTTCCATGTTTGAAATCTATTCTTGACTTCATTTCACACTTTTCTCAAGCTTTTGTGACAAGGGTTTGCTCTATTAGTTATACTCATTCTCTCCCGGTTTTACTTTTAGTTTTCACTTTTCACTTTTGTTCTTTCCTTTCCTCTTTGTTTATCATGCTCTTTCCGAATCGCCTCTTTCCACCTTTTATTTTCTACATTTATTCTACTATCTGTATGTTTTATTCATACATTTAAAGTAGAC
Organism: Mesocentrotus franciscanus; assembly: GCA_037976565.1. NCBI lineage: Eukaryota > Metazoa > Echinodermata > Echinoidea > Camarodonta > Strongylocentrotidae > Mesocentrotus > Mesocentrotus franciscanus. The sequence goes on from CP137685.1 coordinate 18,827,328, forward strand.
TAGAGGTACATTTATTTTGAATATTGATGTAATTTGTATCATTGCATAAGGGAAGGTTAGATCATACAAGTTTATCAAAATTCCCCGCTTGGAAACATTTAAGGAACGACTATTATCAGCTACAAAACGGTAAAATACCTCTCCACTTTTGCACTTGAAGAGCTCTCTGAACACGATTTGTGACGTCACTCAAGGGGCCGAATTAGCATAAACAGACAATGTCCAATAACGATGCACACATTTGCACTGCCTGTTTTGTCGTGTCCTCTTCATTTATTTCTATTACTTCACCAGCATCATTGTAACTGTTTGATCTGTTGTCTCACTCTAAATTTCGGACATGGTTTCAATTTGATGAAATGCAACGTCATGACAAAAATTAAGAAATCACTTCCTGCTTCACTATGGCTTGTAAGAAAGATGACATTGTAAATTCAACACCTCCCTTTTAAAATGATGTGAAATATGTGAAATACGAATCAATCAAACTCTTATAATTGAGAAATAAATTGCACTGAAAATATGTTTACTAGTTATAGGACGTCCTCTGCTTAGGCAGGATTGGTCCCTGATGTGACATCATCGCTTAATTTTCTGGCCAAGCGCTCGCTCGTACATCCCACATCCTGAAATGTTTTTTTATTTGTGCTAATTTTTTTATTTTCCTATATGCATTATGCAGTTGACCTAAAAGCTTATACAATTGTCATCTTCAAGCTTCCTGGTGTCGAGTTATAAATTATTGGCCATACTTGTAATTTTCAATGAATGTCTATTTTAACTCAGCGTAAGTCGAATCTGTCGAAACCGCTTACCGGTATGCACAATTCGTCTTAGGAAGTGTAAATAACACATTTTGTAAAGTTTGATCCAAAAGTGTTTTGTTAATAGTAGCCTGTTAAGACTATAGGAAATTTATATGAAATTTGTATAAAGAAACATCGCATAAAGAATCATTGTATAGCAAAAGCGTACAGACTAGAAAACAACATTGTATAAAGAAACTTTGTAGAGAGAAACTAATTTTTAGACAATGTCAATTGACATGACAGCTGGCCAATCATCAGTGAGCGCTTGTGATAAGCCCCGCCCAGTTATACAATTTTGGTACGATACCACGTTCAGACTAGGACACTGATTCTTTATAGAGGTTTCATTCAAAATGATGCTCAAAAAGCTGTTGTGCTATACAACATTTGTTATATGACGTTTCTTTATACAATGTTCAGACTGGGAAAAAAATAGTTATTTATCGTACAGCTATAAGATGAATGCTTGTATTCTGAACGAAAATTTTACTTGTGTGACTTTGAGTTATGCAGAGTTGACTATTTTATGTTCTTTCCATTTATTCCATGTCTCTCTTCATTTCTCTTTACTTAATTCCTCCTCCTTTCATTCAATTTCTTTATTTTCCTATTGATACCATCTTTGCAATTCTTGTTATATGATTGAAAAGGGAATAATTGTAGAAAATAAGTTTGCCTTACATATACATCAGACTAAAGGAAATATCTAAAATTTTGTGCAAAAGTTGAACCACAATTTGCTTCAAGTTTGATATACACCAAAGGCATAAATTCACATAAGTTAACTAACAAGCAAATATCTGGAGTTACTACATGTATATCAAAAAAGAAAAGTTCAGGGCAATTTGGAGATAAAGAGTTTCATCTTATCACTCTTTTTCATCATGGAAACACCCCTTAACAGAAAAAAGTAAAAATATACGAGAATTTTCAGTCAGAGTTTCAACACAATTCCTTCACAAATTCAAGAAATTAGAGACATCCTCTGACAACACCCACAGAAAGATTCATCAAAACATTTCATCAGCGTTGTAATCAAATATCCAAAGATTTTATTTCCTGACTGATTCTAAAAGCAGCAAAGACTTTCTTTTCTTTTGTTACATTTTACACGACTCTAATTTCCCTCCAAGGACAAGTTATAAAAGCTTGAAAATCAACATTAGTCATGCACTGTGGGTTATGTGTATCAAGTAGCATATCTATATCCAAAAGTAACTAATAACACAACTACAGATGATTTCATTTCAGTGAATAATGATTTAGACCAACATTGTCCCAAATACCAGCAAGCGCTGACAAAGAGAAAAGTCATCTGCAGTTTGTACAACTTCTGTGTCACACAATCGATTGAATGGTTGCCATAGAAACAATCTAATACAAAAACTGTTAATTTTGCAATCCTTTCAAAAAATGACTATGCTTTGCAACCATACTATAACCCCCCATTCTCCCCAGGGGCTACGCCATTGGCTTGGATTCCTTGAAGAGGAAATGGGAGAGGAAAAGTGCACAAGACTGATACGTGATTAGCTTGCCACTGCTTGAGTCCACAGTAACGACTATAGCGTGGTGCTGACATCTTGTCTTGAGAAAAAGAAAAAACACCAAACAATTTGTGAGTTGTAGTAATGGAACTGCATTTTCAAGAAGCTCAATCGTTCCAAATTGTTCATTGTGAAGAAAATGGTCAATTTTAACAAGACGTGATCAAATTTGAAAGACAATAGGCTGGCAGAAAAGCACTAACAGAAAAATGTACATATGGGTCTATAGGACTTCATGTTCTACTGTTCATAACTGTCAGCTCAATTTCAACATTTATCTTTGTTCATTCATCAGCTATCACACATATAATTTGTTTAAATCAATTTGTGTCTAGTATATAACTATTCAATTCATCTAGCTTGTCCTAAGAATTTGATGCCTTTTTTCAAAGGGTAGGGGGGATGGAGGTCTTTGAGAATACAACTGTTTGTCATGTGAAAAGACTCAAGATCATCTTCCAAACTTCTGTAGGGCTGTAGTACATGGAGTGTAAGTGTGTAATCAAACAAGGACCAAAGTCCACCCTCTTGACCTCAAGGACAACTGATTTACTCATCCCTGGACAGAAAAAAGGGAAATATTTGTAAACTAAAATGCAACTTAATTCACGGAGTAAAAGCATACAACATATATGTAGAAAAGTACAATTCTGTTTCAAAATCTTGAAAGATATTTGGGGAAGAAAAAAATTAACAATGCATTTCCTAAGGTAATTGTAAATGAGTGTAGATAATAGAGTATCATAAATAGCAAGATTTTCTTTCAGATGTTAATTTACAACTATAGAGGCTTTGTGACCTATGACCTTTTTGTTATAATGATTATCCTACATATTATATAAATATTTTCTAAACAACAAACATGGTATAATGAGAATAGTAGTGCCCCAGAGTACAATATTCCTTACTTGTTTAAAACAATACTTCTAACATAACTAATTCCATTACATCTCATATCATGATCTTAATGCACTTACACAATAAAGTATAGGCACGTAGGGGTGACACTTAGAAGTGACTGAATAAATCAAATTCCTTTGTCTATCATATTGGCTCTACCTGTGTATTGCATTGAGTCACTTAACAAAAACAAAAAAGAGAATGTCCAAAAGATCATGATAACACTTTGTACTTCAACAAATACAGACAATACACGGTACTGTAAACATCAGTCAATGTGATCAAGAAGAATCATTCACATCAAAGATAAACATATCTAGTACTTCTCCCACCCACTTCACAAGCAAAATGGTGATGTTACCAAAAAGAAACCAAAACTGTGGGTGGAGGCAATCGCAAAAGATCAAGTTCATAATCAATTTGCAAAAAAAATAGACTACAGGATATCTATGACAGAGTCAGAGAGAAAATGGCCGTATTTGCAGAATGTGTGACACTGTGTGTACTGGAGTCTAGAAGTGCGTCAAGAGAAGTCCCAATAAACAGTAAAGCCTAAGCCAGAAGTGTTCAAATGACACAGAAATTGTTTGCGCTGCATGTTGATTTAATCCCAATGAAGCTGGACTTTTTTTCTCTTCATTCTCTTGCTAATGCTTATGATTATGACAATCAGTCAATGTGATTCAAGGGTTCTATGTATGACGTAGGCAGACCAAAGCAGAGAGGGTTGGTTAAGGAGGGAGTGGGGTGAACCCACCCTGTTTTTCAAATTCCTGTTGCGATAATGATGTGGACAGGATTTAATTTCTATTGAATTTCGAGTTTGGTATAATTATTGCACTTCTCTATAATACTGTCATTTTGG